>CM053605.1:69904951-69986045 GCA_028646535.1 Procyon lotor | reverse complement strand
CTGCTTCCCCTCCTCTCTCTGCCTGCCCCTCTGCCTACTTGTGATCTCTCTCTGTCAAATAAATAAATAAAATCTTTAAAAAAGAAGAAGAAGAAGAAGATTGAAATTGGGTGAGAATTCTGTGTACCCTCTTCCTCTTTCAACTCAAAAATCACCATGGTTTCAGTCATCTCAATTTTATCAAGAAAATTAACTGTTTGCTCATGGTTTTAGCTGCCTTACTAGCACTCCTTCACGTGCTAATAATGCATGATGATCCACTGAGAGTTCATTCTCCACCATTGTGAAGAAACTATGAAGTGTAGGTTAAGTGGTTGTTAAAAAAAAATAAATAAGCTGTACTTCTTGTCAAGGGCTGCAGTGAGTCCTTCAAGCCTTATCTCAAGATCCTTTCTATTCCAGAGATTGGAAACCCAAGTGCCTACAGAGGCCAGGCTGGTGGGAATGAAGCAGGAACCTACTGCACTGAACTGGAGAGCCGAGTCCTTTCTGAAGGAGCAGCCCCTGCTCCGTTCCAGATAATTGTTGAAAGGCAGGAATGTTGACCTAGTGTTACCACATTGTCCAGTTTCTCAGGTAAAGAGGAAATGCAAATTTTCATGTGAAATATTTAATTTAAATATCAACTAATTCACTTTTGCTGTTATTCTCAAACTGTGTACATGCAAAACACTACCGCAGGTGGGATTTGACCCAGAGTCCTCTTGTCTGTAACTTGGTCCTGTATTTTGTTTAACTATTTGTTAAATTAGAGACTTTATTTTCTGTAGAGTTTGTTTTTCTTCAGCATTTTCTCTAAGACATCCTATGCCTGGATTTATGATATTGAAACTCCCTTCCTCTCCAACCTGAATACTTTGTGTATAAGTTTTCTTTGGCTGCCACATTTTCTCTGCCTCCCTCAGCATTCCGGTGAACAGTCCAATGCTGAATGGAGTTTCCTTGAGATCCTTTTCGTGTGAAACCACAAAACATCTGCAGGTATTACTACTCATTCATTTTGTTCCTGATGTGTGAGCTACATAAACATAGTAAAAGTTCACTTATTTCATGGGACTTAGAGATTGTATGCTTTGGACTCCTGCTTCTAGAACCCACATCTTGAGAGACCTTATTGAACAACTAGACTGTAGTTATCTTTTACATTTAATTACATTTACTGGAGGCATTGAGTGTACCTGAGTGTTCCTAGATATTGGTACATATTTAGAGACAGTGTCTTTGTGTGGGTTTCTACAATGGCTGAGGAGTCTTCTTATTTCTGCCTTGAGTAAACTGATTTTCAAGGTTACTAGGGGGCACCATTACCTCTCTACAGAACTGATTACTCCAAGTAGTAACTGGGTATCCATTGCCAGATGAATTGAAGAGTGCTAAACACTTGTAAGTAAAAAGAGTATATAAATATTAGTTGTTTAAATATGTTATATATTTAATAGGCATAATTCATAATTATCTCATTCTTTTTTTAACACTGATTTCTGTAATTAATTTTAAATTGAAGTATAACTGCCATACAATATCCTATTAATTTCAGGTGTACATCATAGTGATTAAATATTTTCATACCTTACAAAATGATCCCTATGACGAATCCAGTTACTGTCTGTCCCCATACAAAGTTATTGCAATATTACTGACTATATTCCCTATGCTGTACATTACATCCTCATGACTTACTTTTTTTTATAACTGGAAGATTTTACCTTTTAATCTCCTTCATGTATTTGCCTACCCTCCAAGATCTCTCTCCCTTCTGGTAACAAAAGGTTTGTTTCCTGTATCTATGAGTCTGTTTCTGTCTCAATTTATTTGTTCATTTTTTTTAGATTCCATAAGTTAAATGAAATCTGATAGTATTTGTCTTTCATTATCTCACTTCCTTCACTTAGCATAATACCCTCTAGGTCCATTCATGTTGTCACAAATAGCAAGGTTTCATTCTTCTTTATGACTGAGTATATTCCATTGTGTATATATGTAACACATCTTCTTTATTCATTCATCCATTAATGGACACTTAGGTTGCTTCCATATCTTGGCTATTGTAAATAATTCCAAAAAGCACATAGGGGTGCATATATATCTTCAAATTGATGTTTTCATAATTGTCTCATTATTAGTACAGTTTTGGGAAAAACAATATTGCCATACATCATTTCTCAACAGTGATTTGGCCAGTATATATTGAGCTATTCCTGAAGTAGCCACAACACCAGTAATGTACAGATAAAATGTGAAAGTTACTTCTTAGTCTACTCTAAAATAGATTATGTAAATACAGACAAGTATTTTTTCTATATATTCTGTAGGAGAAACTTCACTATACTATAGAAAAATGAAAATAGCAAACTCTGCTGGTGGCTAATATGCAAAAAGAAGTAATAATTTTTTCCTCAGCAGTGTAGTGAGCTTATCAGTTAGTTTATAGATGTGCTGGTATAACTTATTATTATACTTAAAGTAGTTCTTTAATTTTTTTTATAGAATATGTTTTTGGGAAGTGGCGATTGTATACGTTTTAGCTTTTAAGAAAGTAAAATGGGGGCACCTGGGTGGCTTAGCCAGTTAAGGCTCCAACTCTTGGTTTTGGCTCAGGTCATGATCTCAGGTTCACGAGATAAGCCCCGCCTTAGGCTCTGCACAGTCTCTGCTTGAGATTCTCTGCCTCTCCCTCTCCATCAACCCCTCTGCCCTGTTTGCGCACACTCTTTCTCCCTCTCTCTCAAATAAATAAATAAAAAGATGCATAGTAAGCATTTTCTACATATGTATACTGACCCTCACTTTCCACTTCCTTAAATATTTTTATCTTTATTATTTTATTTGTTTATGTATTTATTTATTTATTTATTTATTTATTTATTTATTTATTTATTTGAGAGAGACTGTATGAGCATGGGGGGCAGAGGGAAAGGGAGAGAGAGAATCTTAAGAAGGTTCCACGCCCAGTGCAGAGCCCAATGCAGGGCTGGATCTCACAACCCTAAGATCATGACCTGAGCCAAAATCAAAAACTGAGGGGTGCCTGGGTGGCTCAGTGGGTTAAAGCCTCTGCCTTCAGCTCAGGTCATGATTTCAGGGTCCTGGGATTGAGCCCCACATTGGGCTCTCTGCTTATCAGGGAGCCTGCTTCCCCCTCTCTCTCTGCCTGTCTCTCTGCCTACTTGTGATCTCTCTCTGTCAAATAAATAAAAATAAAATCTTTAAAAAAAAATGTCAAGAACTGAGCTACCCAGGTGCTCCTCCTTAAATATTTTTAAAGGCACAAAGGGAAGCTTTGACTTCTCTCAATTGCTCTTTCTTTTCAGTCATGCAGGATAGCAAGGATGAAAAGAAAGCTTAGTTATGTGTAGTAATAGATGTGAAATATTGGATATTATAAGGAGGATACATCCATCACATTCCACTGGTCAAAGCAAGTCGCAAGGCCAGACCAGATTCAAAGTGTGGAGTAATAAATCCTACCTCCTGATAAAAGGAACTACAAAGTATTTCAGGCCAATTGCAGTCTACTAGACTCAACATTTACCTCTCTGAGAGCTTCTATGTGACTAGAATGTCTAAGTTGGTAGCTAGAAATGAATATAACTAATTCTCCTAACCATAGATGGGCATAGGCCAAAATGCCTGTCCTTGACTTTAAGAACTGGCCTCATTCTGAGGAACTTATCCCCACACCTTCCGAGTTTGTAAAAAAAATGTAACCTTCCTACGTAAATATCCCCCATATATAAGTTGTGAACATTTATACCTTTCTGCAGTAACAGGGCAAAGACATTTGGAACTAGAGAGCTTCAGTAATCAGGGCAGGAAAGATGTGCTTATGGTACCCTAACACAACCATATAAAACAAATGTAAATGTGCTGAGGGTAATTCGGGGTAAGTAGAGCCTGATACATAGTAGAACCTGATAGAGCCTTACATCGGATGCATCTGAGAAGTATGTTTTAGAAGAAGTAGCTGGACAATGAAGATAAGAACCAAATGACACTAAGAACCAGAATGAATATAGGGATAATATAATCTGAGGGGAAGTTTTTTAAAAAATGAAAAAAAAATGTAACTTTAAGATAAGTGTACTCATAAATAAAAATGCATATAGCTTGAATAAATAGGTGAAAAGTGAAACAGATTGAAAGGTTGGATGGCTAACTACTGTGAAGGAGCTGTTTGAATAATTGATATGAGGGTGAATGATAATTAGAAAGGAGAAACATGATTTAGGGTTGCTCTAACAGCATAATTTAACTAACAATGATGGAAAGATTATGAGTATATCCATTTATTACCCAAATGATAACAATGTTGTAGCCACTCAGACATTACTCTCCAAAATGCTAATGCTGATGTTATTTTTTTAATCCAATCATATCTGTTGTGATGTGTACATATTATTTCGGAATATTTCGGAAGTCTAGAGGTAAGTTTTATGTGAGACTTGTTCTCAGTTGGAGAACATGAAGCATTCACTTGCAAATGTTGGAATAGAATAGGCTTCTTATTTAACTTTAAATATTTCAAGGGCTAAGATGGTAATCATAGCGTAAAAAGTATAAATGATGGGGGCGCCTGGGTGGCTCAGTGGGTTAAAGCCTCTGCCTTCGGCTCAGGTCATGATCTCAGGGTCCTGGGATCGAGCCCCGCATCGGGCTCTCTGCTCAGCAGGGAGCCTGCTTTCCCCTCTCCCTGCCTGCCTCTCTGCCTGCTTGTGATCTCTCTCTCTGTCAAATAAATAAATAAAATCTTGAAAAGTATAAATGATGGCTTAGAATTATATAATATATGAAATACTGATATTTTACCTGATTTACATAGTCTTACCTGATAAATCAGCAGTTCATCTGGTATTCATTCTATTCTACTATGTATCCAAGGAACTCCACTGGGCACAAGATCAATATGTGATGTCATTTTAAATGTTTTAATAGAATTTACTCATGATATCACATGACTCAAAAATCAATTTATTATTTTTACCATTAGTCAAGTTTGTGTGACATAATTCAGAAGAATGTATAATGTTTGATGTTATTCGGGAAGATTTATGAAGAATAGCTACTTATTAGTTTTCATGATGTCATTATCTGATAGTCTTCATGGTGTTTTGAGAATGCTTTTAAAATATACATTTAATACTGCCTTAAGTAGTGAGTGTATTCTTAGGTTGACAAGAGAGCAAATGAAGAAAAAGGTCTATTGCATTAATTAACATCCATTGAAATATAAGCTTAATTTTTATCCTGTTGGATTCTTTTAATGGTTTCTTTATTAATCCAGTTAAAATGTATATATAAACTACTTCATAAATAAAACTGATACACTTTACAAATAAAGAATAAGGTCAGTTTGTTAATTTTCTTAGAAGCCCTATCATACTTTCTACACAGAAATCATTACTCAGAGATTATGAGATCGTCAGGGACAGATCTAGAGCAAAAAATCTTTTGTATGTTTTGTCGACATTAGTACTCATTGGCTTCTATTGGCTTCTTTTAAAAATCTCTCTTTCATTTTAGATGCATATATTGCTTAAAAATCTTTATAAGCCTCCATGGCAAAAATCAAAATATAGAACCATGTTGACTAATTAGAATATGCATAGTCTTCAGGAAGTGCTTAAGCACCTACTGCAGGCCAGGCACTACCAGGAGCTAGAAATATAGGAAGGACCTAAAGAGACTTCTCCGTGCTGTGAGGGACTTTACATTCCGCTGGGAAGAGATAGCCGATGAACAAACAAATAAATGATAACAAACAAATGGGTGACAGAAGGTATCAGTGACTTAAAGTTTGAGAGATCACCTGTGGTTTATAGTGTAGTGTCTTCTAGGATGTGACATCTAATTTGAATTCCAAATGGTCAGGAAAAGGCAATGCTACGAAGTAAATCAAGCCACTAAATTCAATTCACCAAAAGCCAATTCTCAGACTAATTTACATACTGAAAGGAAGTAGGAAAATTTAAATATTGGTAGAATTGTGGTACATCTCCTCAGAACACACACACACACATGCACGCACGCACGCACGCACACACCACTTTCTGAATTATATTATTGTTGCTCCCAAAATTATCTGTGAAAAAATTTTAAATTCTGTCCTAAGTGTAAGATCTATCCCTGATCTGTTAGTGAGATGGAGATACTTTTCATATCACGATATCTTTTCTGTTTTAACCTTTGTCTATTAGGCTTAAACCAAGCCACATAAACAAGGTCATAATGGAATTTCCAGGGGAGATGGAGGAAAAATGTTGTAGATATGTAGTTTTTTATGTTAAATTAAGAAAAGAGAAGAAACTACTATCAAATAAATCTTAACTAAATCTTGAATGATGAGTCCATGTAAGTGATAAAGTTATCAGAATCTTAGAGGCAAAGAGAAGATTTTCATAAATAGCAGAAGAGGATATACATGGGTTTCAAAAGTTTGAGAACCATGGCACAAAGTGCTTTCCCAAAACTACCTTTTTGTCACTTTAAGAAATTTTTCAAGGGTCTTAAAATTATGCAACTCTGTTTTAGCAAATAATTCTCAGTAAATTAACAAAATGGCTATTGATTTATGTACATATATAGCTATCTTAGATTTATTTGTAGTTGTGAAAATTCAGGAGAAAATTTGTGTTCACAAAAGGGAAGTAAATAAATTATAGATATAGATATATCCCTCAAAATTCCATCCAGGAATTGAAAGTCATATTTTGGAAAAGTATTTAATGCCATAGTCAAATACTCAGGATGAAAATAAAGTATAAAGTGGTAATGATTCAATATTTAAAGGAAAAAGATGCATTTGTAACATGGGAAAAACTTGGAATCAGTGCAACTTTGGAGAAGAATTTGGCAGTATCTGAAAAGTTGAGAATGTGCAGACTCTACAACCTAACATTAATATTATAAATATACCAGTAGATGAATAGTTCTATAATCATATGCTACGATACCATTCAGATGTTAAAAATTAACAAATTGGATCTATATATCTGCAACAAATATAGATCTATGTATCTCAACTGAGATAACTCTCACACAATGTTGAATTTTAAAAAGCAAGTTGTGGAATGATATGTATGTGTAATAGTAGTTATATAAAAATTTTTTAAAATACCAATAACAATACCAAAAATTTTTTACATATGCACATAGGGAATAAACCTATAAAAGCATACCTGGAAGAATGAGGACCAGAATCATGATGGTGGTTGCCTTTAAGATAGAAGAGAAGGAAATAGGACTAAAAAAAGATGGGGTAGGGGAGGGAGATAGTATTTAACTCTATCTGTAATAGTGCTTTTTTTTTTTTAAAGATTTTATTTATTTATTTATTTATTTATTTATTTATTTATTTATTTATTTGACAGAGAAAGAGATCACAAGTAGACAGAGAGGCAGGCAGAGAGAGAGGGGAAGCAGGCTCCCCGCTGAGCAGGGAGCCCGATGCGGGGCTCGATCCCAGGACCCTGAGATCATGACCTGAGCTGAAGGCAGAGGCTTTAACCCACTGAGCCACCCAGGCGCCTCAATAGTGTTTTATTTTTAAAAATAAGCAAAACTGACAAAATGCTTGTACTGTGAATTTGGAGTGGTGGTTTTTATTGTTTGTTATTACAAATTCTTTTTTAAAGTGTGCTTTTAAAACTTTTTAAAAACTGTGATTAAAAGAAAGTACGTTCAGGTTTGCAGTGGTTGATATTCAACAGTAAGATTACAGTTCAGTTTTTAATTTTCACCTTCAAACATCTCTGAATTTTCCAAATTCACAAAATGAATGTTGAGAAAATCGGGACCACTTACAGATAAATAAACGATAACTGTGTAGTTTCTAGACCTCTGCTTTGTGAGCAGTCCCTAAGGCTCTTGCAACTGAGCTACTTCTAGAAGGCTGAAGTATCAGCAAAAAAAGGATGATCCTCCCAGGGCCAAAAGTGAGTAGATAACTGGCTGCCTACATAGTGTGGAGATATAAAATGGCCATGTCCTGGGAAGGAGGCTGGGGCATTAGCCAGTGGATCTCAGACTTGAGGGTGCATCAGAATCACCCGGAGGCTTCTTAAAGAGTGGCCCCCAGAGTTTCTAATTCATTAAGTTTGGGGCCAGGCCTGTGCATTTGTATTTCTGAAAAGTTCCTGGGCATTATGGACAATAATGTTTGTCCCAGGACCATGCTTTGAGAACTGCTGGTGTAAGCAAAACCCAGCCATCAGATATTTGTATTTTTCATTACTGAAATATGAGGGAGACATTTGGCAGGAATCAATCCAATGTTACTCTCTGGCAGATCCACAAATTAACTTAATGGAGCGAGCCAGCCTGTCTCAGGGAAGTTGGAGTCACATGCAAGAGCAGGCAAACAAACAAACAAACCAAAAAGGGGGAGGGGGAGGAAAGAAAGAAAAAATAAGCCTCAAATGATCAGAAAGCTCAAAAGTAGGAAGAATGAGAGCCAATCCAATCTAATGATCACAGACTTTTTTTATTTTTTATTGGGAATAAGCAAGGTAATAAAATAAGCATGAAAAAGGACTGTTAAAAAACAGGTTCAATGATCAGGGTCTGTTACTATTTGACAAAACAGGGAGTCCAGGATGGCACAAAATTCGTGTCTCTTTCTCATCTTTCACTAGCACTGGGAACTCCACTGGGCAGGAGTTGCTCTCCCCATCCTCTCTCATCCTTCCTCCCTCTTTTCTTTATATTCTTCCACACTGAACAGCTCATTAGTGGCAAACATTACCCTGGGCAATGGATAAAGAGGTGCCTCCCATCTTTGTACTCCAGCCAGAGCATAGTACCCTGTACCTAGTAGCTGCTGACCATCAAATGAAACATGAATAAACACGTACATCATCAGCAGGGCTCATGGTTAAAGGTACAATGAATGGGAAACAAGCGGGTCATTTCTGTGAGAAGCATAGGCACAGTGGAGTGGCCCCAGCAATGTTAATAGCTTGAGACACCATTGGGAATGATGCTACTGGGCACTTTTCTTTATACCCCACATTTTTCCCAATAAATTTTTGCTGCTTTTCCCATTGCTTGTTGATGTTTACAACACCCATGCGCATGGTCTGTGACTGTCAGCTAAATGAGTATATGCTAAATTACAACACCTTTGATCTGCCTCAGAGCCCAGACTACTAATAGAGCATATGCCCAAATACATGAAGCCTCTTAGTATAAGGCATTCTCCTGTTTTCTCGATAAAGACAATCCCAAAAATGTTTGGGGCTAACTTAAATTGTAGGCTTTGTAGATAAACTAGTTATATGTACATTTACACTGTTTAATTTGTTAAATGTATTTTAAACAATGCATACCTATTTTAAACATCTAAAATAGAAATCCTTTTATTTAAACTTTTTTGAAACAATTTTAATATTTCATATGATTCTTAAATCCTTTGACACAGTTTTCCAGAGCATATCATCTTCACCTTCAGTTAAGTTGTTTGAGTACAGCATTTTTTGAATCTGTGGATGGTGCCATCATTGGACATTTTTATCCCAAGCCATATGTCCCACTCGTACAACTCCAGAGTAATTTTTTTCATTCATCCTTTAGGTTCATGAGTCCCACAATGTAGTTACACACTACATATTAAATTGATTATAGAAAGGATTGTATACCACCAAAAATAATGCTGGCAACTGTTACATCACATTCTCCATTGGGATTAAGTATTAAATCTTTTAAAATTTTTATTTGCCATCTTTTTTTACTTAACAGTTCCATTAAGATAACCTCTTTCAAGCTTTCCACAATAGCACTGATTGCTGTTGTCTCAAGCCAGTTTATTTTCCCCAAGCAGCATGTTGTGACTCAATAAGGGAATTAAGAGAGTTCCCTATAATAGACAGGAATTTGTAAATCTTAACTATAAAGCAACTCCCACTCCGATATTCAAGAACGGGAGGGGGGGGATCTCTTGTACTTGGAAATGTACTGTGTATTTTCTTTCAGCTTTTTTCTTTAAAAAAAAATACCTTTTCTTCTTGAGGCTAATTTGATAATTTGGAAAGAAAAGTAATTCATAAGGGCATATGCAATTAAAGAGTGATAAAATGTAATTGGATTAGTTTAAAACTTTCCAACTGTTAGAACGTAAGAGGTGATAGATGTATTTTTATTGTAAGAAGGAGGTTTTGTGTGTGTGTGTGTGTGTGTGTGTGTGTGTGCGTGAAATGCCACGATCATGTGTCTATCTCTAATAATTAGAAAGTTACATGTGATGAAGAATAAGCAAGTTGGTTAACTAGAGTAAGGGGATCAAGTTGGAAAAAGAAAACAAGGCAAATTTGATATGGGAATTTGACAACAGAGAACATCAAAGTGGTTTGGTGCACTTAGCAGTTTATTCTATTTTTAAATGTGTGCAGTTTTTCAGTTTTCAATATTAAACATAAAGCTTACACATTTACATGTGTTTCAGGCTACATTACTGGAATTTTGAAGACATGAAAACATCAGATGAACCAACCTACAACATCTTGGATTCAGATTGGAAGATGAAGAGAAAATTTAAAGAATGTGGCCTCTAAAGGCGGGTAGTACCTGGAAATATTAACCGACTCACACTGTAAAAATGAGACCAGTTTCTAGACCATAGAGATTATTTTAGTCTGACATCAAGGTTCAAGACAAAATGTTGAACTAAAAACTTTACACTCCTCCCCTCCCCTAATTCAGGCAGGTATCAGCATTGATGAATATGATTTTCCTTAGTCAGAAGCACTCATTTTTACCCATGTAGACCATCCTTAGGAATTAAATATTGTTTATTTAATGTAGATTATAATGGGAAACTGATTTTTTCCACAATGGCAGATTTCAAGGACTTGGTTCCAAACTGAGCAGAAGCTTCCCAATGCATTTTGTACAGTCTGGAAAAAACTGTGCTGCATTGGCCATTTTTGAAGGCCATCATGCCCTGTAATATAAGGATATCATCTTATTGCTGATATCTTTGGAGAGTCCCAAGCAGACACAGAAAATGAATGGAGGCAAGGACTGTGACGGAGGGGACAAAGATGGAGGTCTTCCAGCTATACAAGTTCCTGTGGGTTGGCAGCGTCGTGTGGATCAAAATGGAGTGCTTTATGTCAGGTGAGCCATCTTATTACCTGTGTCACTCCAAGTGCGCAGTCCCAAAATTAGGGAAGTAGTGTCTGTTCCTTTGAGGGAACAACAAACATACCATCACTGACAGCACCTCACATAAATTTGAATAAATGACCTTCGTGCTAGAAATATTCGAGTGTTTTATTCTGTACTGTTTTGCAATGTAAATTGCCTGAGGTTACAAGAGAGAATTTTTATGCATTACTTGTGTTTATATAAGGTGTCATTCTGCTTATCTCTGTAACAAGGATAAAGAAAAATATGAAGATTTCTAAGAGAAACATATAAGCATCATTACCACATGCACAGGAGAATGTAAAATACTGGAAATAGACCCAATAGCTCTTGACAATATTTTCCTGTCCTCCAGTGCTTCAGCTGGCTTTTCTGATGTAAGGCTGAGTGTTTTTATCTATAGACAGTATCAGTTATGAGCCTTCTTAATTCCTGATATTAATTAAAAATAATTTCCCTATTTTTTCTGTGCAGTTTTTAATCTGTTCCATTGCATATAATAGTAAAAAAGAAAAAGTCATGATGGAGATGGCTCTTCATCTCACAAGTAAAAATCATAAAAATAAAATGCAAATGCCTGCTCTTTTTAATTTTGGTGACATATATCTTGTGTACAACAAGTTGAATGGAATAACTGAACTGTTGACAAGAAGTTTCAGGGTTTTTTTAACTGATCTATAATACTGTATTAGTTTTATTAGTACAACATAGTGATTCAATATTTGTATACATTATGAAATGATCATTTCAATAAGTCTATCATCATACAAATTATTACATAATTACTAACTATTCCCTATACTATCCATTACATCCCTGTGTCTTACTTATTTTATAACTGGAAGATTGTACCTCTTAATCTCCTTCATGTATTTCATGTATTTTATCCATCCCTCCTCCCGTCTCCCCTCTAACAACCACCAGTTTGTTTTCTATATCTATGAGCCTGTTTCTATTTTGTTTTGTTTATTCATTTGTTTTGTTCTTTAGATTCCACATATAAGTGAAGTCATACAGTATTTGTCTTTCTCTGTCTGACTTATTTTGCTTAGCATACTACCCGCTCCATTCGTCCGTGTTGTCACACATGGCAAGATCTCATACTTTTTTATCACGGAGTAATATTCCAGTGTGTTTGTTTATGTGGGTGTCTGTGTGTGTGTGCCATATCTCCTTTGTGCATTTATCTATCTATGAACATCTAGGGTGTTTCCGTTTCTTTTGCAAGTATTGCAAATTGCAAATAATGCTGTGATGAACATAGAAGTGCAAATGTCTTTTTGAATCAGTGTTTTTATTTTCTTTGGTTAAATACCTAGAAGTAGAATTACTGGATCATATGGTACTTCTACTTTTAATTTTTTGAGGAAACTCCGTACTGTTTTCCAAACTTGCTGCTCCAATTTACATTCATACCAACAGTGTACAGCTTTCTTTTTTCTCTACACCCTGACCAATACTTATTTCTTATCTTTTTAATGGCAGCCATTTTGATACCTGTGAGGGGATATCTCATTGTGGCTTTGATTTTTATTTCCCTGGTAATCAGTGATGTTGAGCATTTTTTCATGTGCCTATCAGCCATCTCTGTGTCTTCTTTGGGAAAATGTTCATTCAGGTCATCTGTACATTTTTTAATCTGATTATTTGGTTTTTTGATATTAAGTTATATGAGTTCTTTATATATTTTGGATGTTAACCCCTTGTTGGATATACCCTTTATGAATATCTTTTCTTATTCAGTAAGTTGTCTTTTTGTTTGTTGGTGGTTTATTTCAATGTGTAAAAAGCTTTTTAGTTTAATATGGTCCCATTTGTTTATTTTTATTTTTGCTGTCCTTGCCTGAGGTGACAGATCCAAAAAAAAAAATATTGCTAAAACTGATGTTGAAGAGCTTACTGCTTGTGTTTTCTTTTAAGAGTTTTATGGTTTCAGATCTTACATTCAAGTCTTCAATTTTGAGCTTATTTTTCTGTGTGGTGCAAGAAAGTGGTCCAATTTCACTATTTTGCATGTAGCTGTACAGTTTTCCTAGCAACATTTATTGAAGAGATTGTCTTTCCCCCATTGTATATTCTTGCCTCCTTTGTTGTAGATTAATTGACCGTATAACCATGGGTTTATTTCTGGGCTTTCTACTCTGTTTCATTGACCTGTTTTTGTGCTAGTACCATATTGTTTTGATTACAGTAGCTTCATAGTATAGTTTGAAATGGGGATTGTGATTACCTCCAGCTTCGTTTTTCTCTCTCAAGGTTGGATTTGGCTATTCAGGGTCTTTTCTCCTTTCTTATTGTTATTTTGTTCATTTGGGTCCTCTCTCTCTCTCTCTCTTTTTTTTTTTTTTTGATCAGTCTAGCTAAATGTGTTCAATTTTATTTATCTTTTCAAAGAATCAGCTCTTAGTTTCATTGACCTTTTCTATTTTTTTAATTTTTAGTCTCTATTTCAATTATCTCCACTCTAATATTTATTTCCTTTTTCTACTAACTTTGGGTTTTATTCATTCTTTTTCTAGTTCCTTTAGGTGTAGGATTAAACTATTTATTTGAATTTTTCTTATTTCTTAAAGCAGGCCTGTGTCACTATAAATGTCCCTCTTAACACTGCTTTTGTTGCATCCCAATAGATTTTAGAATGTTATGTATATTTGTCTCAAAATTTTTTTCTTCTTTGATTTCTTCATTGACCACAGGTTATTCAGTAGCATGATGTTTAGTCTCCATGTGTTTGTGTTTTTTCAATTTGTCTTCTTAAAATTGATTTTACATTTGTTTTATACTGTTGTAGCTAGAAAAGATGGTTTATATGATTTAAATCTCTTAAATTTATTGAGACTTGTTCTGTAAACTGACATCATGCGCCGTGTGCACTTGAGATGGGATGTTCTGTGTATATCTAATAAGTCAATCTGGTCTAGTGGGTCATTTAAGGCCAATATTTCCTTATTGATTTTCTGTCTGGATGATCTATACTGTTACAGTATTGCTGTCAGTTTCTCCTTTTGTATCTCTTAATATTTGCTTCATATATTTAGGTACTGCTCTGTTGGGTACATAAATATTTGCAAAAGTTATATCTTCTTATTAAATTGATCCTTTTGTTATTTTGTAATTTCCTTTTTTTATCTCTTGTTACAGCCTTTGTTAGAAAATCTATTTTTGATATAAATATTGCTTCCCCAGCTTTGTTTTTGTTTCTGTTAACATCAAATATCTTTTTTCATTTTTTTTTTTTGATATCTTTTTTCACTTCTTCAATTTCAGTCTGTGTGTGTCTTTAGATCTGAAGTAAGTCTCTTATAGGCAGCATACACATGGGTCTTGTTTCTGTTTTTGTTTTTTTAATCCCTTCGGCCACACTGTGTTTTTTGATTGGAACATTTAGTCCATTTATACTTAAAGTAATTATTGATAAGTGTATATTTATTGCCATTTTGTTGTTTTTTGGTTGTTTTTGTAGTTCTTCTCTGTTCTTCTCTTGCTCTCTTCCTTTGTGATTTAATGATGATGTTTAGTTTTATGTTTGGATTCCTTTCCCTTTACTTTTTGTGTATCTATTTTAGGTTTCTGATTTCGGGTTACCATGCAATTCATATATAACAACGTATACATATTGTAATCTATTTTAAGTTGGTGGTCGCCTAAGTTTGAAAACATTCTAAAAGCACCACATTTTTGCTCTCCCTCTACCCACGTTTTGTTTTTCATGTTATGTTTTACATCTTTTTGTGTATCCTTTAATTATTGCATATGTCAACAATTTTTACTGCTTTTGTCTTTTAATCTTCATACTAGCATTATAAGTGGTTGATCCACTACCTTTCCTGTATATTTGCCTTTAGCAATAAGATTATTTTTTCTTTCGTATATTTTCTTATTCCTAGTCATGGCCTTTTCTTTTCAACTTAAAGTAGTCCCTTTAATATTTCTTGTAAAGCCAATTTACTTTTGATGAACTCCTTTAGCTTTTGCTTGTCTGGGAAACTCTTTGTCGTCCCTTCAATTCTAATTGATAACTTTGCTAGGTAAAGTATCCTTGGTTGTAAGCTTTTTCCTTTCAGCCCTTTGAATTTATCATGCCACTCTTTTCTGGCCTGCAAAGTTTCAGCTGAAAAATCAGCTGATAATCTTATGGGAATTACCTTACATGTAACTAACTGCTTTTCTCTGGTTTTTTTGGTGCTGGGGGAGAGGAATTCTCTCTTTATCTTTAATTTTTGACATTTAATTATAATGTATCTTGATGTAGATCTGTAGGTTCATCTTGTTTGGGACTCTCTGTGCTTCCTCAACCTGGATGTCTCTTTCCTTCCTCAGGTCAGGACATTTTCAGCTATTATTTTTTCAAATAAGTTTTCCAACACTTTCTGTCTTTCTTCTACTTATGCGACCCTAAATATAATGTGAATGTTAGTATGTTACATGTTGTTTCAGGGGTTTCTTGAACTGTCCTCAGTTGTTTAAATTATTTTTTCTCTTTTGTCATTCAATTTAGGCTTTCCATTACCCTGTCTTCCAGATTGCTGATCCATTTTTCTATATCTTCTAATCTGCTGTTTATTCCCCCTAGTGTATTTTTCAGTTCTGTTATGGTATTCCTCAGCTCTGATTAGTACTTTCTTTTATTTTCTATCTCTTTATTGAAGTTCTGAATGTGTTGTTCATCCATTGTTATCACAAGTTCAGTAAGCATGTTTATGACCATAACTTTGACCTTTTTATCAGATAGATTATCTGTTTAGTTCTTTTTTTTTTTTTTTTTGAGGTTTTTGTCTTGCTCTTTTGAACATAGTCCTCTGTCTCCTCACTTTGCCTACCTCTCTGTTTTTGTGTATTAGGCAGTTCAGCTACCTCTCCTGGTCTTGAAGAAGTGGCCTTATATAAGATGTCCTATGGGGCCCAGAAGTGCAATCTTCCCTAACCACCAGAGTCAGCTACTACAGGGGTATCCCTTGTGTGGGCATTGTGTACCCTTCTGTTGTGGTGGAGCCACAATGGCTATGGATGTTCTGCTGGGCAGGGCTGGCCCCTGGCCTGGCTCACTTGTGGCCCAAGGGTAACTGCTGCAGGCTTGTTGCTGGGCAAAATGAGGGTCTTATTGGCTGCAAAGCCTGACAGAGGTGCAAAGTTGTGTAGAGCTCTCAGCAAGGCACACCCTTTTGTGTTAATGGTCTAGTAGGAGGATTCCAAAATAATGCCCACCAGTGCCTGGATCAACATGGCAGAATGAGGTAGCAGAAATGACTGTCACCAATGTCTTAGTCCTTGGGGAGAGGCCCTGCTGTCTCCTGCCTCTCCAGCAGGCTCTCCAAGATTGGTAAGTAGGTATCCTTCACTGTGGCTTACACACTTTTCAATCTAGTGTTTTTGCTCTAGTTTCTGGGTCAAGTGAGTCTATGCATGAGCCCTTTGAGAGCAGGGTTTTTTTCCCTATAATTATGTAGTTTTTCTGTTGGCTTTTAAAGCCAGCTGTTTGGGGGCTTGTCCTTCCTGTGCAATATCTAAGGGCTGGGTTGCCAATGTGGAGCTTAAATCTCTTATTTTTTAGGGAAGAGTTCCATACCTTTTAGATCCTTCCTGACTGTGGAACTTCATGCCTTGAGTGTGTTTTTTTTTTTCCTTACTGAGATTGTATCTCTACCTCTTCCACCCACCTCGATGCTGCTCTGTGTTGTGGAGGCTCTCTCTTCATTTAGTTTCTAAGCCTTCAAGGTGCAGTAGTCCATATGTAGTTATAGATTTATTATGTCCATGGGAGGAGTTGAGTTCAGGATTTTCCTACGCTGTCATTTTGAATGCTTAACCAAGTTTTAGTCTTATTATTAAACAAATGCCACCTAAGTTACTTATTTTGTAGTTTATCAGGATATATATGAAAGGTTATAATAACATAAATCTTTCTTTGTGGTATAATAAAAAAATTATCAGAAGCAGACTTAGGACTTTTTAAAGGATATCACATTGCGTCATTATATT
Organism: Procyon lotor; assembly: GCA_028646535.1. Taxonomy (NCBI): domain Eukaryota; kingdom Metazoa; phylum Chordata; class Mammalia; order Carnivora; family Procyonidae; genus Procyon; species Procyon lotor. The sequence continues at coordinate 69,968,927 of CM053605.1, read as the reverse complement.
AATTAATGGAATATAACCATATTATATTACATTAATGCTATTTCTTTCAGTGTGGTTATTTGTATCCCAGCTTCAGTGGAATTCTTTATTTGTACAGGATGTATTTATATAAATGAGATCTCTTCTATTATATAAATACAAATTATTTCATACCTTAACAACTCAAAAGTCAGTTCAGATTTTATCTCAAGTTTGTTTGCTTTGTGTAAGTTGTTTATTGAGGGAAACTTAATTACCTATTGAAATTGTTTTACACATAAGTATTTTATTTCTGAAATAGTAAAGATGTGCTCTATGTTAATTGGAGTGAAGGTAATATGGAGCTCATCCCACAGTAGATAAGATGGACGAAGACACATACTTTTTGAAAGTGTTCCTATTGCCAATGTTGTTAAAAAAACTGCTAAAAATACTTAGTTGTAATATAGCAGGATATCACTGTTACTGTTTATGGTTATTCTAGGCTGTAAGGAGCAAATATGTATTCAGCTTAGAGCAAATAAGTCTAAAATTTTAATAATTTAATTTTTTTATTTCATCGTCATCCCTAGGAAGATATATCAGCTTTTCAGATTGCTGATAGCTAAGTTAAATCAAGTTAAGTTTAAGAATCTGTCATTTATCTTGTTCATTCATGATTTTCCTAGTGTAAGTAGACTTCATTATCTGTTACTGTGAGTTCTCCCAATCCAGATCTATACACTAATTATTTCAGAAACAAACTTTGCTAGATAAGGTTAAGCACCATCAAATAAATTCAGTCAGCATGGTTTTTATTTGTTTGTATATGTAATTGGTTAAATTACTACTTAAACATATATAGGAGGCTAGCCCTCCTTCTGTAGCTCCCTTCTGAATGTGCAGTTTGCTTATAATTTTTAGGTTAGTCTCCAGCTGCTCCTGCCTGAGGGTGGCATTGAGGCTGCACATTAAATTTCCCACCTGCTTCCAATCTTTTGAGCTTTATCTGTGCTATAAGACTTGTAACTATTTTTTACATTAATCATTACTCCCCAAAGTTAATTAAAGAGCTACAACTGAAGGAAAGAACTCAACTGACTGATTGAGAGGAAATGTTTTTAAAGTGTCTACAGTTGAGTACTCTAATAGAATTCAGGAATTTTTGTCTTCAGGTTTAATTTTACAGTTAAATTCCTCTAGGATTCAGTCTGTACACTTTCTTTAACTGTAAAGTGCTAGGCAGTTTCTTTTCACAAAATTCATTAATTCTTCATATGACAACTAATTGGTAATCTTGTTTTATCAATACCAGACCTTCAAAATCATCTGGTTGCCCCTACCACTGGGGTGGAACTCAAGTCTATAATATGGGAATTATTTTTTATGTATCATCTGGAAAAAATTGTTTCTGTAAACAAATGAATGAGTCAACAATGTTGAAGATTTTAATTGAGATTGTCTACATTCATAAGTCATTTATATGATTGTCCATAAATATGAATTGCATTTTAAATCTGGTTTATTTATAGATCTAAAACTATTTCCTCTGTTTTTGTATAGGCAGTCTGCCCCCAGTAGAGTAATGCTTTGTATACAAAATGGAGAGTATTGTTTCTGGATAAATTTAATCAGAAGTCTGAAGTGAAGAAATAGTCATAAACAAAAGATATTCTTGAATGAAAAATATATGATAATTTTCAAAGCATAATATGCATTTAAGTTGTAAAATCAACATATTAATAGTAAAAGTCCTAAGGTACAGATAGCCCCTTTTAAGCTGACCCTCGTTGTAAATAAAAATCAGACTTATCCTATCATCTGAATTAGTACCTAATCTGTAGACTTAAACTTGATCAGTATTCATGCATTATACTGACTTTTTGACCCACAAAATAGTAACATTGAGAGCACTACCCCAATTACCAACCAGAAGACCTACAAGGCACCTTTCTGCCACGTAAAACTCTATGTTCTTAAGGAGTTCCCCATCCTTTGTCAGTTCTGCATGGCTCCTCTTTCCTTGGCAGTATAGTTTGGTTCTTCAGTATAATTTGAGTTGGGCCACATTTGTCTATCTTCAAAGAAACACATGGATTGGGAAAAAAAGAAAAATCTGTTTTTACATTGGGGCAATTTAGTTCTAGACTCCAAAACTGAAGGGAAGAACTTGTTAACTCAACTTTTACAAACTTGGTGACTTTCCGGTTTGACTTCCAACATGTTTCTAAATTTCAGTCTTTCCTCAAACAGCATTTCTGAGAAATAGTTTGGTTAAAAGAAAGAGCAATAGTGTTAAAGGCTATAATTTAGTAGATAGCATAATATTGACAAAGCAAATGATTTTCCTTAGTAGGAAAATGTTATCTTGTAAAGGACAGTAAGACTGTAAATTATGCCTTTTTTCATATAATATGTGCAGTCAAAATTATTTCCTGATGGTTTTTTAAACTATTTTTACAGTCCCAGTGGGTCTTTGTTATCTTGCTTGGAGCAGGTTAAAACATACCTGCTTACTGACGGAACATGCAAGTGTGGCTTGGAATGTCCTCTTATTCTTCCCAAGGTAACCATTTCACAATAGATCTATTAGCAGTTTTGTATTTTTTTTTAGGTGTTTCATATATTTGTTTTTCTCATTTGGCATTTCATTTTTATATTACTTCTCCAATCATATATGCATTTTAAAGTCTATCTAATTAGATATATTTTGCATGCGTCTGGGATGTTTAAAATTGTAGGAAATAATTCAAGTCCCAGTCATGTTTAAAGGTAACAAACCTATATTCATATTAAATATTTCATCAGAATCTCTTTAGCACATTTTTATTTGAGCTATACCTATGCTTGCTGTTTAATAGTACATTTTTCCCCTACTATAACTGCTCGATCTGCAATATGATTTTTTTGTGCTGATGTTGATCAATCTGCCACAAATATTTCTAAAATCACAAAGCTGAACCCTCCGAGCCAAAAGTAAAACTGTTTTAGTCCTTTGCAAGGTAAAAAGTAGTTATTTTAAATAATAAGATATTTTAGAATAGAAGAGAAACAGGTTATTTTTCTCTGAATATCTATTATGTGCTAATCTTAGAACTAAAGTTAAATAAACAGTTTTTTCCTTTTATTTGTGTCACCTCATTTACTCCCAAAAAAGCATTTGAAACAGCCTGTGAGTATATACACAATAAGTAATGAGATTTTTTTTAAAAAATAGAGTAATAGACTTTTTAAATCCTTGAAAAAATAATATTAATATAGTAATAAAATAAAGCCTAAGAAAAAGTTAGCATGAAGCAGTGTCAGCTCTTAGAGGTTTTTAACTGTACTTAATCTGTTTTTGTACTGTTATAACATCAGGAAGTATCTAAAATTGGAAACATTATCAAGTATCATACCTTTCCATATATTTATCTTGATTGTCTTATTATCATTACTTTGTCACTAAATACAAGAGTTCAACAGAAGTATTTATTATACTATCTATAAAATTGTTTTCTTAAATTTAAAAACTTGAGACAGTTTTATTCAAATTTATGGTTTAATCTATGCAAAACTTTTCTTATAACGAGGGAATTTTTTTTTTATACAGTGTTTTCACAGACATATTCTAAATGAATTTTTCTTCCAGGTGTTTAATTTTGATCCTGGAGCCGCTGTGAAACAGAGAACCGCAGAAGATGTTAAAGCAGATGAAGACGTCACAAAGCTATGCATACATAAAAGAAAAATCATTGCAGTGGCCACACTTCACAAAAGCATGGAAGCCCCACATCCTTCTCTGGTGCTCACCAGTCCCGGGGGAGGAACAAGTATGTAATGTGGTGAAAGGTTTAGAAATTTTCTTCCCCATCATCTCTCCTGAGAAATCCTTGGAAATCTTGCCAAACATTTGCCAAACATTTTCTGAGTTCCCTTTTTAAAACATGCAGAATGCTTTTAAAGTTATATATGTCTTACCATTTTTTTTTACAAATAGCAAATTAGTCTGAAAAATTCCTATGAAGTTGTCTCCCCAAGTTTCCTATTTAAATCATTGAGTTACCTGAGCAGAATAAACACCAATTAACACATACAAATGCTATGCAAGTACACAGAGCTGAGCTAACAAATGAAAAAGTGTCATTGGTTTTTAGGAAACAAATGTAACCTTTTCTCCTAGGGTTGGTTTGGATGTGTGGTATCAAGTCCTCAAACAGAACCAGCAATATTGCCCAGAGCTAGCAGTGTTATTCTTTTTTTTTTTTTAATTAAGATTTTATTTATTTTTTTGAGAGAGAAAGAGCATGGAGGTGGGGAGAGACAGAGGGAGAAGCAGACTTCCTGCTGAACGGTGAGTAGGGCTCATTCCCAGAGTCCTGAGATCATGACCTGAGCTAAAGGCAGATGCTTAACTGACTAAGCCATGCAGGTGCCCCCAGTGCTACTCTTTCAGTCACCGAATAGCCATTGCTTGAACACCTACTAAGAGAAATCACCTGATCAAGAACTTTTCATACCTCCCACACATGCACACACACACACATGCTTTTATTTTTAAGAATTTCAAAGCTGCAGAAAAATTACATAAACAATTCACTGAGTACCCAAAACCCTTCATTTAGATTTGACAATTAATATTTTGTGGCAAAAAGTTGCAAATGTTATGACAGTTCATCCCTAAATTTTTCAGCACACACTGATGTTCACCTATGTAAACCACAGTCTAATTATCATATTCAAAATTTAGCATTTCTTATTTAATATGCAGTGTGTAGGGGTGCCTGAGTGGCTTAGCTATTAAGCATCTGCCTTGAGTTCTGGTCATGATCCCAGGGTTCTGGGACAGAGCCCTGCATCGGGCTCCCTGCTCAGCGGGGAATCTGCTTCTCCCTCTCCTACTCTCCCTATTTGTGTTCCTTCTCTCTGTCTCTGTCTCTGTCAAATAAATAAATAAAGTCTTTAAAAATAATAATATACAGTGTATATAATTAGAAAATAGTTATCCTAATAATATCCAGTTATTCCATGGTCCTAATAAGTTCTGGTAGTTCTAATAGTTTCTTCGATTTTTTTAAACCCAGGATGCAATCAAAGATAGTACAACTGCACTAAATTGTTGCACTTCTTTAATCTACACCAATTCCCCAGTTTTTTAAAATCTATTTTTGAAGAGTCCAGTTCAGTTTTACAGATAGTCCTCAGTTTGGATTTGCCTGATTATTTCTTCATATTTATTTATACTCAGGATAAACAGTTTGGTAGAATATTGCATGAGTGATGTTATATCATTAGGAGGTATATAATGTCAATTTACCCCATGTTGATGGCATTAAACTTGAGTGCTTGGTTAAAGTTATGTATACCCAATTTCTCCATTGTTAAGGTAACTTTTCCCTTTATAACTAATCTGTAATTTGTGGTAACTTTGCTCTTTATCACTAATCTGTAATCTGTTAAAAATTGTGAGACTCAGAAACTTCTTTTCGCATGAGTTAGGATGTGAACTCCCTCTAAAATATTACAATCAACTTAACAGTTGAGTAATAATTCAAGATAAAATATGGCTGAGCACCAAAGCATTTATTTACGAAGAATAAGTGATACTGTTCTGCAGAGTTCTGAAAAATAGGAACAATGAATATAACTTGTAATGATCGGAGAAGGTTTTATGGTAGAACTCAGATTTGAACCAGCCCTGGAAAATGGTAAGATCTGGACACCTGAGGGGAATAAGAAAATTCTTATTCAGTATGAGTGTAGTGTAATTAAGAGATGATGTGGAAACGAGTCTGACTTGAGTGAAAGATTAAATTTGCGTAGGTAAGTTGTGGCCAAATTACTAACAGCTTTAGATACAAAGAGGAGCAGTTGACATCATACAGGTAATAAGAGTCACACTTAGAAAACTCATGTGAAGAAAGCAGGAAGAGACAAATTTGGCAGTTATTAGCAGAGAGCTCCTCTTCAATAACCCTCTAACCTTTGAACTTTAACAGGAATGACCAGAAAAAAATTTCTCCACCAAGGTATGTAAGAAAAAAAAATTTAGACAATTTTTCTTTTTCTTTTAATGAGCTACATTTTTTTTAACTCAAAGATATGGCAACAATTTAAAGACATATTTAATAGTAATAAATTATTTTAAATTTACCACTATCTTACCACCTTGATATAACTACATTTTCATTTTGCACATTACCTTGCATATATCTGCTGCCGTTCTCATATCACATTATATCAGTTTTACCTCTTTCTGCAAAATCTGCCTTCTCACTTTTTTAATGACCCTAGCAGAACCTTGCTCTAGGTCCTTTGTCATACCCTATACATACAAGTTTCATTACTGAAATTAAAGGTAAATCTTTAACCAGTATAGGTCTAAGAGGTGTATCTCCATCCCCTTTTAAAATGATGTCCTTTATTGGGTTAGTTGCTACCCTTTTACTAGCTTCAGACATAGCATTTATTTTAATTTTCTAATATTAAACAATATTATAGAATTGGAATTTAAATAAAAGTTAAGGAGACTCAGGTGGTACTTTTCACCCCTCTTTGTTATGTACATGAGGATATATGTAGTTTGTGTCTCTTCTTTTGAAAGGTCTACTTGAGTATACATGAAAGCACTTGATGAGTGCCCAGGATTTCCACTTGCCAACTCTTGTAATACTTCAGTTCCTAAGTATAACCCAACATTGGTGTGACTTTTGTTTTAGTATTCTTGTCATTTTAAAGATGGTAACTATTTTTCCCCAGGTATGGAAGAAATCCTTTCTAAGCCACAGCTGTTTTCTAAATTCTGTTAAATATAAGAATGCCAGTGTCTATATTTTTAAGCACTGAACTGTACATAATTATATAAATAACCAAAATAAGACACAACTCAGTGGTTTTTTACTAATAAGGATACAGTTCATCGTATGATAATGCTAATGATGTTAATATAAACAACTGTGCTCTCACTAGATGCTAGGTGCCATGCCCCAAGTATTTTCCATATATTATTATAGTCTTTAACTATAAACTTTAAAGTTCTGTCTTTAGCAAGAAAATAAGTTCAATTGGGTTTATCTTCTGCAATTCTCTTGTATCATTGGTTCTCAACTTTTCATATATTATATGCAGAAACCACTCTATCAAATAATCTTTACCATACCAGAAACAGAAAGCCCACTTTTCCATGAAAAATATATGTCCATTTTATTCTCTTATTTCTTTATTGCAACCTACCTAGACTTCTGTATACCTCAGGTTGAGAACCACTGTCTTAGAATTTGTAATGATATAATTTTACCTGTATACTATCTAGCAGGTAGGAGAAATATATTTATCTTAAGTGTGCGATTATCCATTTAACTAAATATACCTCTGATTGCAAGTGAACCCAAGTATACTTGCTAATATATTGCTAGCCTCAGAATTGGGGTGGCCAATATATAGTATAAATGGTACCACTTTCATCGCCTGTGCCTGTAATGGCCTTTTCTCACAGAGCCCAGCCAGGGTGCAACATCCTTTCAACAGAGCTCTCTAAGCAGTTGATGGGAATTAGCATAAGAAGCTGATATTATTTGCCATCTCTGTTTTAGAAGGCACAACTTTGTAAATTGTTAAACATCCTCAGGGGCTAAAAAAACTTAAACCTAGAATTCTGACATGATAAAATGAAAATTCTGTATGGTGAGCAGGCTTGCTTTTGTTGCCTATATTCTGTCTGATCTCTGAAAGAACTAAAGGGATTCCAAAAAGCCAGGGAGGGAGCAATGCTTTCTGTAAAAAGAGAATACTCAGTAAAAGCCCAGTACTGAAGATTTTAGCGTTCTGAGTAAATTTTGCATAGGAATTCTATCCTAATAGAAGAATCACAATCTTTTACCTAAGTTGGTTGACTAAGGCTTTTTACAATAATGGCTGATTAAGGGCAAAGAAATTGCAATATTATGCTGTTATGGACTTGATGAAGCTAGACATGATTGTGGTATCACTGCACTTAACTATTGTTATTTATCACTCCCATTTTAAAAGCTTCAAAATCCCACTCACTTAATTCACTAAAGTTAAGGCTCTTTTGCTCTCACAGTGAGAGTGTTGAGATAAGGAAGAGTTTTTGTTGTTGTCCTGAGGAAGTTTCGGTAAGGTAACAGAAAGATTTATAGGGTAATAAATTTTCTGGTGAAAATAGCAGTGCAGTACACAACTAATGAATCACTGAATACTTCACCAAAAACCAATGATGGACTGTATGTTGGCTAATTGAATTAAAATTTAAAAAAGCAATGCATTTAAATTACAAGAAAATACAGATTATAATTTTCTCTCCCTCCCTCCCTCCCTTCCTTCCTTCCTTTCTCTCTCTCTCTCTCTCTCTCTCTCTCTTTCTGTCTTTGACAGAGAGAAAGACAGTGAGACTGGGAACATAAGCATGGGGAGTGGGAGAGGGAGAAGCAGGCTCCCCACTGAGCAGAGAGCCTGATGCGAGACTCGATCCCAGGACCCTGGGATCATGACCTAAGCCAAAGGCAGCCGCTTAATGAGTGAGCCACCCAGGCTCCCCAGATTATAATTTTTTATTGTAACCTTGTTCTTAAAAAATTCAAATCTGACAACATAGTAAATCACCATTTCCACAGAGGCTGTCAATCTTGATTTTTCATATTATAAATATTATTAGAATGTCTGATGTGAGTATATACTGATTCAGATCCCATCCTTTTTCAACTGATAAGAAGTAAACAAGCATAATGAGCAGTTATTGAGAACCTCTGGTCAACTGAGGGAGAATAATGTGCGTTTTTTTCCATCGAAGTTCACTGTAGAGTACAATGAAGAGTACAGCAGTTTTTTTCAATTGCATACAGTCACAGCTTCTGTCTGCCAATTTCTATTTCCAGATGTCTTCCCTTCCTCAGTTCCTCCTTTCCTTCCCTCCCCCCATGCCAACACAAAAGAATTGAGACCACTAACAGAGTTTTTGTTTGTCTTTCATATCAGGTGCAACTCCAGTAGTACCTTCACGGGCAGCAACTCCAAGATCCGTAAGAAATAAGTCACATGAAGGAATTACAAATTCTGTAATGCCTGAATGTAAGAATCCTTTCAAGTTAATGATTGGATCATCAAATGCCATGGGAAGGCTATATGTACAAGAATTGCCTGGAAGCCAGCAACAAGAACTCCACCCTGTCTACCCCCGGCAGAGATTGGGCAGCAGTGAACACGGACAGAAATCTCCATTCCGTGGCAGCCATGGAGGCCTGCCCAGCCCAGCATCGTCAGGTTCCCAGATATATGGAGATGGCTCAATCTCTCCAAGGACTGACCCACTTGGAAGCCCAGATGTTTTCCCAAGAAGTAATCCTGGTTTTCATGGAGCTCCCAATTCTAGTCCTATTCATTTGAATAGGACTCCTCTTTCTCCACCGTCAGTAATGCTACATGGTTCTCCTGTACAGTCATCCTGTGCAATGGCTGGAAGGACTAATATACCTCTTTCCCCAACCTTGACTACAAAGAGTCCAGTAATGAAAAAACCAATGTGTAATTTTTCAACTAATATGGAAATACCACGAGCAATGTTCCACCACAAACCACCCCAAGGCCCACCTCCCCCTCCTCCACCTTCTTGTGCTCTTCAGAAAAAGCCATTAACATCCGAGAAAGATCCACTTGGCATTCTTGACCCTATTCCTAGTAAACCGGTGAATCAGAACCCTGTTATCATTAATCCAACTAGTTTCCATTCAAATGTCCACTCTCAGGTACCTGTGATGAATGTAAGCATGCCTCCTGCTGTTGTTCCTTTGCCAAGTAATCTCCCTTTGCCAACCGTAAAACCTGGTCATATGAATCATGGGAGTCACATACAAAGAGTTCAGCATTCAGCTTCAACCTCCCTGTCCCCTTCTCCAGTGACATCCCCAGTGCACATGATGGGGACTGGAATTGGAAGGATTGAGGCATCGCCCCAAAGATCACGCTCATCTTCCACATCATCAGATCACGGAAATTTCATGATGCCACCTCTAGGACCCCAGGCCACTTGTAGTGGTATTAAGGTTCCACCCAGGTCACCAAGGTCAACGATAGGGTCCCCACGGCCATCAATGCCATCAAGCCCTTCTACCAAGTCCGATGGACATCATCAGTACAAGGATATCCCTAACCCATTAATTGCTGGAATGAGTAATGTACTAAATACCCCAAGCAGTGCAGCTTTTCCTACTGCATCTGCCGGAAGTGGTTCTGTAAAGAGTCAGCCTGGTTTGCTGGGAATGCCTTTAAATCAGATCTTGAACCAGCACAATGCTGCCTCCTTTCCAGCGAGTAGTTTACTCTCAGCAGCAGCCAAAGCACAGCTAGCAAATCAAAACAAACTTGCTGGTAACAACTGTAGCAGCAGTAGCAATTGTGGAGCTGTTGCTGGCAGTGGCAACACTGAAGGACATAGCACTTTAAACACCATGTTCCCTCCTACTGCCAACATGCTTCTCCCGACAGGGGAAGGGCAAAGTGGTCGAGCAGCACTAAGAGATAAGCTGATGTCTCAGCAAAAAGACTCATTGCGGAAAAGAAAACAGCCACCTACCACAGTGTTGAGTTTGCTCAGACAGTCGCAAATGGATAGTTCTTCAGTTCCTAAACCAGGACCCGACCTGCTAAGAAAGCAGGGTCAGGGTTCCTTTCCCATCAGTTCAATGTCTCAGTTACTACAGTCTATGAGTTGTCAAAGCTCTCACTTGAGTAGCAATAGTACCCCGGGTTGTGGGGGCTCAAATACTGCTTTGCCTTGCTCTGCTAACCAGCTGCATTTTACAGATCCCAATATGAACTCCAGTGCTCTTCAGAATTCACTGACACAGTCCATACCTTTGAGAGGGGAAGCCGTGCACTGCCACAATGCAAACACTAACTTTGTTCACAGTAACAGTCCAGTCCCAAACCACCATCTTGCAGGTTTAATAAATCAGATTCAGGCTAGCGGGAACTGTGGGATGCTCAGTCAGTCGGGCATGGCTTTAGGAAATTCATTACATCCCAATCCACCTCAGTCAAGAATTTCAACGTCCTCCACTCCAGTGATACCAAACAGCATTGTTAGCAGCTATAATCAAACAAGTTCTGAAGCAGGTATGGTTTTATTAGAAAAAAGTACCCCAAGGTACTAAACTTTTCTACTTTTTTTAAAATTTGTACCAAAATATTTATTATGATAAGAAATGATCCTTTCCCTGTTGTGAAATTGTCATCATTTCTTTAGTATTTATAATTTTATTTACAGAATGCTAGGGATTCGTCTATTAGAAGAAAAGAACAACCAAGGGGATTCCATGTGTTTCCGTTATTTGTTGTCAATCTGTGTCATTTTGAATTTTGTTTGACTTTCAGTTGGTTATATAACCATTGGACTCTAAACTACAAAAGAAGCCATAGAAGGCAGGGTTTCCTGGTTCATGAGACATGTACTTACTTGGTCTATGCCAACATAAAAGCCGTTTCCCCTAGCTTTTGTTTGTATTCAGGTAAATGATGCTCATCTTGGAAAACCCAAAAAGGCAAAAATAAATGGATTTTTTTGTTCTTGCTGCTGACCAGAAGTAGGTGAATGGATAGGAAAAGGTAACTAGAAGTTGTATGAAGTAGAAAGCTGCCTTCTAATGTGTTCTCTTATCCTAGTTTGCTATCTTTTATTATTATTTGTTTGAGAAAATTCAAAAATGGATATTGGCTCATCCCTTTTAAGAAAGGTAATAATTTAAGTTTTCTAATAAAAAAAAGGCTTGAAAACCTGATTTCCAGAATTTTTGATCTTGAAATTGTTTTACAGTTTTCTTGTAGAAGTTGACCATTATTTTTACCATTGACATTAAGGTTTTGAACCCAAATTTATTTTATCTCTTCATCCGCTATAATGAAGGAGACAAATTTATTTAAAAGTAGACACATTAGAATGAACTGTATTTTGTGCAATAGAGTTATCAGAAATTGTTATAAAAATCAGTAAAGAAGCACTAAAGAGGCAAATTCACTGAGACATCATGAAAATCTGACCGTGAAGATAGTAGAAAGAATACCCAGAACCCAACACTAATGATTTGAGAGGTTTATAGGAAATGACAGCGAGGAAACAAAAGATAATTGTAGAGACAGTATTACTCAGATATGAAAACAGTGGGCTTTGCAGACCAGATGGCTACTGGAGATGAGAAAACTGCTGAGGCTTTTACTAATAAGCTACTGTGTAGATATGTCTAGACTGTAATATACCGTCATGCTGGAAAAGCATTAGAACCCACATGCCTGTGTTGCTGATAGTAAAACCCAGTGTTTTCCTTCCTGGTGTCACTACTTAACACCTGCCATCCTCCACAACTTGTGTTATGTTTCATGTGTGGATGTCAGTGTTTACTGAAGAACTGCTCATTGATCCTCTTGTGTGAAAAAGAATATATGGTGGAAAAGATAATCGAAATGATTAGTGCCTTCTTGATATTCTTAATCTAAAGAATCTCATGAAACTATTTTGTATGTGTTTAACAGGATCCTTCTTCCAAAGGGGCTTCCAACTTTTTAATGACTCATATTCTTTTTTAAATAATTCCACACAAGTGAAAATTTAATCTTATGCTTTTAGCGATTAAAGCCACATAAAATCCGTAACTATTTTAAGATATACTGTATTTATTAAGCATGCCTTCAATCATTTAGATGAGACATTGTTAGTCTCCTTGTATTATATATCTTTACATAATTGATACCCCTTACCTCAATTTACTTTGTTTCAGGTCTGAGTTCATATTGCAAAGTGTATATATTTTATTAATGATGTATTTTAGTTCATCCATAATGGAAAAGACCAATGCTTATTTATATTTTTTGTTTCTTCTGAATGTTAAGTTTATAGACTTATTTTATATAGTCTTGGACATGCATTTTCTTGTTCCATGAACCTCTGTAAAGCGTCAGATTGCCAGTGCTGGGAGTGTCAAACACACAGGTTGAAATTTATTAATATGAGAAAAGTGTTAGCATAGAAATAGCTAAATGGGACAAAAATAAATGTCTAGTAATGATATGGATGTGACCAATCATGTGTAAGCTAGCAGAAAGCACATACTTGATAAAAATCTAGGTCAGTAAGAATTTTTAAAATATTAAACCTAATAAAATTAAATACTAATTAATGTACATAGATCTGATGTGCAGTGGGTTGTGAAAATGGGTAGATTTACTAATTGATGTAACTCTTTTGATGAGTTGAATATTGAAGAGGTCTCTAATGCCACGTTTCTTTTTGATACACAGTAAACTGTGTCCGCTGAATGTACTGTCATTATAATTGCTTAGCCTAAATATTTATTTACACTGACATTTATTCATCCATCAAATAAGTACCAAGGCCAGGCATGCAGAGGGAGCTAACTGACGATAGTCACAGCTGTCCCTGTAAGTTCAACTAGATATTCCTAGCATACCAATGGGACATCAGAAGAAAACTGCATTTTATTCTTAAAATGTTAAAGAATGTTGCCCCTAGCTATCAAGTACCTATCATGTGTCAGCTGATTTACCTATATTATTTCTAATTTGTGCAGTTTCCCAAAGTACAAGGTATTATTGACCCCATTTTAGAGATGAGCAACTGAGCATCAGAGAACTTAAATAACTGTCCAAGACTATGCGTAACTAAATTAAGATTTGAACTCAGGTTCATCTGATTCTGAAATCCACTCTCTTCCCAGCTATATAAGTTCTTCATGTAAAAAACATTTAATTGTCAAAAATGCTGTTTTCACTGGTAAAATCTTTAAAAATACCCAACACGTCATGAATTAAAGCATATTAGTGTATGTTAAAAGCCACATTTGTAAACTTTTGATGCACTTTTAGACAAAAGTCAGTTATTTTTGCCTTCTCTCTGGAGTCTGATATCATAGTGTATAATGAGATTAGGATATTTGTATTAACACAGATGAAATGTCGAAACTTATCAAGAGAACAACCCCCCCCCCTTGTTTGTGAATCACATTTGGTGACCTTTGTTTTAATGAATTGTATCACTTCATTTAATCAGATAAGAATGTGTTTCCTAGGGGGTGATGTGTCAGTAGATCTTTGAAGGAGGCAACTATGAAGATACTAGTTCTGCCATTCCAAGCATGGTAACACAGTGAGGGGGAAAGAGCCCCCCAAGAATGTGGTCCTACTCTTCTCTATGGTAACGGAGCCTGGACAGAACTCAAGTGACCTGCTCATTTCACTCTCCTATGCAGCTCAAAATTGTTACAGTAAGACTTCGATTAAGAGAAGAAATCACTTGCTCTGAGAACACTTAATTTGATTGGTAATTTATTTTCAAAAACTTCTTTTAAAGAGTTTTTCTATTAGAAACAACCCAAACACTGATTTTTTTTAAGACCTATATGTGAATTCCACGGGACACATTTAAAAATGTATTACATCTCAAATATGGGAACTGGAGGCAGAGGTAGTAAAAAAAGAAAAAAAAGAAAAAAACAAGATAGAAGATATAAAATGCTTTGAAAATATTTCTAAAATTTAAGGCTACACAAGGCTTTATTAATTCTGTTTGGTGTTTTGAAATTGCCTTCCCATGAAAGCTCTCTGAACACTTTGCATTGTAACATTTACAGGTTTCTATTAACTTTTTGGACATCAAATTACAAGTAAAGTTTAATATTTCCATGTAACAGATTTAGAAAATGACCGGTAGGATACTTGCTGACATTCCTCAAGTTGTAAAGCAAAGCTCTGGTGGATCTGGCAACCAAATCCCAAAGTTCCTGAGTCTCAGTCCAAACATTCAAACTGCTGAATGCAGGTATGTTCTGAAATCCATCAGTAGTGTACATTTAAAGCAACTTTCCATTTATGAAGAGAGCCAAGTTTCAGCATTTCAGTGGTTCCAGCACGTGTCCTGTCGTGTTTTGGGTTAGGGAGGAATCCAGAAGCAAGTGCCCTTGCCCGGCAAATTTTATCAGGCCCTTGCCTCCTGCCCACCTGCTGGTCAGAGAACAAAACCACACGTGCCAGGAACCCCGGCCTCTGATGAGGATCAAGTCCTGTCAGTGTCCATGTGGCCTGTGGTTTTCACAATTTTCAAAGAAGCAAAAAGATTTAGACTACTCTGCTCACCAACTTAATAACTGAACCTCACCTTCCCTATGGTGATAATCATGAAATACAACTTTTTCCACTTTAAAACCCTTTTATATTCTCTTATTTTTTCTGATAAAAATATTTAATCAACTCTTCTAAACACATGAAAATAGAGTCCTCTGAAGAGTCAGAGTATGCGTTTGTACCTGAAGGGAAAATAATTCAAACATTGATTCGCCTTAACTCTTAAAGAGATACATTGACTCATTTGAGAATATAAATAAACCTATGAGTAAATATATGCTCATGGATATTTATGCATATTTTTTAAAAACGTTGGAAAAGAAAGTATTTTTCTTTCAGCACAGAATACATTTGATTGAAACTCAGTACAGCCACTAATATGGTAGGTATAAGAAAATGAAATAGAGACCACAAAAGAACACTTGGAGTAAAAGACTGCAAAGTAATGAGCTTGTTTTTTTGTTCTATGTATTTATTCTCAGAACATGCCAGTAAAAATAAATAATGAATAAAGGGAAATTATCATTCCCTACTTTTGAAGTTACAGGTGCAAAAAGATTATGGGATAAAAATGCTCAAGGATAGATTGTACTGTATAAGTTAACCATCTCAGGATATGAGAAGTTTGTATAGAAATAATTTCCTAGTCTTACAGAGACTAATGTAGAAGAAAGAAGGGCAAAGGCTCCTTTAAGGTTGTGACTGAATTAATAATAGTTGCTATTAAAAGTATTTCCACCCACATTTTTAAATGCCTAGATTTATCCCTCATCTGATGCACAAGGCTTCTAGGTTCAAAGTTGCCTTCTGCTCTGTTTTTTAACCAAATACCAAAACTCTATTAAATTCTTTATTGTGTGATAAAAATCTATGTCTGTTCTTTCAGTTAAGTTTTTGCAAAATGAGCCATGTCTTCTTTGCTGTAAGATATTTTCACAACAATGTCTTGCTGTTTAAGAAGGTTTCCTATTATCAGGGTTACACCCCTTGTTTTGTTTCCATATTCCAGGTTTAATGTTTCCTTGTGAACAAAAGGAGTTGAAATATATGTTTGACTTTAGACACGGAGTCTGTATAATCAAAGGTGAAAACAGAACCCAGAGTGGTGTGATATGTTTGCTGATTCAATTATCTATTCTGTACCTTTCAAGAAATAAATTGCCCCAGTGTGCACATTGGGAGAATTTTATTCCATTGCAACACACTGAACTCACTTATGAAGTCACTAGGATTCTTGAGCTCTCTAGGACATGCCTAAACTACTATTTACTAAAATCAAGTGGTCTACAAGCATTGACACAGCTTTAAAAGTACCCAAACTCTAGGCAGTAAATGTTAACTCTATCTACAAGAATTTCACTCATTAAAATTATGCTTAAAAATATTTCTATGGTATCATCAAAATAGATTTCATTTCCACATGCATGTAATTCTAGATAAATCAAACCATAGAGCTCTTCCTTTATAGGAACTTACATCAAACAACATTAATGCTAGTCAAGCAAAGAGTAGAGTAAACATTATTTTGTAAAAATTATACTTCTTGAAAATTCAAAGTAACAACTCACCTTCTTACAGATTAAAAATGAAACTAAGCAACAGAAATCTGAAGGAGTTGCTGAGGTACTCTTGGGGGAGAGCTGCTCCAGGAAATTTCGGAGTATCTGTCCAAGACCCATGGGTACAGGTACAAAGGAGTATATTTATCATAGAGACCATAGAGTAGGACTATTGTGCTGCACAACTCCAGGGGACACCTCTCATACTAGATAGCCTGATAAATATGCTTCCTAGAGCACAACTCCATAGACCATTCCCCACAAAGTTGAGCAACCCAGAGGCCTGGATCTAGAGCAGTGTTTTTCAACCTTTTGGTACTTCCTCCTACAGTGAGAAATTAACTTGCATTATAATCCACTAGAGATATGTTTTTAATATATAACAAAAGTTTCCTTAAAAAAACTCTTATCATATGTGATGCACTCTGATCTTTTTGATCCCATTCTCTCTTATCCTATCTTACTCTATTCTTTTTCTCTAAGACACTCATGACCCACTGAAATGATTTTATCACCTCCTAATGGAACATGACCCAGCACTCATACATAACAGTTTGCACAAAATAATACCCTATTGTATTGTATTGTATGATACATTATACAATGTATTCTTTTATTTTTCTATTTCATTTATCAAAATATAATCGTTAGGGTACGCCAAATTGGTCTTGCAGACCCAAATGGGTCTAAACTGTCTTAGAATATTCCCAAAGTAATTAACTCAGCAAATATTTATTGAGCACCTAGTATGTGCTGAGCACTGTTTTAGCACTACAGTAAAGTAGTATACAATGGAAGAATACAAAGCTAACTGTATTTATAACTCAGAAACTCAGTTTGCTCTGTTCATTACACAAAATAAGGAGCTAGAACTTCCAAAAGGAATATTGAAGCATTTTACCTGGGACTCTACCCCCATATTCAGACAGCAGAAATTCCACTAAGCAAGGGATTTAACCTCATTTCTCAATATTTGTTTCCTTAAATAAATATTCTTTAAAACGTGATAGAAAGCATTGGTAAGAAAACCCAAAACTGTGTTACTTGAGTAAACAATGGAAAATCTCAAGCATTTTTGCATTTATTCTAACTGTTTTCAGAGTGATTCTATGTGTTAAGAAAGGAAACAGAAATGATCAGTAGCAAAAAAAAAAAAAATCACATCTCTCTCTCTCTTTTTTTTTTTGTCTGGCTCCATTACCACCACAAGAGTGATCTTGATGATGACTCAGACATATTCCAATATTCAAGCTGCATCCCTTCCACTGGTTTTCCTCCTTCCCAGAGGGTTTGCCCTGTTAAGGGTGGAGAGCATTTCTTTCAATGCTACTATTAATCCCCTCCCCTTCTTCTCTGAGTGCTTTGGTTTGGGGTCCCTCCCTCCCTTCCTTTTAGGAAACAAATAGCCACTAGTCCCTAGGTCTTCCTACTTCTGGTAAAGGAATGCTAGGAATTTACATGAGGATAGAAATTGATGTATTTTTGTACATACATATACCATGCCATGAAAATAATTTCTTGTTGGAAGATCTAGACTTCGCATACAAGTTATCTATTTATTTTTTAAAAATCAATCCTTTAAATATAGAGGAGAAAATTTTACTATTTCCATGGGATTGAAGAGTGAATTATATTTATTAGACTCACTAGGGCATAATGTTTTCTCTTGTTTCTATAAGCATTCATTTTTATTAAGGATTACCATTGACCTTGTTTGCATTTAAAGTACAGTTGGCAAAGCAAATGATAAAGGTCAAATGGTGAAAGTGTATCTTTTATAGGACTCATTTCTTAGTTCTTGAATTTTTTATGGCTAAAAATCAGTATTTGGGCATATTAACCTAGAATTTGGGCATACTGACTTAAAAGTTTTCTAACATAAAGTAATATTTATTCTAAATTGGAAATACAGATCAAACTGGTATAATGACATTTTTAAAAAACCTTATTTGTTCATTTTCCATCTCTGTGCTCATCCAGAGATGTGTACAATGATATTAATACTTAAGAGCCAACCATAGAAGTGTTTAGCATAACATAAGCAACAACTTTTCTTAAAGAATATCAGTAACAAAGAAGAGAAATAAAGCTAAAGTGGTAGGTATTACCTTTGTTTTAAAAAGCAAATTTTTTTAATGAAGCAGAAAAAGATCTTACGAATGAAAGTAGTAAATGTAGGAAAATATCCTTTAAAAATCCTAAGAAAAAAATTAACTGGTGCTATCTTGGTATGTACAGACACATATACACTCACACACATCATAAATTACGTGTGTGGACAAAGAGTACTATTTATATCCAGAAATCTACCCCACTGGGCAAGCTACCATTGTCGTTTCCTGATTGTCCTGGTTTGTTTCAGTCTCCGAATGGGCACATGATCTCACACCAGGAAAGTTTATTTGGGTGGCTTTCCAATCTTATCTCCTACTTCATTAAAAACAACAAAGACAATAAGAAAGAGAAATTATGCCAGTTCGTGGTGCTGCTGCCTGGTGTAAAATAATCATTTTTTCCAATTAAAGGACTTCTCCAGCTTACTAACTTGTTCCAGGCTCCAGCTGCCTTTTAGTTGTTTCACTGCTAAATGTTTGGTGAATAGTTAGTTTAAAAAAACAAAACAAAACAAAAACCAAAAAAACAGCAACTGTCCCTTTTATTAGTTTAAGCACAAAACATCTTGGCTAGAAAAAAAAAGTTCAGCTTTAAGAAAACATTTTTCCCCACATGCTTCAAGAGACCATATGGTTTTTATGCAGAACTGTGAAGTAGTTTTGCCAGAGAGTGCCTATTCAAGATTAAGAGGTTCAGAAATAAGTAAGCTCCACTTTTGCTCCAAATATAAAAATTCAAGGTCCTCTTTGGGTGACCCCAAACATCACCGAGTGACTTGAAGAACTCAGAGTACTTGAGGATGAACCTTTTCCTCTGTAAGGGGATTTTAACTCCCCGGAACACATGAGAGGCTAAAGTAACTTGTCTTCCTCTATGCATCTCCTTGCCTGTCCCCTTATCTCTTGGCTTTGGACCACTACTGGAACCACTTTTTCAACAAATGGGTGGTATGCTCTCTCTTATTTCCCATACATATATGCTACACACACAGCATCAAAAGCTCCGATTTCTAGAAGCTGAATGCAGATTTTATGATCTTAATGGAGTCATTCAACCAACATCTTTGGAATGCCAACTATGTGCTAGCGACCGTGTTAGGTCTTAGAAATAAGAAGTGATCCTTGCTTTTAATGGTTCAGAAGGGTGATTTTAAATTTTTGTGCTGCTTGTTTAAAACAGCAGCTTTAACCATGGTGGGAGGGTAGGGGTATATGGAAAACCAGCATACAGTATTTTCAGTCACATTTCTTTGTTTTCAGGATACATACCTCCCTGCACTTTATTATCTCCTTGTCTTTTTTCCTAATGACCTTATTTCTACTTGGAAGCCTTTCTATCTCCTTTTCCACTCTCAAATCCCTGATCACATGTTACCACTTGCTGAATTTACCCTAACACCTTCAGTTTTATAATTGTCCCCTTGCTATATACCTGTTAAATCTCTTAGCATATTGCATTATAGTTACACTAGCCATATGAACAGAGCTTTAAAATTTCCTGATTCATACAAGCCCTCAATACATGTGTATTTGAGAAAGGAAAAAGACAGGGAGATTTGTGTGTTTATCACTTTTCCTAAACTCTGACTTCCTGCAAGAAAAGGGCAGTGTGCTGTTTTTGTTGTCATTGTTTTGTATCACCATGTCTATCCTTTTATTCAGCAGAGCATTCATGTTTATTGTTGAAAACTAGAGAAAATAAAACATAGGCCTTGGTTTACATATTGCCCGTAAGAAGCTTATGGTGCTCACCAGCTTCTTGTTTGTAATACAAAAATACACACAGAGTAACCATATTTCTTTATGGTTTAGATGGAGAGCTTTTAGAATAATGTCCACATTTGTCTATTTTCTTGCATCCTAAATATGGATGCTTCTCTCTTACAAAAAAAGACGAAAATATTAATAATAGAAACCTCTAAGGCAACCCTACATCTATAAAGCTTTACTAGAGTATTTTGAAAATTTGTGCCCTGACTGTGGTTAGAGAAATGGTGATCTGAACATTTAAATATGTCATTGTTGGTTAACAGATAGGGGAAAAGCCACAGGTAGTGATTACCAGTAAATAAGAGTTGTTATTAGCTTGTTTAAAAGATGGTTTCCAAATGCAAATAAAATGTAGTGCCTATTTATGGAAATAACAGCAAGCTTTGAGAAGCAATGAAATGTTTAAGGTGTTCATTGTTTTATTACAAATCTGAATTAACATTTAAAGAATTTTACGCCAATGCCTACTTCAGCTTTCAAGATGTTCTTACTCAAAAAAAAAAAATGTTCTTACTCTACTCTTTGTGAACATAGTCATTGTTTCATGATAATATTTTATAAATATTTATATATTTTTAAACAGAGGTGTTTTTCTTTTTAAAGTCTCATTCTTTAAATGAAACACTGAGAACTTAAACAGACATGACAGCTGGGAAAAATTGCTAAGGGAAAAAAAGTTATGCAATATAGAGATATTCTAGAAGGTGTGTTGATATACTGATATATACTTATTACTATATCACCACTAGTAACTACAACTACTAATGTAAATAATAATGCTAACAATGATAGCTCCTTTTATTTGTATAGACTTTTACACATTACAAGCCTTTCATTTACCTAGTTTTGATTCTCACAACAATCTTGCCACCATGTCAGTTTTACCTGAGGAAAAATTCAAAGGTAGCAAAGTATCATATGCAGCAAGATGTTCATCCCTGTATTAGATGTAACAATGAAAACATGAAAATGTAAATGCCAAACTTTATCAGAATTGTTCAATAAATATGATCAATCCATATGCTACAAGGTTAAAAAGATAATACAAATGTCTGTATATCAAAAAGGAAAGATTCTGGTGTTATTCTGTTAGAAGAAAACAAGAATATAAAATTATATTTGTGGTACTACCAGGACTATGAAAACATTTCTGTATATTTGTATTTGGACAGGCCTCAGTGGTTAACATGGTCAAATATAAAGTTTCTTATGACATAGCACTGCAGTACAGTATTTGAATTACTTTAGAGTTTCAATAACACTGATGTTGTTCATGATGTCATATACATGTTTAATATAAAATTAAATGCATAAGCCTGTAACAGTTTTTGCTGAATGCATATATTATATAATGCATCTCTTTAGAAAAAGGCCTTTTATGAAAAATGACTGTAGGTTCCTTTTCAACAGAATGTGATTCTCCCACTCCCTCCCTTGTGCTCCTGGATCACCAGTGGTGATTGCAAAGAATACTACTGCTCAGGCTATACCCCAGGAGATGAGTTTTCAGCTGGTCTGGGATAGGGTCCAGGCATTGTGTTTGTTTATTTGTTTGTTTAAAGTTCTCCAGGTAGTAATTCTGTTGTGCAGCTTTGGATTGAGAACAGCTAAAACAATTATAAACAACTATAAACAACTGAAAGTTTTTGTTTTTAAATGTTAAGTTCCTTGAATTTTCATCTCTAGCGTAAGACTTTCAAGATTAAGAATGCTATTTGGATGGTAGCATTTGGTCTGATTTAAGGAATCCTAAGTACAGATTATCTTTATGCTATCAGAGTGACAAAGATTAAAAATAATGATAAATACAGTGTTGGTGAGAAATGAGCACTGCCATACACTGTTTATAAAAATGTAAATGGAATGTGCATTGATCAACTTGGCTGTAGGGCAGTTTGACAATATGTATCCAAAGCTTTAAAAATAATAAACCTTTTTATCCCTGGAATCCCACTTTTAAGAATTTATCCTTAGAAAATAATTGAGCATATTGGCAAAGATGAGTTAATAAGAATGTTTATCATAGCATTGCTTACAATAGTAATTGTAATTTGATCATAAACAATCAAATAACCACAACTGTGGATTGATTAAATATTGATACATGATCGTAAAATGGCTCTGAAGTTAACACGAGTTAACATGGAAAGATATTCAAAACATACTGATAAAAGAAAAAAGCTACAAAACAGCATGATTCCATTTTTGTTAAATATGTAATATGTGTATATGTGTCTGCATATGTATAAACATACATATGTTTACAGGTGGGCAAAACCTGAAGAGGTATACACTAACATATTAATAGTTATCCCCACAGGTATTTTTTCTTTTCTGCTTTGTACTCTCATGCACATTCTAGTTATTTTTTTTTTTTTACTAAAAAGCAAGTGGTAGTGTTATAAAGACCAAAAACATTTTCTTAAATAAAAAATATATTTTGGAAAACAAAGCCTTGTTACCTTTATCTAGCCAATTGAATGAACTACAACACAGATTCCCCTATCCTCACTTAGGGGAACAAGCTATTTGTTAGTTAGTAAGAGATGTTTCTTTATATTTTTTAGTATTTCCAGACTTCCTCAGTATATGTATTTTCAAAGCAGATTAGGAAGTATAAAGTTAAACTTAAGCTTTATCAATAGATTCCAACTCTTCCCTGATGACAATCTGACTTAACTCCTCAAAGGTGACCTGTAATGAATTAATTGAAATGTATCTCAATGTATTTTTATGGGATCATCTTCCTTAACATCCATAATTAATAAGTGGTTTGGTTTTTTTTTCCTTCTTCATTTTAGGCGGTTCAGGACCATCATCCTCCATAGCCATAGCTGGCACCAACCACCCTGCCATTACAAAGACAACATCTGTTCTTCAAGATGGCGTCATAGTTACCACCGCAGCTGGAAACCCACTGCAGAGTCAGCTGCCTATTGGGAGTGATTTTCCTTATGTTGGCCAGGAGCACGCACTTCATTTTCCATCCAACAGCACTTCAAACAACCATCTTCCACACCCCTTGAACCCCAGCCTCCTCAGTTCTCTACCTATCTCTTTGCCAGTGAATCAACAGCATCTCCTAAACCAGAATCTATTAAATATCCTCCAGCCTTCAGCAGGAGAAGGCAAGTCTGAGATCAACCTCCACCCTTTAGGTTTTCTCAACCCGAATGTAAACGCTGCTTTAGCTTTTCTCTCCGGTGACATGGATGGGCAGGTATTGCAGCCTGTTCACTTTCAGCTCTTAGCAGCCCTGCTTCAGAACCAAGCCCAAGCAGCTGCCATGCTTCCCCTGCCATCTTTCAATCTGACCATCTCAGATCTTTTGCAACAGCAAAATACCCCTTTACCCTCATTAACACAGATGACAGCCCCACCAGACCATTTGCCAAGCAATCAGTCAGAGAACAGCCGAGCTGAGACCCTTTTAACCAGCCCCCTGGGGAACCCTTTACCAAGCTTTGCAGGCAGTGACACTACTTTTAACCCCCTGTTCCTCCCAGCTGTCACTGGGGCCTCAGGATTAATGGCCTTGAATCCCCAGCTGTTGGGAGGTGTCCTGAACTCAGCATCGGCCAACACCGCTAATCATCCAGAGGTTTCCATAGCAACTTCCTCCCAGGCAACCACTACCACAACCACTACATCATCAGCAGTGGCAGCACTGACTGTCTCAACACTTGGTGGGACAGCAGTGGTGTCAATGGCAGAAACATTGCTGAATATATCTAATAATGCTGGGAATACACCTGGTCCAGCTAAACTCAACAGTAACTCTGTGGTGCCACAGCTACTTAACCCTCTACTGGGGACAGGTCTGCTTGGTAAGTTAAATTTTTTCACAAATTTTTACAAAAGAAACGTTTTTCTAATTCTATTTTCTCTTTTTTAAAAACTCCATTTTGTCACACTATTTTTAAAAATGTTTTTGTTATGTCACAGCTTGCTTAAGGAACTAAATATAATAACACCCACACACATCCATAGTTATACAAACATGAAAATGACTTTTTCCTTTTCCCCTATTACAGTGTTACTAAATATCATTTTAATTTGCTTTCTCTGATCTTCTAATTCTGATGCCACCTAAAGCTAACCTACCTATCATTCTCTTAAGCCAAGTAGAGTCTTATTTTTCAAACAATAAAGCACAGGTCCATCTTAAAAATAACTTTTATTTGAATTTTAGTTGGTGTGGCATCACAGGGTTAGTATGAGCAGCTGCACTGTGGATGGAAACAGCTTGAGGAAGTGTTTTTTCCAGGTGATCCCTAAATAAACAAAACTAAAAGCTTATCCAGCAAAATAAGAAACAAGGCATAAAAACATTCAAAGTTAAATTTTGCCCAAGTTCAAGGAAACAGACAGTCTCAATAGCTGCTGTTAGATTGCCTCAGACAGTATGATTCTTTAGAACTTTGTGGCTTAAAAACAAAATCCTTCATGTAGATTATTCTATCACAAAATGGTTAGAAAATAATGTCAAATATATCTAACTGATTCATGCAGGTAACTCTAAGATTAAGTACAGAGATGGTGTCCATAAAGACTGGAAACAGGCAAATATCCATGATACTGCCACAAGGGCATCTTTAGTACATAAAAATTAGTAGTAATATGTTTTCAGGTTTTATGGGCACCTTTATGATACAGTTTACTAATTTTATGGTTTACTAGTTGCTATAGTTTATTAGTTTGATTTGGCATTGAAATCAACAGTTAAATAATTTAAAAAGCTTTACAGATTTACATATTTCAAGTTACAAGACAATTTCAATGACATTGTCTTTAAGATCATTTCAATGCAATTTCCAAACAAGTTAAACGTGAATTCTGAATATAAACTTAGTTATTAACTAATCCCATCTGATTGTATAACATTTATTTTAATGACTATGACAGTGAATTCTTTTGCATTGTTAGCTTTCTTTACAATTTTAATTTTAGGTGACCAACCTTTCACTTAAAAATAGAATATGTTTTTCTAGGCCAAATCTGATTTTACTTGGTGGTATTTATTGATGACTGTAGCTGGAGAACAAAATTTTGTAAATAAGGCCTATTCAGACCCATTCATTTTAACAATTTGCTCAAAGACATGATTACTAAAACATTTCAGGACTGATTTCAACCTTTAGTTTCAAGTGCTCAACAAAAATAATTTCAAGGAATTCTACAACTCTGAAGCTCAATATATAGGGATTGGCTAATGGATAGAGTAAAGACTAAGTAGTGTCTCCAGAATATAAAATCAAAAAAACTAATTATGAAAGATAAGATTAAGTAATAAAACTCCTCTTTATTTACCACTTCGTAAGACCTTGAGGAGAACAAGAGAAAAGCATGACCATGTCAGGTCTAGCTCTCAGTTTTTGTTTCAGGAATCCTCAGGTGCAAAGATAGGCATAGGATCTCCAAAGACTCCCACTGACTTACATTTTATGTCTTTCAAATTATAGGTGACATGTCCTCAATAAACAATACTTTGAATAACCATCAACTGACTCATCTGCAGTCGCTGTTAAACAACAATCAGATGTTTCCTCCAAATCAGCAGCAGCAGCAGCAACTTCTTCAGGGGTACCAGAACCTGCAGGCATTTCAAGGACAGCCCACAATCCCTTGCGCGGCTAACAGTAACCCCATGGCTTGTCTGTTTCAGAACTTTCAGGTACTCTCCTTCCCTGGGTTCCTAGAATAGTCCACAATGTCTAGGTCTGTTGAAACACTTAATTGGGGGAGAAGAGATGGGAGAAGGAAGTCATGTGCCTTCTCACCACCGCTTACTGTTATTCCCCAATAATGAATGTTGTTAAACAGTACGGTCTTTTCGTGAAGGTTATTTTATTTCGTCTGAGGCATCTCAGTGGTCCTTTCGGAGCTGATAGTAAAAACTGATCATAAGACCCTCTTAAACACTTTCGTGGTTTCCATTGCTCTCATGGTTGAAATCCATATCTTTCACCTGCTGGCTCAGCCTCACTCACCAGCCCCAGCCCTCACCACCCTCTCTGGCTTCAAACACTTAGTCTTCCTTTAGTTCTACAAGCTGAATACATTCCTGATAGATTAAGGAGATGGAAAGAGTAACACTTAATAAATATAAAAAGAAAATATAGAAGTATTTTTTAAATAATCTTGAGGTAGAGAAGGTTCTTTCAGTAAGACACAAAATCAAGAAGTCAAAAAGAAAAGAAGTAGTAGTGTTGAATATATAAAACTTTAAAATCTCTGTGTGATAAGGGTATTCTAAATGAACTTAAAGACAAGTGGCACCTGGCAGAAAATACTTGCATAATAATAGGGAATAATTGACATTCATTATAGAAAAAACCTCCTACAAATCAGGAAGAAAAAAGATAATTGATTAGAAAAATGAGCAATAGATATGAACAGAAAATTCACAGAAAATGAAAAGTAAATTATTAATGAACATATGAAAAGAGTAATCAGAGTTATACAAATTACAACACTAATGTGTCCATCAGATTGATTGATATCCCTTGCTGACAGCGGTGTGGGGAAATGGATTCTTTTAGATATATTGTTGATCTGATTGTATGCTGATACAGTTCTTTTGGAGGTTAATTTGATAGTTCATCAGGTTTTTAAATATACATATCCTTTGATGCAGAAGTTCAACCTCTTTGTATCTATTTTAGAGAAATCTTCCAATGTGAACAGAAGGTCACATGCTAGAATGTTCATTACAACTTGATTTGTGGTGGCAAAAATTAGAAACCTCTTAAGTGTCCATCAGTCTGGAAATAGCTAAATATATTATTTATGTGTTTATATACATATATATATAATATATCTGTCTTTCTAGTAGTTTAAAATGTTTAGGTAGATTTACATAACTGATATGAAAAGATCCACAAGAATGCAAAACTTTAATACTATAATGTTATAGAACAATACTAAAATACTATACCATTTATGTGAAAGAAGGGAGGAAAGAAAAATAAATATATACTTACACACCTTAAGGTATTAAATATAAGTATCTGCAAGGATGTACTCCAGCACTGATTACTTCTGAGAAAGGAAATGGACTTGGAGTGGGATGAGAAAGTCAGGTTTGGATGGGTGGGGAGTAGTGGTAAAGAACATGTTTATCTTTTTCGACAATGAGAAAATATTCAGATATATCTTGTGTAATAAAATAATTTAGAAGGGAGGAGAAAGCCCAGCCATGTCACTGAGAATCTCAAGCAAGTAGATAAAGCCTGAAGAGAATCCCCTAGATTTAGGA
Source organism: Procyon lotor (assembly GCA_028646535.1). Taxonomy (NCBI): domain Eukaryota; kingdom Metazoa; phylum Chordata; class Mammalia; order Carnivora; family Procyonidae; genus Procyon; species Procyon lotor. The sequence continues at coordinate 69,941,145 of CM053605.1, read as the reverse complement.
CATCACCAGTAATGGGTAGAACTCAGTTTTAGTGAAGTGGTAGGAGCACAGGAGAGATTACAATGGATGGAAGGATGGAAAGGTTGGGAATTAAAGAGTGTGGATTACTCTTTCAAAAACTTAAGGATGAGGAACATGAGAGTAAAAAGGTTGTGCCCCAAGGCAGATGTAGGTTGAAGCAAACTTTTAAAACATGGAAGCTATGCACATGGTTGTATTCTAAAGGAAAGAGAAAAAAAAAAAAAGTGGAGAAGGTCGAACATAATGTAGAGGAAGCATAACAGAGAGGTAAATCCCCGAGGAGTGCTTGGGATACAGAGCTCAAATGGAAGACTTACCCTCAGAAAGCAGAAGAGGCCCCTCTTACACTGGGAAGTGGGGCAGGATTTGGGACTTGTATAGTTGCAGACAAGTATGGGCTCGGAAGGGGTAGGGAGTAGCAGAGTATAAGAACTACTGAGAACTCTTAACCTATCAACTCCCATTTCCTCTGTTAAGTAAGGTTATGCACTAGGAATAGTGCCAAATATGGTGGAGCAGCCAACTTGAAAAAGTAGATACAAATCTGAACAGTTGTGAAGGAGAATGTTACCTAACTAGAGGATCGTCAGATTGATGGAAGCAATAAGCCTCCAGCTATAGTTGAAAGCCCTAAATTCCTAGACAGATACTCAGCATGCTCACTGTGGATATAGATAAACAGGCAGTTAAATTGATCCCAGATTGAGATTTTATCTGATAGGTGTAGACAGGGGGAAAATACCAAGAGAGTGGTTGAGATGCTGATGGATCCCCACTTCTGGTTAAATGGGAAAGCATGCAAAGACAAGAAGGGAGAAATCATTGAGGGGAAAATCCAAAGTAGCAACGGTCTGGAGCAGCAGTTTCTAGGTGGAGTTGATGTAATTAGAATAACCCTGGGGACTTTTTCCAACTGCACTCATCCTTCTGGTCCTGAGCATTGATATTCTTACCTGCTGGGCATTCCCTTCCTTCCTCTCTTCCCAATTAAGAATCACTTCTATAGAGAGCCATTGTCACTGCTAACAGCATGGGGGTGTCCCTGTCAATAGTTCGGTAAGGTTGAGGAGTAGGTGTCACTATTCTATCTAAAGTCTTCAAAAATAGAGTTTCGTATCAGAAATATTTTATTGCTAAGAGAAGATTGTGTGTATATATATGTGGGGGGGAAGAGAAAGAGAAAGAATTTTCTTTTAGCTTATGTTCTATTTCAGTAGAAATATCAGTGAGTTAGAACTCCTTTTCAGTATTTGGTTCCCTTTGTCATTTGGGCAGTGCTGGTGACTGACTTGGTTCTCTCTTTGATTCCCAAATTGTAAAACCTATAATGACACTTAAATATGCAGAGTCATTACCCGAAAACAGTTTGTGTCCAACCACCTCAACTTTAACTCTTTTAGAGAAAGTTTGGTAATGATGAGTTGTTACTTATTTATTTATTTTAGAAATAAATCTTTTATTTTTATTTTTTTTAAAAGATTCATATATTTTAGAGAGAAAGGAGAGAATGCATGAGCAGGGGGAGCGGCAGAGGGAGGAGAGAAGCAGACTCCCCACTGAGCGTAGAGCCCTGACCAGGGGCTTGATCCCAAGACCCCCAGATCACCACCTGAGCTGAAACCAAGAATCTGATGCTCAACTGCCTGAGCCATGAATTCTTTAAAAAAAAAAAAAAAAACAAAAAACAACTGTGAAATGATTTCAACCAAACAAACTCAAATATAATCAAGACACAAACTTTTCTATGCAGATTGACTTTTTGTTTCATTTTGAGCCTTGTCCTTTATTTGTTACATTCGTTTGCCTTTTTGGTAAATCTTAAAATTGTGGTCTCTTCTCTTTGAGGTCTTTAAAAACTCTTCTCTCACTGCTTCCTGTCTGTTTCTTCAAGGTGAGAATGCAGGAAGATGCAGCTCTCCTAAACAAAAGAATAAGCACTCAGCCGGGGCTCACGGCACTTCCTGAGAATCCAAACACTACGCTACCACCGTTCCAGGATACATCTTGTGAGCTGCAACAGAGGATCGACCCATCTCTTGGTCAGCAGGTGAAGGATGGCCTCATTGTGAGTGGCCAAGGTGATGCTTCTGTAGATGCCATTTACAAAGCAGTTGTTGATGCAGCCAGCAAAGGAATGCAGGTTGTCATCACCACTGCAGTCAACAGTACAACTCAGATCAGCCCCATTCCAGCTCTAAGTGCCATGAGTGCCTTCACTGCCTCGATTGGTGACCCGTTAAGTCTCCCCAGTGCTGTCAGTGCGGTCATTCATGGGCGAAACATGGGCAGTGTCGATCATGATGGTAGGCTGAGGAATGCAAGAAGGGCTCGGCTGCCCAGGAATCTGGACCATGGGAAAAACTCAAATGAAGGAGATGGGTTTGAATATTTCAAGTCAGCAAGTTGCCACACATCCAAAAAACAGTGGGATGGGGAGCAAAGCCCTGGAGGGGAGCAAAACAGGTGGAAGTGTGAGGAATTTTTAGATCATCCAGGCCATATCCACAGTAGTCCTTGTCACGAGAGGTCCAACAATGTCTCTACACTGCCATTTCTGCCTGGGGAACAGCACCCAGTACTGTTACAACCAAGAAACTGTCAAGGGGATAAAATTCTGGAGGAAAATTTCAGGTATAATAACTACAAAAGAACTATGATGAGTTTTAAGGAGAGACTAGAGAACACTGTGGAAAGATGCGCACACATTAATGGGAACAGACCTCGACAGAGTCGGGGCTTTGGAGAGCTGCTGAGCACCACAAGGCAAGACCTGGTCCTAGAGGAGCAGTCCCCAAGCTCCTCAAATAGTTTGGAAAGTTCTCTAGTCAAAGACTACATCCATTACAATGGAGACTTTAATGCCAAAAGCATTAATGGGTGTGTGCCTAGCCCTTCAGACGCTAAAAGCATTAGTAGTGAAGATGACCTAAGGAATCCAGATTCCCCTTCTTCAAATGAGTTGATACATTATAGGCCAAGGACGTTCAACGTTGGCGACTTGGTCTGGGGCCAAATCAAAGGACTTACTTCTTGGCCTGGAAAATTAGTAAGAGAAGACGACGTTCACAATTCATGTCAACAAAGCCCCGAGGAAGGGAAGGTATACCAATCTTTATCCATTGTCAAATACTAACCTTTGTTCAGATATCAATTGTTATTTTTTGTTGTCATCACTTTGGATTCTTTGGATTTGAAATTAGGATTCTTCATGACTCATTGAGGTCTCACAAACTTCTGGAGCATAAAGTGAAGAGGGGATGGTTATAGTCACCAAATGTCCTATCAAGGGGTGAGTTGTGAAGCATTTGTAGATCCCACTAGGGCCTCTAACCCAGGAACCAGATTTCCAGAATTTTGTTAATTCTGCCTTCCTTCCCTGCATGTACCTAACTCTTCATTCCATACACAGAGGATGAAGGCAAGTGGCAAGGACTGGGAAAAAATCTGGTGGCCCTTGGAGTCCGGGAGTGTGACAGAGGTAGGGTAACAAGAAGTGCTGGGGGACCGCATCTCCCCCATATGCTCACATGGGACACATGGCGCTGAGGAGAGGGTAAAACCTGGTGCAATTGCAGCCGTTTCTGGAAGCAGCAGGTAACGTCCATGTTAAGAATGGTGTCTCCTTTCAGGAAAAGTTCTGGGCCTTTGTAACATATGGAAATGTTTAACCCCACAGTCTGGTTCTACTTAACACAATCTGATCATATAAATTAAATGAAAACTTCTCCATGAAACTACCATTCAGTTTAGAAGAAATTAGTAGGGGTCTCTGGGTCCCCCCCCCGCAATTGGTAGAATTAGCTCACTAGGCAAGAAATATACCGAATGTTTAAAGCAGATAGAAAAATTTATATAAGACCAGAAAGAGATAAGTATGCACATTCCCCACATATGATGAGGAAATATAATTTTTCATCTCCTTAGGAAATAAAAATTACTCTTACAAATATATATTATTCTCTTGAAGAGTATAGTTTATGAAGCTATTTCAACTCTGTTCAAACTTCCACTGGCACTTAGGTTTAATGGCAGGAAACCAAAAACATTTTTGCCAGCACAATAAAAAGATTGTCTTTCTCCAAATGACCAGGAGGTCCTTAAGCCCGTTGCTTATAATGCCTAATATATACTTGTCAGGATACGCTCTGGGCATAGTGTTTCTGTGTTTGATAAGAAAATGAATTCCATACCCCTACTCACAAAACATTTTATTCTCTAATCTCTCTGAGACCAGACAAAACATTCTTTAGGTTGATAAACCTAAATATTTTTGACAGTTTATTCAAAAAGTAATTAGAAACAGCAAAATTGAGCTTTTATGATATAAATGGACTGCTCCAAATGTAAGATGTAGACACTGAACTGTTTTACAATCTCTGTGCAAAGGAAACCAAGTCTTTTTTTAAGTGCCATTTTATAAAAAGCTTAACGAAAGAAAAGATTATGGCCTCCCTTTTCTGGAAGCATTCTTCCTGTCCTAAATGCCTTGTCTAAATATCTTTTATGTCCTCAGGAGAATAAAGGCATGTACTTTTAACACATTTCACATTAAACAATGGTCTTAATCTTCTGATTAGTCTGTGTTTGCAAGCTCCTGGAACTGAGTTACTCACTGATGTTTGGGGAGATACACTTTAAAAAAAAAATCATTATCTGAGAGTCCAAAAACATTTATTTTGCTTCATTTAAATAAGCAACTGGTTTTCACTCATTATACAATAATAGTGTTTTTAAAAATCCAGATTCTTCTTGCTTATTGGAGGCAATAGATGAATTTCTAATAGGGAACATGATATTGTTTCTGTCAACTCAAATATTCCCCTCCCCCCCACCATCTGACACTGTAATTTTGCATTCTGACAACCTTAATATCAAAATTTGATATCATGATACACCAAGAATATTTTTAGTAATTCAAAAAAATAATTTAAAGCACACATTCAGAGGTACAAAACTGAAAACATATAGTAAAATATTAATGATAACACATGAAATATTTATCTATCATTAAAAAGGAAGGTATAACAGCCTTCAAAGCTCACTCAACATTTTTAAAAACCTCTGGTCTTTCCAGGACCCACCTCACTTTTGTACATTAAAAAAACAAAGTACTGTTTCACAAGCACTCTTTTTCCTTCTATAGTTTACAAAACAAAGGAAGGGCTTCCTCATACCTTATTTAATGATGCCCAGCAAGCCAAGCAGTGTTCTCAGTTTATAAGACCAGGAAAGGTGAAATTTCAAACGCGGGTCTGTCTGACTTTAAGCCAGATGGCCTTTGCTTGATGTCTTGGCAATCCTGGTTCATCAGGGAAGCAGTAAACTATGTTCAATATCTGTATAAGACAAAGCATGATGTATTTGAAAAGATTTCCAGTGAAACATTTTTAAAATTCGTACTCTCAGTCTGGTGAACAAACTGGTCATGATGTAAATTTTATTTACATAGAACCCCTTAGTCCTCAGCAACGTTGGATAAATAAAGTCTTGTACACTACTCATCAGATTTCTGCTTTTAAAAAGGTAAGCAGTACACTAGAGTCTCTTCTATATACTGTGGCAATGCCTGACATTTTAGTAAAGTCGAGAAAGAGACAGACTGACTCCATCAACAATTTGTTTATTATAGTAAAATCTAATTAATTCCACCTTGCTAATGTGGAATGTGGGACTGCATCCCCCTAGTGTTTATCTTTGTAGTATCTCAGAAGAAAAGATTTAGTAAACAATTTTCTTACACATTATCATTTTAAACCTTCTTAGATTCTCAGTTTTTCATACTATTTCCATGTCCACAAAGTAAATTAATCCAAGATTTTGTCAGATCCCTCCAGATAAAATCTATGTTAACTCAAGTGTTAGAATAGATTTATTATCTTATCTCTCCCCACCCCCCACATCGCACAAACCTATCAGTTATTTTCTGTTGCAGCCTTTGTTCTCAGCAAACCACTTCAAATTCTTTTCAGAAGCAGGCAAAAAAAAAAAAAAAAAAGTGATGAATTAACAGGATTGCGGGTTACTAATTCAAAGTAAGCTGGGCACCTCTGTTGTTTTTAGGTTTTATGGGTGGTCTCTGGACGAACAGAATAATGCTGTGACTGGAACACTGACACCGGCCTGGGGCTGAGATGTTCATGTTGTCCTTAAGTTGATACTTAAGCCAGCTGTCGTGATAGTAAATGACCTGGTCAGTTTATGATCTTAGAAAGGCATTGTTAATCTTTGGCGGGGTATTAAGTGTAGCAGCATTACTAATAATGCATTAGAACTGTTATGCACTTTTGGTGATTGCTTCCTAAGAGGTTTTTATTTCAAAACATCAAACGCTGCGTGAACGTAGTCTTCAGAGAACTAGAGAGAACGCAGAGTGTGGCAGAAAGAGGCGTGAGCTTTGGACATTCTCACATGAGCTTAATCCCAACTCTCTCTGCTCCCTAAATGCTCCTGGGTAGGTGTATTAATCTCTCTGAGCTGCCATCTCTTCACCTCTCAAGTGGGAATGGAATATCAGTTCCTACTCAGAAGATGTTTTTAGAGTTAAATGAGATACCATAAATAGATTATCCAGCACACAAAAGAGGCTCAGTAAAAATCAGCCTCCTTGCCCCTGTTCTTTTTCTGTTAGACAACCTTATTAATTTGGATGTCACCACTCTGGAATTGTGGTAATTTGAGTTTAGTTATTGTTTACCTATGCATTATCCATAAACAAAGGATTTACTAACCAGGTGGAGGGTGAGAGGATGATAATGAATATATTTAATGAATGAAATAGTTTATAACCATTTTTAAATGAAGTTCAGCACATCGCATACAAATTGGCATATCTGATTATAAGTTATTATTAGCTGTTCATTTCAAGCAGGAGTTCTACTTGGAAGCATTTTCAAGCACTTTGTTCAGTGAGCCTGAAACTCTCCCTCCCAACAATGTTTCTAAAGAATACCAACACAGACTTTCTTCCTTTACTTTCCTGCCCCACCCCCACACATACAATCATAGTAATTAGTAGAGATGTTTAGCAGTCCATGGAAAGTTAGGCTGAATCGCCCCCATAGAAAGCTGTCCCAATATTGAAGCTATGTGAAACACCAAAGAATATTATGTGTCCATTATTATACCATTCCAAAAGTAGTATCTCCTTACTCTCTAATACATTCCTTCCTTTGGTTATCAGTTTGTAATGAAGGATGGTCTGAAATATGTTCATACTTTTTCTAAATAGATGATGCAAGTTTCTCTCTGAACCATGAATCCTTTATAGTTAAGGTTCAGTGGCCAAGAATAAGACCTCAGTGCTGTGTTCCAGTACATCATTGCAGCCAGAGAAATGCACTGCCAGATCTTGGCACAGTATTAGGGAATTCTTGGAAAGGGAAATGCCTTCCGCTGGCATTACACCTATCCACCATAAAGTGCAAACATTTTTTTAAGATTATTTATTTGAGAGAGAGAGAGAGAGAAAGAGAGAGCACACGGGGAGGAGGGGCAGATGCAGAGAGAATCTCCAGCAGACTCCCCAAGGAGTGCAGAGCCTGATGGGGGGCTCGGTCCCAGGACACTGAGATAACGACCTGAGCTGAAATCAAGAGTGGCTGCTTAACTGACTTAGCCACCCAGGCAACCTAACGTGCAAACATTTTAAGCCATTGCAACCATGGGGGAAAACGGTTATCTTTATGTACTTGTTTCAATCATTACTGAAAAATAGGAAAAGTGTCCCTGTTTTCTAAAATATATTTTGTAACTATCATCTGCCCTCTCTGATCTTATGTTAACTAGCCTAAAAATATTGACACAAATGATAATCAAAAAATAAAATTCTTTTTTTAGTATATAATTTTTAATTTTTTTGAACATTTCCCATTGGTCTTCATATTTCATTGCTCTTATATTCAATGTGTATTCTAACTTGGGCCAAATTTAAGAAAGGATTTATATCTAGGCTGGCACCACAATGTTCCTCTTCAGGGAAATGCTCCTTGTTGCTGGACAGGTAGAGACCTCTGATTACCCAGAAAAGTTGTACATTTCAGTGCAACACCACATAAAGAAATGAAGACATGTTTTTAAAAGGAGTGGGCGGGGTGCTCTCTCTTTAGAGCACACTTTGCCTTTTCTCATGTGGTTATATTTGGCAGGTAGAGATAAAAATAGTTCTCCCAATAGTCATTCAAATGAGACAAAACTCATCATTATTAAAATTCATAACCAAACTATTTTGGGACAATCTACTTTCTATATGTCAGGTGAGTACAAGGATAGCTGACCATCATATTTTAGTGATGAATAACTGAAGTTTGAGCTCTTTTTTGATGTTTAAACATTCTACTTTGAAGAACATTCTGTGCTTGATTATTGGCACTAGCTGTTTGTATTCTTTGGTACTATAATTCTCTGTTGCAAGTGTGCTTTGTGTATTGCCCTTGCCTTATATATCTCCTTATAATATATTAATCCATTCCCAACAGTAGGGACTGAATGTTGGGAATGAATCCTTGTCTCTGCACCTGATCACCAACCACAGTATTTGGGCTGCATTGTGCCTGGCGGGATGACAGGGGCCATCAATGCTCTGTAGCAACAGGATCACCTTGAAAAGGGAGGAAAGTACTGAAAATTAATGTGCAAGATAAAAGCCAGGTTGATGAAGTCAGTGCCTGATCAAAATTCGAAAGATAATAACAATGAAGAACTGGGTAAGACCCAAAATGTGAATATTAGCAAAAAGGCTAAACAGAGTAAAAGCTTAGGTAAGACTGTGAATGTCCCTGAAGTGAATTGTGGGATATTGTGAACTTTTTTCCCTGAACAAGGATAAAGAGGAAAAGGAGGCCTATCTCCATTTGCAGATAACTGAGACTCTCACAGAGTTCTTGAGCTTGGTGGTACAGTTTTCAAAAGGATAGGAGAAATGGAGTTTGGTCCGAGGCACATACATTCTTCTGACGGGAACCTTTAAACAGTGCTGCTTTAGAAATAGGAGCTTACCCAAAACATTTAATTGCATATATGGGCGGTGAATCAATATGAACTCTGTTGTACATATAGAATAGATTTACTTTAGTCCTCTAGTATACCTTTCTAGTACTTAAAACCCTGCTTCCCAAGTAAAGAGGAAAGGAAGCACACACACATATAAACATGCACACAAAGCCTCAAATAATGCCACGGACAAAAGTCGTTAATGTGTATTTGGTTAGTTCATTGAAAAAAAAAAAAATGGGATTCACTTTAGGAATTTTTCCATGAGAACTATTGATGGAAAATTAGGTTCATCCTTTACTGTCACAGGTGAGTCAACTCTTTATTTACTTATCATTAATTCCCATTTTTAAAAAAAAAATATTGCATTATTGCACTTAAGTGAGCAGGACTTTGTCAGATGGAAGATTTTTTAGAATATTTACTGTTTAATTAATGTTTGACAATAATGAACCTAATAAGTGCCTCTTACTTGTTTATTGCTTCAGGGCTGTATTTCCCAGGCTTCAGCTGAAGTTGCCTGCTCCCTGCCTCCCCCTCCACCCCCACCTCCCTGTAAAAAACATGAAAGAAGGCATGCAGTGTTCCTTTAGGGGCTCCTGGGTAATTCATTCAGTTAAGGGTCCAACTCTTGATTTCAGCTCTGGTCATGATCTCAGGGTGGTGAGATTGAGCCCTATGTCGGGTTCCACACTGGGCGTGAAGTCTGCTTAAGATTCTCTCTCTCCCTCTCTCTCTGCCCCTCCCCCCAAATAAATAAAGTTGCATGCTACCTGTACGTAGTTAAAATTTAGTCAGATTCATTTACTTGCTTATTTATTTACTTATTTATTTAACCAACAAAAAGACATTTTGGACTCCTCTTATGAACTAGGCGCCATTCGAGACACTTTCAAATAACTTCTTCAGTCTTATTCTAAGAGATGATACATATGAAATCGTAGGTATCATGTTTTTTGTATTTTTGTAATATAAACTTGTATGAATATATAAATATTAAAAATGTTTGGAGGTCTGTCCTTGTTTCACATGCCACTACTGACACTTTGGTAAAGAGTGCTTTGGTGTTAAGAAAGCGCCTTCATCGTCATTGTCTTTCTAGATTCTCTCAGTGATGCATGAAGACGTGCGCAACCATCCCTATTTTACAGCTGAGGGAGCTGAAGCTCAGCGAGTAGCATTCCTAAGGATACAGTGACAGGCAGTTAAGCCAGGCCCCATCCCTGGTCTCCAAACTCTAAGCTTAGTGCTCTTTGCACAGTACCATTCCCCCAACAACAGGGGCTGCTGACATGAAAAAAGATGTAAAGAATGAAAAGGCGGCTTGAGTTCAGCTGTCCTGCCAGCTGTCCTGCCTCTCGTTTGAAACCTGGGATGTGGCTTGTACTCCGTCCTTTGCCCTTTGTGTGACAGCTTTGCCTCACAACTAAGTAGCAGCAAAGGAAGTCATCCAAAAATCCAATCCTGTTATCAGGTTTAAAGCTTGCAGGAAATTTTGACATCATCTTTATTTCATGGACTCTATTCAAAAGTGATCTAAGATCTTTGATCCAGGCTCTTCTAATATATACTCTCCCTCACTTTCAGAGGGTCACTTTGACTCCCTAAAAGGTTTGCATCTCCCTTTGTCGTAGATTTAAGTTACTTCTGAGATAGACTACGTGCTACTCCATTGACCCCAAATCAAACTTAATTAAATTACCAGATTTTAATATGTGCCTTGTGAACAAAATAAGCAACCAGAGATTCAGACTTTTTCAGAAAAGTCTTAAACTTCCACCCTGTAAGAGTATATGGGTGTTTCTGGATATGTTTCCAACCCTACTGAACAGGCCACCATAGGACTATTCATGTTGAAGAATTGTGATACGTAAAGAATATGAATGAGTGAAAGAGGGTTTTAGAAGTCAAAAATATATTCAATATGTGTGTATATTTGTACATGAGATAATATGTGAACTATATATATAAATTCTGGTAATTTTTTCTAATTCTCAAATGACATATGTGCAGAGAGTTAGACCATGTTGGTCATTACTATTAGCATCATCGTTATTAGAGTGAGACAATGGGACAGTTATGAGTAAAGGCACATTGTAAAGTCCTCCCATGATTTCTCACCAAAATAGGAGTCAAATAATTTATGGAACTCCTAGCTTATGAATGTACAGGAATATAGTGTTAATAGCAAAGTATTAAGTGTTTTAAATTACTTCTTCAGTGTAAGGTTTATAGAAATATTTGTGTGTTTATCCTTTTTAATGTTACATTTATGTGTTTCATTTCTCAGCACTTTCTTCATTTACAAGTTAGCTAAGTAATTTATGGGGGAGTATTCATTAAATCATTAAATATGATTTCTGTTTGACTAGAAATTGAATTTATTTTGTTCTTCTCTGATACTATCTTAGGGGGCGATGGTATCCTTAAAGAGTTTCTTGAATATTGCATAAGTGCATGAATAATTCCCTATAAACAACATATGCTCTTCATATATTTCACAATTCAGGAGAGTACTAAAATTCTGAAACAAAATAAGCTAAACATTTACCTCTGGATATGTATGATCTTGTCATATCAAAAATAAACAGTGATATGTATCTTATTTGTATTTAGTTTCAGAAAGCACCATCATTGCTTTCTCTTTCAAGGTCATTGACTCCTTTATAAATAATATAGTCCATTATGGAGTACCTTACAGCCTTGGAGCCAATTTAAATGGGAAAAAAAAAATCGCAGTAGAGAATTAGTTCAGGAAAATCACCGGAAAATTATCCAAGCATAAAAAATTTTTAAAGATAATTTTGGGCATGTAATATCTAAATTTCTGTAAATATCTAATTTGTTTTAAAATAATTTGACTTAATTTTTTTAGTGTATCTGTGTGTGTGTGTGTGTGTATGTGTGTGTGTGTGTGTGTGTGTGTAAAATGATTATATACTTCCATGCATATTATAGTTGGTGTGGTGAAAAGGTTGAGCACCTTGGAGTCAGACTTGAGTTTCAGTGCTGGCCATGTTACTTAAATTCATTGAGTCCCATTTATAAAATAACAAAAATAATACTAGTTTGCACTATTACTATACTAAATGACAAAACAGTGCTTTTTCCATAATAAATGCACAAGAAATGTTTTTATTGCCCTTTATTCCTCATTTAATTAAAAGTAAAAATTGAAGATTAAAAAAATAGTTTCACCTAACATAGCTTTTAAGAATTAAGACCCGTGGGGTAAGTCTTTATATTGATGTCTTGCTTTGTTTCACTATGAATCTGTTGCTTGCATCATTCTCTTCTGAGATCTTTCACTACACCAATTTGTATCTCCTATAAGTTTGTGTTACAGGAGAGCTTCCTTCCTACTGCCAAGGGTGAGGGGGGGAGTCACTTAAATATAAGTGGAATTAGCCATAGATCACATAAATACAATGTGTGAAATATCATTCATTTGCCCTTCATGTGAGTGAATACAAGATGAAACCTCTTTACTAACATGAAATGTGAAAATGTATCCAGGCATCAATTTTTTTTTTTAAACAACACATGGATATATTCATCTTACTTAAGCTTTCCTAGTCATTTCAGCAAGACGCTTTTCTTCATGGCTTCCATGAAGTGTTATTAGAACAAAATTGTCTCTTGTTCTAGCACACGAGAAATTAGGTGTCCCCGGTGAACTGTATATTCAATATTTGCATCCTTTAGGACAAAATACAAAAAATGTGAAAAGGAAAATGTTTTCATTATTCTACTGTTTTTCTCATTGAATATTTAGAAATGCCTGTTTTCAAACTTGATAAAGGAAACCCTTTGTTACTACTGGGTACTCAATTTGACGGGGTCAAATAAAAATTATTTATAAATGATATTCATGAGTCAGGAAGATTTAAAGAGAAAAGTTAATCATTTCTTTGCTTCTTAGTATTTATTTTCTTACCCATGAGGCATTTTGGCAACCTCTTGAATTTTTATATAAAAGTAGCATAGGGTTGGGGAAAAAAACTGGGTTAAGGGATGGCTGGGAGACTTGCCTTGAAGCTGTGTTTACACGGCAAGCAACACCGTTTTTACCTAAATTGTTTTTTTTTTTTTTAAGATCAATAAAAATAGCAATGTTTTTCAAAAGGTGTTTTTATTCACAAGTCTATTACAAGTTTTCCTATTTATTAATTATTTATCTTGGAGGGGTGGCTTCAAGAACCATGATAAAGATTATTGGGAGAAAGTGACAAAGGCTGCACCTTCCCACCCCCACAAGTCCCCCATCACCATTTAGTGGCCACAGGGTGATGAAGTAGCAAGATTCTTGGCAGTGATAAAGCAAGAAGGGAGAGGACACACCCTTAAGCTGTAGCCACACCTTCTCCTTTGACCGGAAGGACTTTGGTAGCCTACTTCCCACTCATTTTGTGGCTTCTGCAGAGCCTACTACTAGGTAATAATAGCTGCTCTATGCTTAGCTGTGTTCAACCTGATTTGATGCATGTTGATTGTCCAGCAATTCTAGCCAGAAGGTAGGTATTATTGCCCTCATTTTAAAGAGGAGGAAACTGAGGCCCAGAACATTTGAGTGTTTTATTCATGCTAGAAAGTGAGCAGGTCAGATTCAAACTTCCATCTGCTGGCTCCAAACCCACCCCCTTCACTAACTGCTACTCTTGCCCTCCCCTGACAGAATACAGATTTGCAGTTGCTGAGTATCAGGCAGTAAAGAAAGCAAACCAGGGATCTCTGATTTATATGGTTTTATGAATTGTAGGTTATTTAAAGTCCAGATTTTGTTCTTAAAATGTTATTTTCAAAATATTGACAGTAGAAAAGCCAAACAATCTTTCATTTCCATTGATGTTATAGCCTGGAGCCACACGGTCAACCTCTGCCTAAGCAAGGACAAGACATTTGACAGGGCAGTGAAAGTTAAGCCTCCCTTCCCCCAGCAGGAAAGTAAAAACGCTGTTAACAATTGCAGGTCTGGGTAATATGGTTTGGTCTTCATGCCTTCACTCAGGTGGAGCCCGAGAAGCTGAAGACACTAACAGAAGGTTTAGAAGCCTACAGCCGAGCCCGGAAAAGGAACAGAAAGTAAGCACTAATTTTTTTCCCCACCATTTTGTTTTTCATGGATATAATTTCCTGGTGTTTGTTCAAAAGAAAATCTCACTAATTTTGTCCATCTTAGGGCCTACCAAGGACATTTTAGTAGTTATCGCCCAAGAGGACCATTATGGTTAAGCCAAATTAGCTATAACAGAAAATATTTTCTTTTCTTAACAATTTGTACTGTGTGTGTGATTTCCCTCATTCCCTCCATCTCCATCCCTCTCATTTACTGGGAAAAAACGCTCTCATAGCAATTAAGTAGTTTCTAAAAGTGTAGCAAGGAACACCTGGCTGGCTCAGTCAGAAAAGCATGGGACTCTTGATTTTGGAGTCATGAGTTCAAGCCCCATGTTGAGTGCAGAGATTACTTAAAAAAAAAAACAAAAAAAAACCTCTTAAAAATAAATAAACAAAATAGAAAAATAAAACTGTAGCTAAAGTCTATCCCTTTGGGAGTAGGAATGGAGAGTTACCCCCAATTGTACACCAGTAAATAATTTTGGCAGATTAACTGTTAGTCAAAGTGATGGTAAGTAATTCTTTTTTTCTTAGGGCAGGAATAACAGATTTTCTTTGGAATTATAATAAGAAGTTGTACTTTGAGACACTATTATTCAAGTATTTCTAGATCTTTATATTCTGGATAATGTTGTATGAACAGATAGATAATGTTTAAAACAGTTTCTCCTGTAATACAATGTAGTTTTGTGTATCATAATTATTAGTTCACTTTAAGTTAGAGAACTACAGATGTGCTTTTGTATATGCACATGGAAAGTTATTCAAAAATACATATAATTTACATGCCTAAATTGTTATTAAATTGTTCATATTTAGTAACTACATTGTTACTAAAATGTTCATATTATCAAACACCCAGGAGGGGTGCCTGGGTGGCTCAGTAGGTTAAGCCTCTGCCTTCAGCTCAGGTCATGATCTCAGGGTCCTGTTATTGAGTCCCACATGGGATTCTCTGCTCAGTGGGGAGCCTGCTTCCCCCTCTCTCTCTGCCTGCCTCTGCCTACTTATGATCTCTTTCTCTTTGTCAAATAAATAAATAAAATCTTAAAAACACCTAAGAATTATGAGATCAGAATGATTAGTAGTGTATCTTGTGTACGTAATATCAGTAATATCTATTAAAGAACACTCTTTTTCTTAGTGTGCCAGGGGTAAACTTTCAGAACTCAACAACTTTGGGGAGACTCTTTAGCTCAATAAACTGCCTCACAAAAAGATGCCAACCACAAGAGGCAAACTCCTGTGCCCCTGTGCTGGGGACTTCTTTGGAAGATAATAAGTTGGCACTGACTGTGGCGACGGCCGAGTGAATTGCCCGATCCGCTACAGAAGAGATAAAGAATATGGTGAGGCCAGCCCCTCTACTCTGACTATGCAGAGCTTTGTGTTAAGATAAGGCCCACAAAATTAATACAAGTTCTGGATGAAAGGAGGGAAATTGCAAATTACCTATATCACAAATTTGCAATGGGCCATTTGCCATGGAATATTCAACAGTACTTGTTTATTTGATATAAAAGATCCCAAAAATCTTTCCTCCAGTGAGATATGCCACTTAGCTGAATGATGTGCAAAATATCCAAAATAACTAATAACACAGAAATGAATTAACACCTTCAAATACTTAAATATACTGCCTTGAAATGAGCTGTATTTCCCCAAAAAACTTTGTATTAATCAATTTTTGAAAGGTAAGTAATAAATAGCAATTTAAAAATTTTTTTTTCTTCAAAGCTAGTTTACTAGTTATGGTGAATGTAAATGGTTCCTCAGTAGCAGGAATAAAGGAATAAAGGAACGGTCATGAAACCATAAACTCAGAATGTGGATTGGAGATGTAAAAGAAGGAACTGTGAGGCAAACTTTAGTAAAAACAGCCTTATTTATCATGCTATTGCCTATGCAGACTGACTTGCCTTATAAATGCCCAGTAGAATACTTTACATTTTGTATATACTATTTAAAATCCATTATTTTATTCTCCCAATCACAAAATGGCCTAGAATTACTAAGCCCATGGATGAGGACACTTAGACTCAAATACCTTAAATAATTAGTTGAAACTCACATGAGTGACAAATAATGCAATTCATTCATTCATTTATGTAATCATTTTTTTTATTAAATTGATAAAAATCAATTATTTCCCAATTTAAGGAGACTAACTGACCAAAAATCTATGCTACAGTCCCTGGAGCTCCCTGTTGAGCCAAGGAGACAGATCTAGAAACAATAAATGTTAAAATTGCAATGACAACAATATGTATAGTATACTTGGGGATCATAGAGAAATGACATTAAACTCAAGTAAAGGAAGACTTTCTAGAGGAGATATCTGAGCCAAGCCATACACTACATAGGTATTAGCCAGACGAAGGAAATAAGGACCAAGAGGGCATGGGGTGGGATAGTGTTTTGGTGAGATCAGCAGTTGGATTTGGGGCACTGTAAAGCAAGCCCTAGACAGGAAATTATAAGAGATGCAGCCAAAGGTATGGGTAGCAATCAAATCATGAAGAGCTTGGTGAGGGCCCAGAGGTTCCCTCATCTTATTGGAGGTGCCTGAGGGGACAGCTGGTTAGATTTTCACTTTAGATATGTCTGTATGGGGGATAAATTTTAGGGGAACTACCCTAGAGACAGGGACACTGTGTAGGAGGACATGGCAGAAGTCAGGGGAGGATGACTCAAACCAGAATGAGAGCGATGAGAATGGAGGAGGAGGAATGTAGTCGAGAACTATTTAGAAGGTAAAATTCACAGAACGTCATGGAGATTGATTGGAATGTGGAGAGTAAACAATCAAGGACAACCTTCAGGGTTTTACCTGGAGTGACTTGGTGTGTGGTAGAACCACTGACTGAAGTGGAGAATACAGGGGGAACTGTTGAGTATATGTGGGGTGCCTGTGGACTGTGGCTGACACTGGGAAGAAGTGCTATTTGACTGTGTAAAAATGGCTGTGATCACAGAGATCCTTCGGCCCATTTGAACAGTGGGATAAAGATGGAGCCACTTGGGCATTTGAACATTTACTAGAGATAACGAAGAAGATGAGAAAAATAAAAAGAATTTTAAAAAAGGAAAAAAAATACTCTACTGCCCCCCCTCCATGAGAATGGGCAGGGGGAGCAGTAGAGTAGGGTATTAGAAACCAAAGGCCAACAGCTTCCAGGATGATAGAATGATAAACAGCAGTCCACTAAGACAAGAACTGAGAAATCTCCATTGGACTGGGCAATTTAAAGGCTATTGGCAACCTTAGTGAAAACAGTTTCCAGCGAAGTGGAAGGTGTAAAAATAAGGCTGCCATGGTTGAAGAGCAAATAAATAGGGAATAAAGAGTGCTGATATAAATTAATTAGGCTTCTTAATATGAAAAGTTCCTGAAAAATAACATGAAAATGACAAAGATTTGACTGCTTTCATAGACAGGAGAAAAGGAGGGAAGAAGTAACTGAAAAAGGAAGGCAGCATTTGGAATAAGATGGTTAAGAGGTTGATTTGGGGCCTGAGTTCAAATCCAATTTCCACCGCTGTAGAGCTGTGTGCCCATATGCATGTTGCTTAACCTCTCTGAGCCTAAAGTCTTCATATCTAAAATGGGCATATTAATATCTACCTCTTAGCATTGTTATAAAACAGATAATTTAAAGAGAGCCTCAACACAGTATTTGGCACATGTTAATTAGTTAGTAAACAGATATTTTTATTATAAAGATACAGGTGAAGTAAACACAATTATGAGATATTTTTGCCAGTTGAAACATTCTGCCATCCTATTTAGATGCTTAGAATTTTATGTAGTCATTTTAATTTTCAATAGTCTGCAACCAAACCGTACAATAAATATTTTAAACTGATATGCCTATTACAGCCTAATCACAAAAGAAATGTTAACATATATTGAGGATATTACTTGGGGTCATTTTATACTTAAAAGAGGAAATAGCTTCATTAAAGAAAAAATTTCATAGCTTTTAGATTTGTTATGATTTTCACTGAAATGAGGATCAAATCTTCTATCTATACATTCATATAAACTTAAAAATTGGTAATGATTTTTGTTAAGCTGGAAAGTGATAAAATGATAAAATAAATCATACTTTCACTTTAAAACCAAGAAATTATACTTAGCATATGAAATTTTCTTTTAAGATTTATTTACTTACTGGGGGGGGGAGAGCACACCTGTGCGAGCACAACGAGGGGGGAGGCGGAAGGAGAGGGAGAGAATCCCCAGCAGACTCCCTGCTAAGCATCGAGCCCAAAGTGTGGCTTCATCCTACAACCCTGAAATCATGACCCTAGCCATGACCAAGAGTCAGACGTTTAACCAACTGAGCCACCCAGTTACCCCAGCATGTTAAATTTTCTTCAATCTTCGTACTTTCTCTATGGGTTAGGTTTTAGAAGATTGTTAACATTCTAAGATTCTTGACATTTAGGTGTCACCCAAATTTGTTCTGTTCTACATGAAGTGAGTTGCTTAAATTCCAAACTGCCAGTGTAGAGCAACATGCAATTTCTCATTTCCCTCATTTCTTGTTCCATTCACAGATGTGTACCTGCCTTTTTTCTCAATTAGTGAAGATAAGGATAATGTGTGACAATATAGACAGTGAAGAATAGAAGTGGCAATTATCTCCATTAATAACTAGAAATGTGATTATATGAACATCTATTGCTTAATCAAGTAGGTTTTAGAGTGTCCATTAGTAAAAATGTTTATTATTAAATGTCAGCAGGGAATTGAAAATAGTGGAAGAGACTCCACAGGGAGGCCCTTGGTACTGCAAGACTGAATTTTGACTAATTACTCATTTCATGAACTCATGGAAATTTTTCTTCCTTTTTTAAGTTCATTCTTCCCTGACCTGACCAGTTAGTGTGAAAATTAGTCTGCAGCTTTAACACCTGGGAGCATCTCCTTGTACCTCTTGAGTCTCCTGATGCATTCAAGTAATTTCATGCCCCACCTCTCTGGATCTATTCTCTCTTCCACAAGTAGTCATTTCTCCCTTTATTAACTATTTAAGTTTGTTAAAGGAAAAACACTATTAATTTAGCTTAAATTAATATAAGCTGTTTACAAACATTTTAAACACCTTGTTGAAGAATGAGATCACAAAGTCCTAAATTCTTTTTATTCAGCAAGTAATATTGAATTATTTTTATACTTTAATGGTGATGTTATTGCTATTTTTCATAGTTAGGGGAAATTTTTTCATGGCTCTTTGAATTTATTACTTTAAAAAACTTTTTGTAGTTAAATATCCATCTTCTTCATTACCAAATTTGAATTGGTTTCCCCAGTTCTCCTAAAAGGTCATGAAGTATTGTATATAAACAGTTGTCATAATGCCTACCTCATAGGCTTGCGGTTAGGATTGAGATGTTTATGAAGATTCAACACAATTCTTGGCACATTGACAATTTTCAATAAATAGTAGCTATTTTTGCTATTAAGATGAAAGTGAGAAAACCAAAATTCTTTAATGTTTTTTATTGAAATGTTTTACCTTCATTTTAGACATTTAGAACTTTATATAGTTGATTATAAATCCATAAGATATTATAATAAATATCCATAACATAAATATCTTTTGAAATGTATATTCATACTTTTAAATACAAAAGAAAGTAAAGATAAACCTAATTAATGTATTACTCAAGGTGTAATATTGTTAGGCAACTAGGCAACATGTGATACTGTCAAGACCTTTGCCTAACAGCCCATAAATGGGGCCCCAACCCAACCCCAACCAAGATTACAGGACCCGTGGAGTCCTGGGATCAGACTGCCCCCCGACCCGCACCTCACGTAATTCAGAATCAGGCATAGCAAACTTTTCCCTGGGAAAGCAACTCAGACTGCCTTCACCAGATGCTCATGGTGCCTTAAAACTGGAAGGGGGTAGGTAAATAAAAGAGTGTATGAATAGATTATATCAACTTAGGCAGTGCTCAGTGCTTGAACAGTGATAAGGGAGAAAGAGCCAAGTTGCAGAATAGTATGTATACTCTACCATACCTGATGGACATCTTTGTGTGTATATTAAAAACAAAACACATAAAAGACAATACCAGGTACTTTTCATGGACATATAAACTGTAAAAACGGAAACCTGAGTGGCTTAGTCTGTTAAGTGTCTGCCTTTGGCTCAGGTCATGATCCCAGGATCCTGGGACCAAGCCCTTCATCAGGCTCCCTGCTCAGTGGGGGTCTGCTTCTTCTTCTCCCCCTCTCCCTCCACTTGTGCTCTCACTCAATCTCGCATAAATAAACAAAATTAAAAATATAAAAATGTAAAAACTTACTAGAAAGATACACAACACCGTTGCCTTTGAGGAAGACGGGAGGAGAGAATGGGACTAGGAATTGATGACAAATGGGAATTTCAGCTTTTTTTTTTTTTTTTTGGTAAAAAAAACTTAAAGGAAGTAGGTAATTTATTATCAGTTTATTCTTGGAAGTAGGTTTGTTAGGGGTTAATTTACTCTATGCACTTTTCGGCATTGTTTATATTTCTAAAAATAAATGGGAAGAGTGTAAAAGCTAGAAGCTCACTTACAGGCCGGCAAAAGGTGAGAGGAAGGAGTTGGTGCTGTATTTCCCACATAATTTAGTTAGAACCATTACATGAACCATTTTTTTCCCGGTTAAACTGGCTTAAATTCATCTATGCTCCCCAAAATATCGAGACATCGTGTTAGCTTTGGATAAAATTTTTAGTAAATATGTGGAACGTTCATGATGTTCCTGGCGGTATACTCCTCAGGGTGTCCGCAGAAACTAAATATGTAAATTGTCCAGTCCGGCATATGGGGGTAAAACCTGGCAGGGGCTGTGGTAAACCGAAAGGCCTCATCTAAAGGCATTCCATTAAAGTTCAAATATGTTTTTAAACACGATGTGAGCCAAACTAAATGGGACTCTGAGCCAAATTCCTCCACAACTGCAAATTTCCAATCTCCACGTAGATGCTGAGGTGGGACTTAACTCTTGGAAAACCATGCTGACAGCCTGTTTTGAAAAGGTTTATCTCTGCACCTTTTCTAGTAATTGTCGAGACAAGGGAAATGGAATGAATCCCCTTAGTACTCAGGATAATTGGGTCATTATTTACTTGCGTAAAAAAGGAAAAAATAACTTAGAGGAGACAAAGGGTACATAACTACAGAAGGAGATAGGACAGTGTGGATTTGCCTGATTTTAAGTGGTTAGTTCAACAACTTCCTACAGTTTCAATAGTGGCAGATGTACTGTTTTGTATTATTCGCGCCCCACGTGCATAATGCTAGGCGTTGTCTGAATTGTAGAGAAAACAATGCAGACGAGTGATAGATACTCTGAGAGCGACATTCTTTATCTGTTCAAATACTTAAGTCATTTCAGTTTTGGGGGAAATGTGGTGGGCTCAGGCATCGAGGGAGCCTTGGGCGTGACAAGCGAAGCTGTTTGCCACCCAGAACAAGCAAGGTGCGTCCGTAGGCACACCAGATTTCAGCCTTCACTTGCTCAACTCTGGAAGCCAGGACGTGCCAGACAGGGCAGAGGGAGCTCCCTAGTGGCCAGAGTCTGCAGTTCAGTCCTGTCCTCCCCGAGGCCGTACTTCCAGGCTGCCTCACAGACAAGGCTGAACAAGAGGCAGGCTGGAATACTGGAGGACAAGCGGCATCTGTGGGAAAGAAGACCCATGGCCCCGTTTTCTTGCCGGATAATCGGATGGGGGAAGAATCATGTGGCAGGGAAACTGTTGTCCCCTATCATGTGTTCCATTTTTTCGTTGTTTAGTGACTTCATTATTAGTATTCAGTGGTGAGAATCCTGGAGCGTTTGTCATCTATTTCAAATGTAAATATAAATTGACTTTCTCTGGTGGAATTGGTACTTCTGTTTTCTGATTAGGGGATTGAATTGAGACGTTGTTTCCTTGATTTATTAATCTGGTGTGTTGTTTTCATTAATTCCAGAAGTGGAAAGCTAAATAACCATTTAGAAGCTGCTATTCATGAGGCCATGAGTGAACTGGACAAAATGTCTGCAACTGTAAGTTAATTTATTTTTCCATTATACTGTGTTTCTTTGAAAATAAATTGTATTACACTTTTTGGTAAAGTCTCTTAAATATTGACAAGCAACTCACGTAGAAATACCAAATTACTAGGCTCAAAAAAAAAGACTGATGTCAGAAAAGATTCAAAGCTAGTTTAAGACAGAAATAACCTAGTAGTATTAACTATGTCTTTTTTCTGAGATAACTTTTGTTTTTCCCACGTAACATTCTTTCTAAATGTGAGCAGCAAAATATTCGAGTTCAAACCACAGGTTTCAGCATTTGACTTTGAATAACGGTGGCCACTACTGCTGCCTAAATAGTCAATAATGCCAATTTTGCTTTGTCCCATAGAACAAAAAAGGGGAAATTGAACAATAGGGTCAAGATCAAGAGCAGACGGAACTCTCATGTCCTTTCTACTGTTACCTAAAAAGGAAAATATTTGGCACAAAATCCTATTGTTAAATTATCGAACACTGTAACCTCTGGTTTTTGAGAGGTTGCGTCGATTCCTTCTTCACGTCTTTACTGAACTATTCATACAATAGTACTGAATGTGAGAAGTTTAATTATTGTCCTCTAATTCACATATTGGCTCCTGTAAACACTCAAAATATAATTTTGGTAATTTTAAAAAAATATATAAATTATCTAAGGCCATTCAGCAATGAAAGCTAATTTCTTTTACTTCTACTCAACACTTTGTCTTAACAAGTTCATCTGGATCCTAACAATCCATTCAGTGGCTACTGATTGACAGATACAGGTTATAGATTCACAGAATGTTGGAATTGGCATGGCCTTTGGAGATGTTGTGACCCAGCCCATCCTTTTGTTGATGAGTGAATTAAGACCCAAAGATATTAAATGTCCTGATAGAATTTAGGAAAGGTCTAAGGCAGGGGTTATAAATTGAAACACCTTCCAAGACCAGGCAAATGCTAAAGGAAATAAGGAAAATAAGGAAATAAGGAAATATTTAAGTGGGTCAGGTGTGAGAAAAACAGCAACTCAAGGGGACTGAGAAGTGCCAACCAAGAGGTCGGGGTAGCTGCCTTAGAGGCTCAGTACAGTAAAGGCATTGCTCACGTCGGTCTGGTGCTGGTTGGGGAAGGGCTTGTTGCACACAGTCATTCAGAGACTCAGGTTCTTCTTTCTCCATCTAGTGTCCGCCATTCCCTAGGGCCTCAGAGTGCTCCTTCATGTCACTGGCATCCATCCAGCAGGTGGGAGAAGAGTATAAGCAGAGGGCTGCCAGGATAGGCTCATCACTTCCGCTGATTTTCCTCTGGTCTGAGCCAAGCATATGGCTCTCTTAACTCAAATGGACTGGGAAATTATGTAATAGACGATGTGCCTGTTCAGGAAGAAGAGAAAATGGGTTTGGTGAGCTCTTCGCCCGTCTTTGCTGCAAGACCTTTGGTCTTTGTGGCCAGTAGGCAGTCAGGACTGGTGGGAATTGTGGCAACCTGGAGTCCATGCTCTCTCCAGAAGGAGCTCCTTCGTCCACGCTCCAGCAGATCTCAACCGTATGGGAAATTAAGCCAGAGTTGCAAGCTCTACCAATTCTTCATAAGATGCTAAAAGTCTGGAAGTAAAATTTCTCCATTTTTTTTTCTTTACCACTGACAGCGATTTTTTAAACATTAAAGCATCGTACAGTTAAGCAGAATAACTTTTCAGGCCACATTTGGTCCACAGATTACCAAGACTTGTTTTCAGTCTTGGATAAAGTCTTCTTTCCTCAATTATAACACGTTTTCAGTTATGGCTCTTCATCAGAAGCTAGTGGTTTTAAGAAATGTATATGGACAGGTAAGGGGGAAGAGGCAGTTTGTGAAACTTATAAACATTACTTACAAAATTTAATTATTTCAAAGCTTTTTGCATTTGACTTTGAATAGCATTGTCCTTTGCTGTTATCTAAACATTATTTTTTAAATGTACAATGAAGTCAACTTGTAGTGGACCTTGAGAACTAATTGGGCACATCTCCTAACTATGAGTTCTGTGACATTATGACAGTAGCTTTGAAATTGGTTGTGGTGGAAGTTTTTATACCATGGAAATTGGCAAATGCTACCATAGGCTTGTGTCCCTCCACAGGGAGCTGGTTGTTAAGCATTAGCTATACTACTGCCTCAAGACTAGCCTGCATTTCCTGGGTCTTGATCTTGCCCTCTCCTGTCAGTAGCCACATACAATGTGGAGCACCTGACCACCTCCCTCGCACCTGTCCTCTGCCCCTCAGAGCCATACCTGCTGTCTGATGCCTGGCAGCCACGCCCTGCCCTGCTCCACCCCTGCTCAATCTGATACACAGTCCTATTTGCTACAGTTTCTGCATTAACATATACAGATGAGTTGTACTACTTGCTCCCCCTAGACTCTACAAGCTCAGATCTGCCAACAGATGGTAGTGGTATTCTCTTTTTCACTCCGAGTCTTCTCATGAATAAACTTCCTTGGGCTGAGCTGTGCATGTGTTCTTACCATCTTTGACCCTTCTTAGTAGTTGTAAAATAAGTCGGATGACAAAGGAAAGAAGAAAACATGTTTGGTATGTATTTTTCTACTTTTCTAGACTTTACTGAAATTGGTGATCTAGGGATCACTAACAGGAAAGGCTTTATTTTGGTCTTAAATGGGCAGCAGGGGTAGCAATGGCACACTGCATTTCTCACACTTGATTTTCTTCGGTTCCTCCTTGGAGTCCCACCATTTATGGGGTTCTCGCAGTGTTATTCTGCTTATCGGTTCTTAGGATTCCTCCTTCTCTGTAGTGACTATGGGCACACTGAGATCTGGGGTCTTGACAGAAACTATAAATGCCTCACGACATCAGTGGTTGAAAAGGAAAAGTGGAATCTCTTCCCTCCCCTGTTTTTTTGTCAGAAACCGTACGGTGTTTGTACTTTCAACCTCTGTTGTTGTTTTTTTCCACCTCTTTATTTCCAGGTTCACCAAATCCCACAGGGAGACAGACAAATGAGACCCCCCAAACCCAAGAGGAGGAAGATCTCCAGATAACAGGGACTACTCCACCAATGCGCAGTGTTGATTAAAGGAACGTGCACAGATAAATCTAGCTATAGATAGGTATTGATATAGCCACTGTTATATCGGTATTTATTCCACGGCAGATTGCTACCACCACCACAGGGTGCTAAAAGAAGCAGTGATACAATATTTTTCTGAACAGGAAGGATAATGAAGGCTGGAAAACCAATCAAAATCCCTGAGTGATGAGAGTGAGAAACGGTCAAGAGATTACTGAGAAACTTTTTCTATGATACTAAAATTGTGATTATAAGAAATGTCCAAATGTTTCGGAAGACTTTTCAATGTTGTATATAGAAAATACAGAATTTCACGGTGATATCAGAAGTGTAAATATTGTACAATATTGTCATGTACAAGCGTACCTAATGCACACTCTATCTTTTATTGTACAAAGAAATAGTGTACAAAATTCTTTGGTTTCTATGGAGTACACCTACCAGAGACTACCAGTGTAAAGTGATAAATAAAAATACAACCTAACTGCTTTTCTATGATAATGTAACAGATGCTGTTTTTGTATTTAACAGCAGAGAAAAGGCATGATGATGTAGTAGCTGAATGATGACATACACTGCACACCACCGAGTGTCCATTTATATTGTCTGTTTGGAATGAACCTTGCCTGGCAGCACTGGACTCGATTTCGGGTGCCTAGGAAATCAAAACCTTGCCGATTTCTAAAGGGATGAGGGCTCACAGGTCTAAATTAAGAATTCAGAAACTGCAACCATTTGTTGCATATTTTTTTTACCTAAGTTTTAAAGTAGAATAGGTTTTATAAAAAAAAATCTTAGATGGAATATTTTACTCAGTCATTTCTGTAGCTAACGTTTGATAGCCACCTATCGATGTAGCTAGCTTATGCTGCACCACCACTGACGCTCAGAGTGGGATTTGTGTGCAGACAGTACCTGACAAGATAAAACTCTCTGTTTCCATACATGGAGGCAAAAGCCCTACTTCGAAACCATTATCAGAGGTAAGGTTGACTATAATTCAGCTTTTTTGTAGTGGCAAGAAATGCGAATCATCAAAGCAGGTTTCATAGCCATTCATCAGTATTACTCACACCGGAAGTGAAGGTGGCTTACGAAATTATTAGCAATGGTAATTTTTTATCAGTATTATGTAACATATCAGATTTATTTTATTTAAAGAATTATTTATACCATTAACAGATTCTTATATATATTAATGTGGCTGAAATGTGCAGGTTAAATCTATTAACCAAATTATTTATATTATATTAAGTAAGAAAAAAATGTGAAACAAATGTAGAGAGAAAATACTACATTACAAGTATACAAACCTAAAACTGTGAGCCATTGTAAAGTACAAGGTTATTAATAAGAAATGTAGCACAACTTAATTTTCCGTCTTTTTTTCACCATTTTTGTGGTGGTGGTCTAACCCTATCTCCCATGCACTTGAGTCAAGTTTCAGACCTCCAGCCTGACTTCTGTTGATGGATTGTCAAAAGAAGGGGATCCATGTCCCTTTATTCTTAGAATCACCAGCCCCCACCCCCCGCCCCCGAGAGCGCTCTCTGCCTTGTCCCCGAGCCTAGGGCTCCCTCAACAGCTTAAAGCTCCAGTTACTGGGAGATTTTCAATGCAGGCTCTGGACCCCCAAATGCCCACCACCTCTGTTATCCCTCCTCTCTCATCCACCTGCCATCCTCCTCAGTCCACAATGTAGCAGAGTTCCAGTAACTCAGGAAAAAGGAGACCAATTCTTCCAGTTGATTTCTTGGGGCCACAGCACAGAGCACTCCACCTGGGCTCACTTCTGATAGCAACAGCTCTAGTTCTTCCCCTGGTCTCCTCACTCCCACCCTCACCCCTACCCCCAAGGCTGATGGAATGCAACTGGCTACCCCGGGCTTCTGGGCCTGGAGGCGGGAACCCTTCCTTCTGGGGGTAGGTTCATTGTGTCTTTCACGTACCCGTACCCATGGGATTGCCTGCCGGCAGTTCATACAGTCACCCTGAGTCACCTTTTGTGTAGGTTAGTCAATGCGTCTTTGTGTGTTTGGTATGTTTAAACCAGAAACATTCTTTTTTTTTTTTTTTTTTAATTTTTCCCACCAACCTGCTTTTCTACTGTTTCGTCTGCAGGTTGTTTTTATTCGCAGGTAGATGCATATGTGTGTCTGTATGTTGCAGTGTCTGCATGTGTGTGTGTGTGTGTGTGTGTGTGTGTGTGTGTGTGTGTGTGTGGATATGTAGAAGGTTTTTTTAGCCCTTGCAGTCCGTCTTAGACTGAGTTTGTGTCCACTGAGCCTTTTTTAGATAATTCAAGCTAATTAGGTGTGTGCTTCCCCATCAATGTGTACTTTACATCAGTAAACCACATAAAGTATGTTTGTGCCCATGATTTCACTGGTTGCTTACGGCTTTGATGTGGATGCTAGGTGTTGTTGTTTTAGTCCACATGGGGTTTTTTTTTTCCCTCTCTTTTACAGTTCTATGGTTTTGTGTAAGCAGTTGATGTAAATATTGTTAGCATTACAGGTCATGCAGCGCTGTAACATTTTTTTAAATGTTGCACCTACTTTACAATTAAAAAATTGGTCACTCATACTTGAATTTTGCCCATAGAGCCATTTCTTTCTCTTTGTATTGAAGCCAATTCATTTTTTAAAAATGAAGGCTAGCCCTTCTACATTATTACATTTTTTTATTCCCTAAAATAAACTTTTTTCCCCCAACAAATCTGATAATGGAAATAATGAAAAATTTTTGCTCCTTTAAACAACATAATATCCCTCTTGGAAAAGAAAATCTAATTTTATTTTGTGTTCCTTCACAGTGTTAGGAAGCACAAGGAGAATAAACTACACCTTTAAGTAGTTTCTAAAGATTATTTCAAATGAATGAAAATTAACTGAGCGGCTCTTGTTTGATTTGTTTCATTTGTAGCATTAAAAGCTATCAGGCTTTTTATTTATTTAAAGGAATATTTTTGGTTTGTAGTTTTCAGTTTCATTGTGAATGTAAATGCTTTAAGAATATTCATCCCTTGTGAGATCATGGGCCACTTTTAGTCTTGTATTTGGACCCTGACTTTGAGTTATTTGCTGTGTCTGTTTTTCAAGTAAACAGTCTTTTTTTTTTTTTTTTTAACATAACACTGCAAACTGTAGGAATAGCAGAGGGCTGTTATTTTGCTTTCTGTAAGTTTTATGAAGATTCCCTACTGACTTATCCCATGAGGTGATTCCTTTTTCATTTCAGACCATGATAACACATTGTAGTTAACTTTGGTAATCTTCTCTGCAGTTTGCAATGTGTCCTTGTAAGTCACAAGCGGTTTTGCACTGAGATTTTAAAAATCTAAGATGCTTAAGATGCTGGTGACACTGCTCTTTCTGACAAGAAAGCCAAGATTCTAGACCTTACTGAAAATCTGATACCTTGTTTACTTTGCCCATTTATGCCCAAATGGTATAACATGAGTCTCAAGACTTTTCAATGTAGCGTATAAAATGAGTTGTGCATTACTTGATTCACTTGGGGGCTATGAAAAAATAATATCAACCAGCCAGAACTGTAATATTGAATTAATTTATCTTTTTCTTTCATTCACTCTATCACATTTGCATTAGCCAAAGAGATAAGAACATTAGTAATTCATACGTGTAAACAACCCAGAAGTGAATATTAAATCAGTGAGCCAAAAAGCAATAAACAACTCAAGCATGGGAAATCCTGCTAACAGTGGGGAATCTGATACAGAAAAAATATATAAAAAGCATTATCTTCAAATATGAAAGATTAATTTGTATCTACTGTAAATATGTATTATCAGCCTTATCTGCTTTTATACACACTGTGTGTGTACCTCAGCGACCTTTTATAAACCGGAAAAATGGTTGATTTAATAATTTGTTATGTAAATACAAAGTTGTCTATAAATTGGAAAATTTGATGCCAGATGGCTTCACAATATACAACTGTGTTTTGTAACATCATGCCTTTATGGATTAAGTATAAATACACTGGATTGTCTGTGTAGAAGAGTAGCAGTTTACATTTCACCTGCATTTCAAGTGGATATTTTTGTCCAAATGGTTATTATCTTCTTAGGAAAAGAAAATGACCTGAACATATTCAATGTGAAAAACAAATATGGTTTTGAATTCACCAAAACTTTTTCACACTCACGGGTCTGTTCAATTCCATACTAAATGCATTTATTATATTTCTGTAGAAGATTCTTTGATCCAGGACTGGGATCTACCCAGGAAACCTCCTCAAATGGAATTATTCTACTTTAGAAAGAGGCTGTGCATTTTAATTTCTAAATCATAGGCTGGGGAAAAACCACAGCCTTCATACTGCTTTTTATTTTTATTGTTTTTTTTAAGATTTTATTTATTTATTCGACAGAGAAACAGTGAGAGAGGGAACACAAGCAGGGCGCGTGGGAGAGGGAGAAGCAGGCTTCCTTTGGAGCAAGGAGGCCGATGCAGGGCTCCATCCCAGGACCCTGGGATCATGACCTGAGCTGAAGGCAGACGCCTAACAACTGAGCCACCCAGGCGCCCCCTTCTTACCGCTTTTTAACTTGTGTTTTTCTGCTTTGTTTTCATACATCTTGGAAAGCACTACCCAGATAAACAAGATCTAGTTCTTATGCACCAAGGTGTCTACAGAGTGACCTCAGTGCAGGGCTTCTCAACCCTAGCACTACTGACATTCTGAGTGAGATCATTCCCTGTTGGGGGGGGGCTGTCCTGTGCATTGTAGGATCTTTGGCAGCCTCCCTTGTCTTTAATCATCAGATGCCAGTAGCACTCCTCTCCAAATTGTGACAATCGAAAATGACGCTAGATATTGCCTAATGTCTCCTAAGGGGAGGTGCTTAGGGTGAGGACAGAGGACAAAATGAGACTTGAAAACCACTACCTTAACGGAATCAGTTAGGGAACGTATGCCTGTGTGAAATACTGGCACGGTTTGCATGCTATAATCAACAAGAAACTGATTCCTAGATCAAAATCCAAAACAAAATCCATGCCAAAGTAGCGCTTCTCAGTCCATCATTAAGGAAGTGAATCTGTTAGCTTCAGCTTCATTCTGAGCACATTTGACACTTTGGATCATAAGACCCAAGACAGTCATGTTTTGAGAAGTCCCATGTAGGAAAGCTACCTAAATATCCGGGTTCAGTCTACAAGAAGAGTAATAGCCCCCTTAGGATGTGTGTAAGGGGCTTCTCGTGACCGGAAGGCTTCTCAACAATGGTATAGTTGCCTGCCTTGGGTCCAAATGAGGACTTTGGCCTCAGGGGACGGTGCTTTGGATATATTTTAACAGCTCTCTACAACAGCTGGTTCAGGTAGCAGTAGTTTTTGCATGATCCTCCTGTAAGTCCTGATGGAAGCAGTTCAGTAGATCTTGGAGATATCATTGATCTATTTATTCATATAATAAATATTCTTGAGTTCATCTCTATGCCACACCCAGTGCGCAGCAGTAGGGATACAGTGGTGAATAAGACAGACCCCATTTTCTGCACGGACAGAGCAGCCCCAGGAGCTGGCCAGTGGCACATATAAGTACCATAAAGAGTGACCAGGGCTGGGCTGGGAAGCACGCGGCAGGCCCCTGATCTTGCTTAGTGAGGACCCAGGGAAGATGAATAAGATTCAAGTGAAGGAGAAGTGTGTGACCTGGAGAAGGGTAAGGGAGTTGGGGCACAGAGAGTGGCGTTTGTAAGGCTAGAGGCTGGCGGGGAGCTTGAGAGAACAACCGAGGCGGGGGGTGGGAAGAGAGAGGGAGCGAAGCACTAAGCACAATCTGGGGGTACCTTCTCCAGACCCTACTTCGGCAGCATGGCGGTGATGGGGAACTCCTTCAGGGTTTCTGGATGAGTCGTGATCGGAATGGGTCTGTGTTCCAGAAAGATTATTCTGACTGCTGTGTGAAGAACGGGCATTTGGAGTGAGACAACACAGAGGCCCAAAGATCTCATTTCGAGTGCAGCTTTTTTAAAAAAAAATTACATCCTCAAAATTACATACCTACATCCTCAAAAGTTAAAAAACATTCTGGGCCCACCATAATTCTTGATCCTACATTTGTTGAGCAAGTTCCTTCCCAGTCTCGAGGCACGTATATAAATCTGTGTGTGTAAATTCACTTCAGTAATCCTAAATAAGTGCTGTTCAGCATGCTCACAGTTCTTGCTGACAGCATTGGTTCCCTGTTCCCTTCCCACAAATTCGTGCTGTATCGGCAGACCAGTAATGTGTCTCCTTTGATGATCTGAGGCTAGGGAACTTTAAAATCCCCAAGCATTGAAGTGCTAAAAAGTGTGACAGTGTTAGAGAAAGTCAGGCCTGCCAACTAGAATGCACAGGTAAGTGTAGGTCAGGTATAGATCTTTGGCGTGCCAGCTACCTCCTCCGCACCTCCACCGGGAGACAGGAAGCCGCCCAGGAGCCCAGGGGATGACAGGGGTGCCAGGAAGCACTGAGGGTTGAAAAAGCACCGGAAAGTGGATTACAGGGAGTTGGGGGTTGGGACAAGGCCATCTGGCCAGGGGACCTCCGTCCCACAGCAGGGGAGACCACAGTGGTCTTTCATCATCCATTCCAGTCCATTATTATGCACATACTCTTGAGAGTATCCCCAACCACATTAATCACCTCCTACATTCAATGAACACAGAACATAAGGGCTTTTTAAAGCTAATTATCAGTGAAGAAAAGAAAATCGCACAAGAGAGGCAGTGCAATAACAGGCATTCAGTCCTATGATCCAGGACCCAGCAAATAGCCCTTGCCTGGAGCACGGGGTCCTGCACACAGGAGATGGACCCTTGATAGGGAGGCAGCCCATTGTAACCTCTACAAACCGGCTCCCGGAGAGGAATCATCTAGGCTGTGCCACTAACTCATTGAACTTCAGACAAGTTATTTAAACTACTTCAGCTTAGCTTCATCTACAAAAGGGGATGATAGTACCACTTTCCTCATGGAGTTGAGGATCAAATGAGATAATGCAGACAAAGTTCGAGGGCCTACCCAGAGTAGGCCCTCAGAAAATGGTGGTTGTTAAGCTGCTCCAGGAAAGATCTAGATCAGGAAAGGAAACTTCCTGCCAGTGAAAGGTGTCACACATAAGGAGGAATTGGGTCTAGAGTTGCCGTGTCTCTCCAGGAAGGCCTTAAAGGGAGGAGAGTGGTATGTACCTGTCTGAAGCAGCTCTGCCCAAAGCAAACTGTGTCCTGGGGGCCTTTTTTGGGTCTCCCTGTCCAGCCCTGAGCTTCTGGGTCTTCTGCCCACGGTTTTTCTTAGATGGATTCAGCTGTCCGGAACGCCACGTGCAGACATGGACCTACAAAGTGGTTTTCTAATAAACTGGTCTGGCAAATGATTTCTCTGAGAAGTGAATGGCATTGACTGTGGCAGTCGGAGCAGAAACAGAACTTCTAACCCTCAGCCTCAGAATGAAGTCAGGACCGGCCCTTCAAACAAGTAGCTCAGGGTATGAAAAGTTTAAAGGATTTAAAATCCACCAACTCAGGCAATGCAGAGCTTAGTACAGAGAAGGTCATGTTTAACTTAAGAGACTGAAATTTGGGGTCCCAGTTCTTACCACTGAGTCCATGATTTAGGACAAATCACTACAAAGATCCTGGGGCCAGACTCCCAGGATGGAGTTGTTCAGGAGCTGTGTGACCTCAGGCCAATTACCCTCCTGGTGCCTTAGTTTCATCATCTGAAAACTAAGGGATAATAGAATCAGCAGAGTGCTTGAGGATTAAATAAACCAATCTCTGCGAAGCACTTCGGAAAGTGTCAGGCAAAGAGTAAATAGTATGCAAGTCTCCATATTGTCCTTACTATTACTGCTAATCATAGGGGTTGAGCCTCACTCACTTCCTTCATCCACAGATGGGAATGACCCAGCCCTTACTTGTCTTAAAGAAAGATCCAGTCTTCTGAGGGGTGATCACTTACCACTTATTTCTCTTCCCTGATTTAAACATGGGTGCTCTTGAGAGGGATAAGACTTTGAACCAAGCAAGACTCAGAAAGTTCCTAAAGATTTGAGAATATAGAGGGTGGGAAGGTGTTCATAATTATCCCAGAATTAGCTGTACTCAGAGGTCTAATAAAATGAAAAGAAATTAACACACTGAGGTGTGCTTTCAAAAGGGGAAAGGAAAGAACAAATCATCTGAAGTGGTAGTATTTTCAAGTGCCATGAGGTATTATTTATTTTTAAATTGGAAGTTTAGGTCTAAATATTGTACCTAGACTTTTCAGTCTATAAATTCCTAGTCATATCTTGCTAAAAGAAGGGGCAGGATTTGTTAAATATGGATGGAGTAGATTTAGCTAAATACTTAGGTCCCAGAGGCAGGGCCTCTTCGGGGTTTCCGGTCTGTTCAGCAGTCTGGGCCACTGAAGAAAAACGCATGTGGGAAAGGGACGGGGGGTTGGGGGGGAGTTGGGGGGTGTGGGACTAGTTGCCAGGGGCTTTGGTACCTGGACTGTGACTGAATCCCCCCAGAACAAGGTTTTTCCCGGCCAAGTTAATCTTAAATAGCTTTCGTGATGAGAGAAGATATCCTTAGGAAATCTTCTGTGACCTTTTACCGGCTCCGTCCCCCTTTTCCAATCAAATAGAGATTATCTAGAATCAATAAGTTCCTTCTAATTTCAAAAGAAGCATGGAGGTTCAGGAGCCTGTGATGTCAGCCTGAGTCTCACTGTTCTGGTTTGTATGGCAAAGAATGGGAAGCAGACACTCTCAGGGGCTGGAAAAGAAAGCATGCAAAAATTGGAGTGGAGAGATGCACTGGCTCGCTCTGGATAAGCCATCGGTCTGAGCGAGAGCCATCCAAGGCAAGGGAGACCCTTCTCTCCCCTTTCTCTTTGCTTTCCAGCTCTTTCCAAATGTCCAAAGTGATCACAGAGCAGGTGGGGCATCCTGGGAGGAGAGAAAGTGTGTGCGTTGTGCTTATATGCTTCCCAAGGCAGCCAGGCCAGCCGGAAGGGATCAGGCCAAGGCCACTGCCATCACGAGGAGCTCGTAGCTTTCTGAGTGGAGAACTAAATACCAGAAAGGCGTGGTTCCTCCCTCAAAGAATAGATTTCCTTGTTGTGAAGCAGTGGTTTCCAAACTTTGAGGACATACTATATACAAATGTATATGTGCGTGTGCTTCTGTGTGTTCTGTGTATACTACCGAATCAATTACATATGTGCGTTATAAAACGCACAAAATAGAAATTAAGAAAGACTGAGATGAACTGAACGGAAACAGAAGTCTTTCTTTCTCCCTCTCTCGCTCTAGTGAATTTTCCTACACGGTGCCTGGGGTTCGGCCATCCACCTTCGGAGATTACCCTAAGTGACCAAATAAATATGGGAGGTCAGAATATGTTGCTTCAGTGAGCAAAAGGCAGTGATGGAACTGAACTATCACAGGAAGCTCCTGGAGGGGGACCCAGTTTCTCTTACTTAGCTTTCTATGCTCAATTCTACTTTACTGGTAAAGGAAAGCAAGCATTCCCGGGTATCTGATAACTAACATGGAATCCAGGTTTGTGTTAGGTCATATGAATAGCCTCAATCTTTCTGTAAGCTCAAAGTGTCTGTTAAATATGTCTGCTGGGATGGGAGGCAAGGTTGCTGCCTGATTCTGTCACCTGCTCAGGAGAGTTGCCAACCCAGTGTGCAAGGGCCTGCCTGGAGGCCCAGCGCTGCCCGTGCCCTCCTGGCAGGGGGAGAGGGCACAGCCGTGCTCACAGACCTGGGTCAGGCACCCTCACTGTGCAAATGCACACGTACTCCGTGCACTCCCAGTCTCGGGAATGTTCTGGGGCTTTCTCAACAAGTAGCTGAGGTGTGTGGTTCCAGGCAGCTCATTCATAAATCCATGACATTGTGAAAAAGGAGCTCTACGGGATTCTAATCCCAGCTCTGTCCTGTGACTGTGGGCAAGTGCCTTAACATCTTTCGACCTGAATTTTCTTATCTGTCCTCTAGGGAGCTTATATCATACCACCTGCCCCACAGGGTTATCACCTATGCAGGAATTTTGAGAATAGCCAAGCACTGTACAAATAAAGTCATAAGGTACTCAGATCCGTGTGTTAAGGTCTTTTCAAGGCATAAAGACAAACTTTTCCTAGAAGTCTTGGAGTTGACTATCCTGTTTGTTGACTATTTTTTTTTTGTCTTTCTAGCTTGTTATTTATTAAAAATAGATTCTCTATCCCTCCCTCACCCCTGCTAGCAAAAGGGTCTTGCTCAACATTTTTTCCCAAATAGATGAAATAACCGATTTGGGGGAACTCGGGTTAGATTCTTCTTAAATTAAGAGCTCAGGCATTTCTGGGACATGGGGCCTGCAGAGCCAGGAGTGAAACAGTTTACGGCAGAGCAGAGCCCAGGGCACAGAACAGTGACCTGCCACAGCCACCTGGTCAGGCAGAGCTCCTGCCGCTCTAAGCCTCATGGTGTCTGGATGAAGCCACAGCCAGAGGCCCAGGGCTCCACTGCTAGTGTCCTGAGCACCACCAGAAAGCTGTGTGCTTAATGCCTGAGAGCAGACAAGAGTCACTGCAGAACTTTCTCCTAAGGACCTCAGCTCAGAGGGAAATTGGCTCATGGAGGATTTCTTATCTGAACTCAGAGCCCTAGAGGCTTTATAAGCCTTAAGAATGAACCAAGCGGACAATGATGACTTCTAAAAATGTGAATACATTTCCATACTTCCAGATAATGCCAAAATTTCCAAGAGAGGTAATTTTTTTGTTCATTCATTCAGCAAATATTTTTAGAGCATCTCATCTCTGAGATAAAGTTAAAAAGGCCCCTCCCTCAAGGGCTCCTGTTCCAGGGAATGAGGAAAGCCTGTAAATAATCATCGCCATACCTGACAAAAACCACTGCAAGGTATGAATTATGAAGAG
>CM053605.1:69722989-69904451 GCA_028646535.1 Procyon lotor | reverse complement strand
ATTTAACAGAGAGAGAGCAAGCAGAGAGGCAGGCAGAGAGAGAGGGGGAAGCAAGCTCTCCGCTGAGCAGAGAGCCCGATGCGGGGCTCGATCCCAGGACCCTGAGATCATGACCGGAGCCGAAGGCAGAGGCTTTAACCCACTGAGCCACCCAGGCGCCCCTAAAAGGGTTACATTTAGAACCCAGAGCCATGAGATCAGAATCAAAAATTTGTACTGTGCCCTCAGCTCTGTTCCTGTTTGCCCATGTGACCTTGGACAAGTCACGCCATTCACTGGGTTTAATAATTTTAAGGAAGATTATAGAGTTCTTCTCAGATAAATGTTCCAAGACTCTACGGAAGAGGGCTGGTAATTGGAATGTTCTAGCTAATTCGTGTTTACAGAGGCTAGGGCTGTCTGTGTTAATCTTTGTCAGATCTAACTACCCACTGACCGACAATGTGGAGACAATTTCTTAAAGTACTTTCTCTCTCTCTCTCTTTTATTTTAATTTTAATTTAATTTTAATGTTTTAATTTAAGTTTTTATTTTGAAGCACTTTCTCCATACAACTTGCCCCCCACCCCCAACACAGTCCTGCACTTCACACTGTCCTTTCTGTTGGACAGGATTAAATCAAACAGATGGGGTTGCAAGGAACAATCCAACTGATGTGTACATGTTGTCCTTGTACCTCGCAGCAGGCTATTAGCTCCCTCAGACTGGATTTTGCCTTTCTCTTTTTTCACTACAAAAGATTGTATGAGGCACAACTCCTGAGTCAAGAAGAGAATGCTTTCTCCAGGACCAGAATAGCAAGCTATATAGGATGAGCTTTGGCAGGCACCGTAACCCCTTACCAGCACATCTTCGGTGTCTGTAATTTCCATGGCGAAGATTACCACATCCCCGTGAATTCAAAGAAATGACATGACAGCCTGATTGATAATTGTGGCAAAGATGACAGGTAAGGGGTGCCTGGGTGGCTCAGTGGTTTAATGCCTCTGCCTTCGGCTCAGGTCCTGATCTCAGGGTCCTGGGATCGAGCCCCGCATCAGGCTCTCTGCTCAGCAGGGAGCCTGCTTCCCTCTCTCTCTACCTGCCTCTATTTGTCATCTCTCTCTCTGTCAAATAAATAAAAATAAAATCTTCAAAAAAAAAAAAAAAAAAAAAAAAAGATGACAGGTAAGATGGACCTGGAGTATCCCAGTGTCACATTCTGTCATTTCCAGGAACAAAATGGTGGTATACCTGTCAGCATGCCTAAACATTGTGCCACTTAGATGATGACATGTAACTCATATGTGGTTCTACATCTACGAAACTCATGCAGTTTTCGGAGATAAGAACAAAGAACGTAAATGGCAACTCCTGTCAAGACTCACCACCACCATGTACACATCACCTGTGTGTGCCTACCCTGACCTCAGCTAAATGGCTATCATTTGAGATCTTGGTTGTAGTCAAACAGTGCCTGAGGATGCATGGTGAAGGCTTCTCCTCTACATGTCCAGTGGATGATTGATGCTGGCCGTCAGCTGGAACCTCAACTGGGGCTGTTGGCCAATACATTTACACATGACTTCCCTGTGTAGTCTGGGCTTCCTCACAGCATTGTGTCTGGCTTCCAAGAGCAAATGTCTCCAGACACAATAGAAAGAGCCAGGTGGAAGTTGTACTGCCTTTTCTAACCAAGGCTCCAAAGTCACATGTCATTGCTTCTGCCCAATTTAACTGGTTAGAAACAAGTCCCTTAAGCCAGCCCATATTCTTGAAAAGGGAACTTCGATTGCCTTTCTTGATAGAGTGAGAAAAATTGGCAGATACATTTAAAACAACTACATAAAGGGGCGCCTGGGTGGCCCAGTGGGCTAAAGCCTCTGCCTTCAGCTCAGGTCATGATCTCAGGGTCCTGGGATCGAGCCCCACATCGGGCTCTCTGCTCAGCGGGGAGCCTGCTTCTCCCTCTCTCTCTGCCTACTTGTGATCTCTCGCTCTGTCAAATAAATAAATAAAATCTTAAAAAATAAATAAATAAAACAACTACATAAGTTTGGAACAGATTATGTGATTGGAACATATTCTCCTTGTAAGTATTGCTAGGATAAAAATAATTGCTAATTTTTTGGAGCATTCGTCATGTGCCAGGAAGAATGCAAAGCACTCTCCGTGTTGTGAGTCACATGACAATCCATCTCCACTTCTGTGCGACAGGTACTTATTTCCCCATTTCATCACTCTGGAATCTAAAACTTGAAGATCCTAGGTAATTTGTCCATGGTACCCAGGTAGAAAGTGGCAATCCCAGGACAGGACTGTCCGTTGAACCAAACTGTCAACCTTTCCTCAGTCTCTATTTTACCTATAGAAGATGAGTTTCAGGTACATGAAATAAATATCTCAGAGTTAATAAGTGGATGTATAACTTTACCCAACCTCACACATAAAAAAAATATACTCATACAGCTTCTAATGATATGGAGAAAATATCTTCTTGATAGCATGTTATGTTATGTTATGTTATGTTATGTTATGTTATCCTATGTTATGCTATGAAGATTTTTGGAGGGAGGAGGT
Organism: Procyon lotor; assembly: GCA_028646535.1. NCBI lineage: Eukaryota > Metazoa > Chordata > Mammalia > Carnivora > Procyonidae > Procyon > Procyon lotor. The sequence continues at coordinate 69,901,892 of CM053605.1, read as the reverse complement.
TGGACTTGAGGGAAAGATGCCATGATAACCCCTTTGTAGGGTAAAAGGGAGCCTCCCTAGCCAGATTGCAGGGCAGGAGGGAGCTTCTTGAAGGGAGAGGTATTGACGGTTGTGGAACAAGGGTGAAGAAATAAGGTGAACTTCCAACCCACCCCACTTCCCACAAGAGAATAAGGAGATTTTAGGAGAAGAGACTTATTTAAATTCTCCCCACCCCAGGCCTCTGAAAATCTGCAGTGAAATTGCAAAAAATCCCAGTGAGTTGGATGTAGTTGGATTTATTGTTTTAGCTAGTTTAAAGGCTGAGCTTTGTATCATGGATTGCTCAGCATTAGCCCATGCTAATAAAGGAAGGCACTAACCTCTGGGTTTTTTAATTGTACCCTATAACAAGTAGTTCATGTCCTTGACAGAGTGATGGAATTCATTAACTAGTTTCAGTCCCACTAGGGGCCTCTTCATCCTTCCCAGTAATTGGCATCAAGCCCAATCTGTTCCAGGAAAAATGAATTTCCTCACTGAGCATAGGCTTATGGAGTACCTATAGCACTTGTTATACCCAGATATGAACAAACCTCAGTAAGACTAAATTCTGGATCGAGGGGCTGTTCACCTTGTTTTGCCCACTCTAGTTACCAGGAATCTACTAGGAAGTCAGGTCTCACTTGGCCCAGATACCTAACAATTCTGCAATAAGTCTATGAAAAACTTCCAAGTACTCATTAAGACTAACCCAACACTCTGTGGTGAGAACCAAATAAATTTCATTCCTTATGCTTAACACCGAAGAACTTCAAGGATTGTCTTGGGTTCCCTTTAGGGAAGTGATAATAACTCTTAACCGGCCTAGCTGGAGGCATAGCTCGGATCTGATCTAGGCCAGTTTTGGATTTCCTGTGTTGTTCTTGTCCACAGTCATCTGTTGCCTCTTGCCACAAATTCTTGGTGGTAAAGCTCAGCCCTGGCACCAAACAGAGTCATTGAACACTAAGTGTCAATTGTTTTCTCCAGAATACTTGCATTTCCTCCATCAAGCTCTCAAAAATCCAGCCCTGGTACTGTGAGTTCTGTAGCTTCATATCACTAGGACCTGAACTCTCTGATGGCTATTGTGTTTTCCCTGTGGAGATAGACAAACATTCAGAGCACCAAAAGGAATAAAGGCTCTATGCCCATTCTCAGGGAAGGGATTGGTTATATTCTGATTGGAGTCATAACTTAAAATGGATCCCTCTTTTGTAGGAAGGTGGATACTATGTCGTTTCCCTTGCAATACCTTTAAATCTCTCCTTGTCAAAGTTCCCTTAAACAATACTGTTTCATCACTTTGTAAAATGCTGTATCATTTCCCCAATTATTCACAACCCCCTTTCTATAAAAGGACTTCATTGTTACATACTCGTGGTGTCTTCCTACTTCTCCACCCTGCTGACAATCAGACTTGACTGTGGACTAGTTCTGGCCAGTGGATGGTGAACAGAAGTGACAGAGCCTGTTGCAAGGAGCTTCAAGAGTCGTTGTGCATTTCTGTCATGCTTCTTGCAGTTTTCTGTATCCACAAATGTATATTTTAGATGAGGAGTTTCCTTCACTCTGAATGCCACAGTGGTTGAGACATGAAGAATGGAGCTGGACAGAGCTCAGCCGAGCTGGAGCTGACCTGCAAGAGTCATGAAACATGAGCAAGAGATAAACCTTTGTTGATTTAAGCCACTGGGATTTGGGGGTTGTTCCTACAGCATAACCTCACAAAAGCTCATTAAGACATTCATAATGTAAGCTATGGGCTTACTGTATAGAAGGCTTTGTGGAATATGGAGTTGTACCAGACACAGTGTCTGCCTTCCAGAAGCTTACAATCCAAGACAGAAGATTAGATGCCCAAGTATCCGTTAAAGTAGCGGAAATGGCTAAGCTGATGAGTGAGGCAGAAAGACCATAAGGCTGGTTAGCAGCATGAAAAAAGCAAGAGGGGAGAATTTCACAAAGGAGAGATGACCAGGAGGCTCAATGATGTAGGCCCTGCAAGGAGAAAAAGGGTTAAGCAGAGTCTTCAGGGAATTACTTCAGGGTGAGTGGGTGACGGGATAGTCAGATGCAAGGGGCGAAGGAGGTGGAGAGGAAGCAAAGCCATCATAAAAGATTACTCTTTCAACACATGTGGTGAGAGGAACGGCTGTCATGGGGGAAGTCAAAGATTGCCGTAGTTTCACAAAGTCATGCAGCAAGCATATTTGGGGGTTTCTGCCCTTCCTTCACTCCCTTCCCATAGAGCCTGCACCTGCCTGATGGGCCTGCTGAGGAAGAGGGAAATGGTTTGCCCCATGCTCCTCGCCTCAGATGATTGGACCAAGGTGGGCACCCGATTTTGAGCAAGTCAATCTAAGTTGTCAATGACATATCATTTAAATAAACAGGCTCAAAAAGATGACTGGGGACAGTCACATTCCTTCTCATAGGAACCCAAAACTAAGAGGTACAGATGAAAGATACTCCTTGGAATGGATCCTTGAGCTGAAGATCAAGTAGAGGAGGATACAGTGGCTATTATCGGGTAGTGTACATACACCCAAGTCATGAGGACCCTTAGGAAGTGGTTGGGAAGGAAAGAACAGGAGAACAACAGATACAGGGAGAAAAGTGGAGAAGCCATGAGTAAGAGATAACAATAAGTAGACTATGGTGCTTCATATATGCCAAACGCTATCCTAAGTCCCTTATTTTGATATTACCTCATTTATCTCTCATAACAATCCCAGGAGATGGGTGCTATGATTATGCTCATTGCACAGATGCAGAACCCAAGACACATGAGGTGGTGGCCCAAATGACTCACAGGAAAGCCATGATATAAAGCTAAGTAGGCTGACTGCTCTCTCCCTCCTTGTAGCCACCATGCATTACTGCCCCCCCCACCCCAAAGGGAAGTGAGAGGCACTCCCTGCAGCCTCTGGGAGCCAACTCTTCCTAAGCTCAGAAACTTTCATTTTATTGGATTTCCTGAGATCATCCAAGCCATCCAGAATGGGTTTCAGCTCCTGGCAACCGAAATAACCCAAACCAAACCAGATGGGAAGATCTGGGCCTTCCAAGCGAGAGAGCCTAGGGACATTAGAGAGAAAAAAGGAGTGTCAATGTAGCAGACCTACAAGGAAGCACAGAGGGATGGGATTAGGGCAAGGGAGAGACTTTTCATCTCCCATAGCCAGGACCATATGGCTGAGTTTGACCATCAGGCCCCTACAGTGCCATATGGCAGCCAGCTAACTGACCAAACAAGACTGACATAATTCAGGCTGTACCTTTCTGGGTGGCTCAGCCACTAACACAATGGGTGAGGCTGGGCTCACATGTCTCCTGCTTTCTGGGCCTCAGTTTCTCTGTCAATAATGGAATGATTTTTTTTTAAAAAAAATGGAGAGAATTTGATTTATCAGGACTCTGTGAAGATTAGGAAGGTGCAGATTACCACAGTGGGGCTGCTCACTGCCCACTGACCCAAGGTCAGGTTTTCCAGAGATGTCCTCTGAGATGCAGGTGTGAGTGCAGGAAGTTTATCAGGGAGTCCGTTCAGGAGCAACACCTGTGAGGACTGAGGGCCGCTGACAGAGTAGAGGGAGAAGTCGCAGCAAAGGCAGCAGCTGATTCCATGGGGAACTTGAGCTCTTCAGAATTGTCCTGAATGGAGTCATGGGGCTGTGCCTTTGCACCCTACCCCCCTGGGATGTCATCGGGCCTAGGATACCCTATTAGGTAAGGCAGCTCCCTTGAGTCAAGGGCAGTTTCTGGTAAGAGGCTCAGCTGGGAGTTCATTTCAGGAAGCAGTGACCCATGTGGATGGGGGATGTGGATTGGGGCCTGAAAGGAAGGATCTGAGCAATACATCATAGCGTCTCCTAGGTACAAGAACTGAACCCCACTTCTCAGGGGCCAAACAGGGCCGGGGAGCCTGGACTTTGGGAAAGGGGGGGCACTGAGAGGAGCCAGAAGGGGATTGCAGAAGGTTGTTCCCTACTGGTGTAATCTCACTCTGTCCCTGCCTGGAATCACGGAAGTAAGTTACCACGGAAGATGCTGCATGAGTCTGGATGTGTGTGGGAACTGTAAAGCGACAGACTCCTGCATCCAGTCTGAGGCCAAGAAGCCGGAAGAACTTAGTGAGGAGTCAGAGAGAAGCTGGAGAAAATGAGGCAAGGAAATGGTAGGGAGGCCATACAAATAGAGTTTGAGCCAAGTTTAATCTAAATCTCCAAAGGCCAAGGAGGTCTCATGTGGGTCACCTTAGACAAGACCACATTTCCTAGTACCCCGCTGAATTTTGATGATTTCGGATCTCCAAGAGCAAAGTGGAAAGAAACAGCTCTCTGTGGGGCATGTGTTCCCAGCCTACAGCTGTCTGTTGAAAAAGCTACTGAGAGTGTCCCAGGCCTGATTCAGGTGACACATGACAAGATGTGGGATAGGGTAAGCCTCTGCCCAAAGCATTCTCACGCCAGGAGCTGAGGGACTGTTAGGACTGATCACGTCCCCCAGAATTCATATATTGAAGCCCTACTGCCCAGTGTGACGGGCGCATAGCACCTTTCCTGAGGTCCTAAGGGTGGAGCCCTAATTCAATAGTACCAGTGTCCCTAGGAGGAGGAGGAGGGCTGGGGCGCATGCGCGGGCCGACGGTCCTGTGAGGGCTCGGCGGGAGGCTGGTCCCCCGCAAGCCCCAAGAGAGGTCTCGGGTGAAACCAAACCGGCCAGCACCTTGATCATGGGCTTCCAGCCTCCAGAACCGTGAGAAAATTAATGTGTTCGTTAAGCCCCCCAGCCTGTGGTGCTTTGTTACGGCCGCCCGAGCAGACAGACGGGGGCCAGCCAGCCAGGCGAGCAACGGGCTGAGGAGGTTGGCGCCCGAGGAAGCAAAGCCCATCTGCGTGTCCTCCTGTTTCTCCGTCTCCTCTGCCCTGCCTCGCACAGTCAACGCCGGAGGGACTGGTGAGTGGCCAGGGGACACCTGGCAGAGTGGTGTTTAGAGTCTGCACGTAGACTCTGGATACGCAAACGTTTAACGTGAGAAATCAGGGCCTCCTGGGTCGCTTTGCAAACCGGCTTCCCGCCTAGTGTTCCCAGCGGCCTGCAGGGACGGCGAAGAGAAGCAGCTTAGACATGTGCCCCCTTCGCTTCCGGCCGCTTGCTTGCTTGTCATCACCAATGTCACTGACCTGAATTCGGCTCTCCGAAAACATTCATTTCACTGTTATTATTTTGGATTAAAAAAAAAAAAAAAGTGATCCTCTTTAAGAAAATATCCAATGTGCAAATCAAAACTGCAAACTAGGAAGGTGAGAGTTTACTTCCTGGGCCTCCTCATCTGAGTAATGAGTCAGATACACTAGATTTGTGGTTGAAATTTCTTTTTTCTTTAAACCTTGAGAAGCCTGTCTTCAAAAGAAGCCCTCCCAACAAGCAGAAACAAAGGAGGTACCTGTGAGCTGCAGTGCTGGGATCCAAAGGGGAGGAGCGAGTTTTAGAATCTTGCCCACCGAGGTGGGGCTTTACAAAGCAGGGTTTGAAAACCATTTACTATCATCTGCTAAGGCAGTTAGTAGAGATGGAGCCAGTGATGGCCACCTGCCTTTCTCCTCAAGAGGAGAGCAAGGCCAAACGTGCTCACTGCAGCCTCTCCTGGAGAAGATGGTAGGTAGGGCAGGCCCATGTAGACTGGGCTGGGGGGAAAGGTGAGAAGGAGTGGGGGTGCTGGAGGGGCCTGGCAGGTCCAGGGGAGGCAGCAGGAAGCATCACTGTGGGAATCCACTGAGGCTGGCCAGCCTGATCTCTGTCAGGACTCAGTTTACTGGCCGAGTGGTCTTTGCCCTCCTGCCCCCAACTTTGGTCTTGGTTCCGGAGGAGAGGGTAGAAAAGGGCAGCACACATGGAAGAATCAGGAAGGCCAGTCTTTACATCCTCTGCCTCCCTTATTAAACTGGGATCCCCACCTTCATTTATTCCTGGCACCCTGTTTCCTTAACCACATTCGGGGACAGACCTGCCTCCTCCAAAAGTGACCCAGGCTCCAAAATTATTTAGTTCTCAGGGTTTGCAATTCTCATCACTGTGATTCTGGGCATTAAAAAAGCTTTTCCTAAATTGTGGTTCACAGATCACCCCATCAGCATCACCTGAAAAGCTCATTTGCCAATTTCTTAGGGACCTCCCCCCACCGAGCTATAATCCTTGAGGCAGGGCTTCAAAAGCTGGGTCTGTAAAAAGCAGCCCAGTCCAAGTGATTCTGATGCACTTTGGTGTCTGAAAGCTGCAGGAAGCTCTCTAGACTCTGGTTCTATGTGTGTGTCTGTGTGTCTGTCTGTCTCTGCTGTTCAGTTCCAGATCCCTTTCCCCTTGGGGCCACTCTCTTTGGCAACCTGAGCTGGATTTGTCTGCACTCTGGGAAGTTTGTGCCTCCAGGCTCTTGTTGATATCAAGCTAAAAATGCAACTGTAGATGCACCCAAATTAAGAGTAAACTATTGCCACCCTCATGCATTCCCTTGCCAATCAGCTGCCTCTCTCCATGACCTCTGGATGTCACTACAAGCCAGGTTTCTGTAGCTGCTGATGCTCTCAGAAAAGGGTTCTCCTTCCAGCAAGCTCCAGCTGGAATGGGGGCATCTAATATGCACCGCCCTAGGGGCCTCTGAGCACCAGAGAGCAGGCTTCCTTCAGACCCCAGGGCCCGGGAGTACTCTCATCCTCTGGTTCTGTCTACCAGGACTGGGGGCTGGGATGGGGCGGAGGGGACTGGGGTCCTGCTGCCAGCCAGGCTTAAGGCAGAGCAGTGCCACCCCCAGACATCCCAGGGGGATGCCCTAAATCAGCAACTCATCAGGCAAAAGAAGAACAGAGAATTCACTCTGCATCTTTTCATGAAGTCAAAGACGCTCAATCTCCATGCCCGTCCCAGACCCTAAAGGCAGCAGAAGACATGCGCCAATTAGCGACTTGGCCGCGCTGCTTGCCCCCGGTCCCACTGCCGGGCAGCAGGGTACAGAGGACATGCACCCCACGAGCGTCAGGGCAGGGACTTGGTCTTTAGAGCATCTCAGATGTTTATTTATCAAACATTTATTTAGCGCTGCCTATATGGCAGGCCCTGGAGGCTCTCTCGGGATTAAGACTCCCCCAGTCAGAGAGCACACATGGATTTCCGTGGGCCAGGAGCAGGGCTATCATATCACAAGCATCATCATGCTGGAGTCCAAAATGTCCAAGGAGGCAGGAACTTCTCTTACACCAGGGCAATCTTCCCCTTAGAAAAGTCTGTGCTGAGTGATTGGAAGAGCCAGGAGGGGGCCCTGGTCACAGGTCCAGTTCCTGCCCCACGTCCTGTTTCACAAGGAAGGAAATGAGGCTCAGAGGGGCAGGAACAGCTGGTTCTTAATCTTGGCTCAGTCTCCAAATGTTCCTGAAAATGCCAACACCTTTAGTGAAAACTCCTTCAGCAGACACCTGCAATGTGTGTTTATTGGTATGTGAATACATGTCTTATATTATACACTCCATCATATTAATAATGTAGGTGAAATGTACACTAAATTATAAAATTAAAATTACAGAGGAGTTGGAGTTCTAATATTTTCGATGCACCCTGGCCTAAGGCTTTGCCTAATCACATCGGGTACACGTCTCTGATTCCATAACTATTACAATGGGTACAATGAGGATGAAAAAGGAGAACTACTTTGAAATTAAAATGACTGTAAGTGCAAATTAATCTAAATCATAAGCACAATTTATTCCTATAGGAAATATCAATTAAGCCCCTATGCATGTCAGGACTTGTGCTGGGTATAGTGGGGAGGTTGCTCACAGTCCCAGCAAGAGCCTGTCCACAAAGGGGCAATTGCTAAGGAGACAGCATTGTTTTGAGTGCAGACGGAATGATGGGGAAGGCTAAAACATTAGGTCCTATGAGACTTTGAGGGGGAGAGGCAGCATGCCCTGTGTAAGCATTAGTGATAGCGTTAATCCTTACTCTCCTAACTATGAGTCCATGATGCTTATTAAACATACTGCAGCAATAACAAAAGCTATACCATAAAGGGCTGGAAGCAAGAGAGTGTGTCAACTGCCATCATTGATAACATCTGATCAGTTCCCAGGTATAAGCGCGTCGTGCCCGCATGAGACAAGGCACTAAACCTGTCTCGGAAACATAAGCCAATCCAGGCAATCCATGTGTCTGTGTGTTGTGCCAATGTAGTTGGAAATAAACTTAGGAAGGCACGGTCCAACTGGATTATCCCACCGATGCTGAGAGGAAATGGAGGCATAAATATTTGGTGCATCTGTTGCCTAGAATGGTAAATGTGGGGACCAAGGAGGTGCAGTGAATACATGGGGCCCCTTTCCCCCTGAAAGTTCTCCTCTGTGAAGTGTTCCTTGGCCAGAAGCATCTGGCTAGCCTTTGTTGTTTCCTCAGCCCTCGAGAGAGTCCAGAGAAAGAATGAATGGATGATTCCATGGTCATACTTGGGAAAGGACTCCAAGCACACACTTCCTGGTGGTGGCCTCATTGCCACCTCTGCGTGCAGAGGACAGATTATCAGCAGGGCTATCAAGAGAAAGGGCTGGAGAAGAGGCAGGAGCTCAAACTAGTAGTTGTTCTGGAAGGAGGTTGCATTAGTCTGCTAGGGCTGCTCTAACAAAGTACCACAGACTGGGTGGCTTAAACAACAGAAATGGATTGTCTCATAGTCCTGGAGGCCAGAGGTCCAGGATCGGGGTGTCGGCCAGGCTGTTTTCCTGGGAGGCCTCTCTCCTAGACTGGCAGGTGGCAGTCTTCTCCCACATGTCCTCACGTGCTCTTCCCTCTGTGCATGTCTCTGTCCTCATCTTTTAAGGACAGCAGTCATATGTATTAGGACCCATCCTAATTTCCTCATTTTAACTCGATTACCTCTTTCGAGACCTAATCTCCAAATATAGTCATATTTATGGTACCGGGGCTTAGGACCTTAACATATGTATTTTGGAAGAAGACAAACTTTTCAGCCCACCACAGAAGTGTTTTCTTAACTTCGTTAAAAATGAAGCAATGAGAGGAAAACAGAACTAACCAGCTCACTGTATAAAATGTCATAAAGGCTTCGCCGAGACCTGGTGTGAACGATGGGAAGACTGACCCAACTTGGCCATTTTGGGCCAGGACCCCAGTGGCAGAAGCCTGCTGCCAAAAGCCTTCTCTATAACAAGATGATGCTATGGGCTGAATATCAGTATTCCCCTCAAATTCATATGTTGAAATCCCAACTCCTGGTGTGATGGGATTAGGAAGTAGGGCCTTTGAGAGGTGATTGGCCACGAGCGTAGAGCCCTCATGAATGGGATTAGTGTTTTTATATAAAAAAAAAAAAAAGACACCAGACCTTGCTCACCCTCTCTGTTGTCAGGATGTGAGAACATGAGAAGGAGACCATCTGCAAACCAGAAAAAGAGGGCTCGAGCTCACCAGTACAGAAACTGCCAGCATCATGATCCTGGACTTCCAACTTCCAGAACTGAGAAGTGAGTATTGTTATTTCAACCACCTGGTCTATGGAAACTTGTTACAGCAGCCTGAGCTAAGACAGATGGTGAGGACTCTAGGAGTGTGATGCCCCAACCACACATGTGAAAAGGAAGAGCCTCCTTGGTCACAAACAGTTTGGGCTGCATTGCCCAGTGGGGTGGAGCTGTCTGCGGGCAGCAGCTGCACAGGCCCCGTGGGGTCTGACCTTGAAGTAGAACCACCAGGGGGTAGGCCCTGGCGCTCTTCTTGACCCTAGATTCTTATTGACCCATTGGCCTCAAGTTAAATCCCTTTCTTTGAAACACAGAGCCCCTAGGAGGCAGTGCAGTGCAGTCCACTTTGGAGATGTCTGTCGCTGTGGTGGCCGGAGTCTCTGGGACTCCCGGAGAGGAAGCTCCTGCCCATAGGGCAGCAGAGGTTTTCCTGGGCGCTGATGCCAGGAGGCATTTGTGATGCAGGTAGCAGCTCTGCATGGCTCTAATCTGGTTTGTGCAAACCCAGTCATTTTGCAGCCCAGAGGGAAGGCTAGGAGGAGCGATTTGCTTTGATCTATTATCAAAGAAGGTTTCGCACTTACGTGGGAATGGCTAATGCTAAAAATATTGCTGTTTGGGAGAACTGTGCACCAATCTATGTCCTGATTTCAGATATTTTACATGATATTGCGGCATCTTGGAACATCCAGCATTAAACAAACAAACATGAAACTCCGTTTCATTCTTCAGATAAAGACCAAATGAAGGGAGGTGCCAACCATCCAAGTGCTTGTGCAAGTTTCCCGCCTCTTTTCTTGTACCAGAGTCTTCCATGACCCTGTGCTCCAGTCAGGCCATAGCTGCGTAAAAGCAGAGGAATGCTTTCCCTCAGGGCCCCTGGCACAAGACTCTATACATGAAGGCTAGGGAGTTGGAACTATTGTTTCAGAAGCGACTTTCTTCCACATTCTGCCCTAGCTCAAGGGAATGGGATCCAAGTCAGGAGACTGGGTCCAAATGTAACCACTGCCTCTCACCAGCTGTAAGGGATTAGCTTGGGCAGGTTCTTAACCTCTGAATCTAAACTTCTCCTTTGTAAGACAGACCCCCTAACCCCCGCCCCCTAGCCACCTTCCTCCTGTTATGGGGCTTTTGTGAGAATCAAATGGAACAGTGTAGATGAAGGTACTTGTAATGATAAAGCATCATAAACCTTGCAGGGACACCTTTGGGTTTTGTCACTCAGCATCTTTTACCTCTCCTAGTAACAGCATATTATAACCTAGATTATAACCTGTAATCTAGATTTCCTTGGGACAACGAACTTGATCCCATGATTACTCCCTGGGCTACAGGTATACTTGACCCAGACAGTCCCAGAAGCTGGGGGTGTGGCTCCTTGCCTAGGAGAGCCTTGCACCCTCCCAGCCTTCTGTGGAGGACTCACCCTCAGAATCCTTTCCAACCGCCCCCACTGTGCTGTCCATATTCCAGTGGTTAAAAAACCACCTTTCTAGATTTTTGTACAATTATATGAATGCAAATTATTATCCAGAATTTTTCATTCAAACTAGATTTGGAAGGCAAGAGTGCAGAAGAAATAGTTTTCCTATGACATTCACATTTTCTGTAGGCACACATGCTCACAGACACTTCCCATGAACAATGGTTCGACCTCTAGTTAATTGTGTCTTGGGTTTCAGAAGCAGTTTGGAGGCAATGTCACCAGCTTCCTGGCCTCCTGGTCCCCAAATCACAAATATGACATGTGATCTTGAAATCCACTGTTCTCATTGTGGCCTCCTGATTCTGCTTCCTTCCTGAGTGTTTCAAGAGTCATAGCTCTCCCTAGCAAGTTCGTTCTGCTGTGTTCTGGGAGTCATTTCTAAAGCTTCCATCTAAAACTCCCTCCTTCAGACAGTGGAGCTTGAAGAGGGATCAACTTGAAGAACTATGACCATCAGAAGGACAAATCCTTCTTAGGCACCATCAGGCTTAAGTCCACTCCCTGCCCAAAGTTTTCTGTTTGTGCTTTGGAGGACCAGCAGCATTATAATGAGGCCAAGACTGTGACTATTCCCCACATGGACATTGAGGCACTAAAGAAACTCAGTAAGAATAAACAATTAGTCAAGAAGGTGGCCAAGAAGTATGATGCCTCTTTGGCTTCAAAATCTCTGATGAAGCAGATCACACAAATCCTGGCCCCAGGCCTGAATACACTGGCAAGTTCCCCTCATTGCTGACCCACGATGAGAACATGGCAACCAGAGTGGATGAAGTGAAGTCCGTAATCAAATTCCAGATGAAGAAGGTCCTGTATCTGCCACTGGCTGATGGCCATGAGAAGATGACCGATGATAAGCTTGTGTACAACATCCACTTGGCTGCCAATTTCCTGGGGGTCACTGCTCAAGAAGAATTGGCAGAACATCCAGGCTTTATACCTTAAGAGTGCCATGGGCAAGCCCTAGAGCCCATACTAAAGTGCAGCTTAATAAACCCTGGTGCTACCAATCAATCAATCAATCAAACAAACAAACAAACAAAACTCACTCCTTCAAACCATCCAACAGTTTTGCTAGCACTCGGTACTAGAATTAAATCCCTCTCTGCTTTAAATATCTAGAATGACTTCTATATTCTACAAATGAATCCTGCCTGGTACAGAATAGATGGGTACTTGGGACCCCAGGTGGACCAAGAGGGAGTCAGATTACAGAATTTCATTCCAACAGTTGATAAATAGAGGCTAACTTTCTAATAGACTTGGAGGTTATAAGGCCAGAGCAGCTGGCAGCCATCTTGCCTTCACAAAAGAGCTTATCTGAGAAAAGCACCAACATGAGGGGGCCAAGCCAAAAGGTGAGAGAAGCCTGATCTTGACACCATTTGGGTAGCTGAATCAAGCAATGTCTTGTGCCAAACCCATCCCTGGACTTTCCAGTTACATGAGCCAATAAGTTCCTCTTTCTATCTGAGACAGAATTGAGCTAGTCCATCATTTGACCAAAATATATCAGGCATAATGGTGACCACAGGAGAGAAAAAAGAGGGCAGCAGTAGTCAGATGCCTACAGATCACATAGTTTCAACCACAGGTCTGCATCAGAATCACCTGGGAGCATTTTACAAGGTACAAGTGAACATGTCTGGGCCTGGGCCTTCCAGGTTGCATGAGGGACACATGTGAGCAACTGGAAAATTCTCCCAGGTAAGCTGGTTTCCACATGTACCCCCTGGAGAGTATGGTTACTATGGATCAATTCACAGGGAAGAGAGAACAAGGCAGTGGCCATTTCTTGAAAATACTTGAATGTTTGAATCTCAGTTCAAAGCACTAACATCATTTTTTATTTAATTTTGATTTTCTCCTTTTAGGGTTAAAAAAAACCTTTGCATTGAATCACCCAGTATTATAACTACCAGGTGAGAATACTATCGAATGAAATATTTCAGCCCAGCTTGTGTAAGCTGAGGCAGCTAGGCCATTTTTAAAAAATTATAATAAATAAATGTTGACAGGCTGTTCTCTGTGACATCAACCAACAGAAAAAGCTGAATTGTTGATGCTCATTCCAGAAGGCATTTCTACTGTGGGTTTTGGTGGGTGTGGATTTAGACCAACTCTTCCTTTTCTGGAATAAATATTAACTCTTTAATACCAAAAAGCTACCTGAGAAGAGAAGTCAAATGTTTTGATGTCTGCAATGTGTCTAAGACACAATAGTGACAGAAATAGGCCTATGGAGTGGAGTGAACAAGTACAGACCTAAATATTGATCAAGTATTTCTCAAGGCCAGGTCTTGTGTAGCCAGAGATGAACCAGACATGCTCCATTGGTTCAAGAAATTTACAGTCTACAGAGAAACAGACTTGGTAAAAAGGCATAATCATTTGATGAACGATTTTATCTTTGGAATAAAAAATTATTCAAAGACAAGAGTGAAGAATCAGTTGAGTGATCAAACCAGCTGACTCTGAGGTCTGACTCGTAGGATGGCTCTGAAGTCACTTCCCAAAGATCATTCCTGGAAACATAATGAGCATCTTAGAATATGTGCATAACCTCCTGAGGTACTACTTTGAAGGGGCAAATTCATTCCACGTATAAGTTCCAGTTTGTTCCTTTTTTGGCTTTGTTTTCAGAACATGTATAGACAAAAAAGATCCCATGACTAAATCCCTCGACAGAATTCCTCTCTAAACTGAATTTCCTCAAGTCTTCCCTGGACGTGAATACTTATTAGGCCACATAAGCATTAACATTCAGTTATACTGGCCCATTGCCTGGGCCCTGGCATCCCCTGGAAGGCTCCTGCAGGGTATTGATGGAGACTTCTCTGTGTGAAACAATAGTCTCTGCTCTTGGGCCCCCTTCTTGGCCCTTCCCTATTGACTGCTGCCCATGAAGCCACTCATAGCCATTTTGGCCAGGATCTCTGGGAGCAGTGCCTTCCTTGAACCCCTAGATGCACTGTAGACATGGGGAGATAGACGTTCATCCCAACCCTGTGCTGTATTTGGACTCAGGACCTGGATCTCCGAAGACCCCGTTGCAAGCAGTTCATTGACCTGCCCGTAGCTTCTTTCCAATCCCAGCCCCTCCTCTGCAGGGCAGGGGTTCCAGACAGCACGACATGCAGCTCCACCCTCTCCCCACCAGGCTCTGAACTGAAGTCCACTTCACCTCCTCTCTTTATGCACACTGACCCCTGAGTAGCCGGCTCCCAGCTACAACCCACCAGACAACGCGTTCCCATTGGGTCCAGCTACTTCTAAAATAAAGATCAGGCAAGAGTCTGAGGAAGTTAGTTCCCTCCTATCACTTTTCTTGGTCTCTGACAGAGCTGACTTGAGACCAAAGCTTACATTGAGTTAACAGAATGGATTCCAGGCAAGAGGCTGCTGCTTCTGTTGAAAGGTAGAAACGGTGTCTGTGAGTGACTGTGCAATCGAGACACACCTCATGGACTCCAGAGGGTAGGGACATCCAACAAGACGAAAGGCCAGTGGAAAGAGAAATGCCACAGGTACTGTTCAAGAAGGTTTCTTTTAGGGATTTACCTTGTGGGAAATGCTCGCATTCTGCTTTGTACTGGCTATAATGGTTTAGTTCTTTTTTAAAAGTCTCTACCTCCCGGAGTGCCCAGGTGGCTCAGTGGATTAAAGCCTCTGCCTTGGGCTCAGGTCATGATCTCAGGATCCTGGGATCGAGCCCCGCATTGGTCTCTTTGCTCAGCAGGGAGCCTGCTTCCTCCTCTCTCTCTGCCTGCCTCTCTGCCTACTTGTGATCTCTCTCTCTGTCAAATAAATAAAATTTAAAAAAAAAAAAAAAGTCTCTACCTCGGGGTACCTGGGTGGCTCAGTTGGTTAAGTGTCTGACTCTTGGTTTCAGCTCATGTCATGATCTCAAGGTCATGGGACTGAGCCCCACATTGGGCTCTGCACTGAGCACAGAGTCTGCCTAAGATTCTTTCCCCCTCCCTAGCCTTCCCCATCTGCTCCTCCCCCCATTCACATTCTCTCTCTCTCTCTCTCTCTAACAAGTAAATGAATAAATTTTTTTTTAAAGTTTCTATCTCATAAAATTATGAGGAGAATGAAACAAGGGTTCAGATGTGAGGGGCCAAGTCCTCTGATTCTTCCTCATTGCCCATTCCCCTTCTCCTAGCATCTTTCTAGAACTACATTTTATTTGAATAGCTAAAGAAAAATATTCAAAAAATATTTGAATAGCTAAAGCTAATAATTAATATAAATAATATATTTATATTAAACAAGCATGACTATATTACAGATTAAGATACATAAATTCACATGGCTTTTTAAAAAAAGATTTTAAGTAATCTCTACACCCAATATGGGGCTTGAACTCAACCCGGAGATCAAGAGTCTCATGTTCCACCGACAGCCAGCCAGGTACCCCTAATTCACATGAATTTTTAAGATGGAACGAGGGACTTAAAATAAATTTCACCTGTGCTGCTCTGAGGCAAGCATTTGCTCTCGTTAGGGACACTTCAGTGGAAAAGTTTGAGAAATCCGATGTGGACCCCAGGGAGGCCCCAAAAGCTTCCTCACTGAGGACTGGCAGAGTCAGCTTGTGTGTTGGGAAAACCATTCTGAAGAAGGCACGGTGAGGTGGAGGGAATGGAGGTCCTTGAGCTCAGCCCCTGTGTAATAATTATGCAAGTTGCCTCTCAAATCTAGAGCCTTCTGTGTGCGAGGGCATCCACATGCATTTCTCTTCAGGTTCCCAGTAAGACCTATACCATCACAGGACACTGAGCCTCAAAGAAATGTAGAGCCCTCAGTTGCGTGGCCTGAATTCAGGCCTAGGCCTGTTGCATCTCAGTACCCCTGGACCTTCTGAAATTGTCCCTGTGTTTCCCACCTTCTGGCCTTCCTCATTTCCAATATGGCGGGCCTCCAGAGTGCCTGAGGCCAGGCCCACCTATAGGAAGCCATGATGCCTTAGCCACCTTACTGGGTCCAGGAAACTGCCACTGGATTCCTTTGACTCTCCACTAAACTCATTTCCTGGCACAACAGTCTCAACCACTCCACATCTGACTCTAGAATAAAATGACTCTGGATTTTTCCAGAGGAACATTTGGCAATGAATTTCTAGTGGTTGTGGCTGACTCTGAAGAAAATAAGGTGTTCTGCCCAGAGTAGAGATGAGGCTTATGTAACCCTGAAAAGGGAAGCCTGGTAGCCTCACGTGGAGGAAGAGTGCACTCCCCCTACCCCGTCACATCTCCCTTCAGGAAGTTGAGCTAGTCGAGTGTCCCAGGGAGAGAAACCAGCAGTTCCCAGCCATGGCACTTCATGGTCTCCACCCCCTGGACGTTATACCTGTTGCTTCTCCCGCCAGCCCTCTGCCCACAGTCCAGGAGAGAGCACTGATGTGGGGACTCAAGGCTTCTACTTATTGCCGAGGCAGGAGGAGGACAAGGACACTCTCCCCTCTGGTGTAGACTGCCCATGAATAGGAAATGGCTCTGACTTTTCTTCCTCTCAGCCTTTGCTTTCTGTTTCGAGTTTTAAATCTGTATTTCTGAGTCACACAAAACATTTTAGAGCAAACAGTAAGAAACAAGTGTGCTTGGGAGGGGAGTGTCCTGAATTCTAATAAGCCATTTTCTCTGCAAGGCAACAACATTGCTTTCAGGTTCCAAATTGGACTCTAGTCTGCCTACACTTGTCACTTTCTATGCTCTGTCCTCTAGAGCAGGAACTTGGTAGGTTTGAAGTTCCATGGATGCAAGAGGTCAGACAGGGTCTGCAGGGGTCACTGGGACCATACTTTTGGGAGGCCCGAGCAGTGGTTACACCTGATAGGCGGCCAACTGATATTTATTTACTAATCGCTGATTATGTGCCAGATACCATGGTAGGTCCTTGGGATGGAGTGTGGAGCAGTGTGGACAAAATCTCTACCCTCTTTAAGCTTAAAATCCAATGGGGAAGAGAGATGTTAAGCAAAATTTCCAATTACATTGACTACTGGGAGGGAGAAAGGCAAGGTACTGTGGGAGCGAGTATAGAGGATGTAACCTGGCTGGGGGTAAGAGAGAGAGTAAGAAACCTCCCCAAGAAGGTGACATTAAGGTAAGACCTAAAGGAGTTGCCTATGTGCAAATGAGAGGGAAGGATGGAGAATAGACAGTTCCAACCTGGGGGATCAGCCTAAGTGGAAAGCCCCGAGGTAAGAGAATGCCCAGGAGTCTGAAGTGGAGAGAAGGGGGGGGGGGGTAGGCAGAGGCGAGACCATGGTTGGCAGTGGAATGGGATTGAGAAGTTCTAGGAAAGGAAAAGATAGCATCAGATTTGCACTTTTAAAGGATCACTCTGGCTGTTGTGGGAAGAATGGAGTTGGAAAGAGGCAGGAATCCACACAGGGAGACCACTGTGCCCCTGTATTTGGTGGTCAGGTGAGAGGTGGTGGTGACTTGCACTGGGGCTGTGGCAGAGAAGGTGGAAAGGGGAGGATGAATCAACAGGAGACAGAGCAAGGAGTAACAGGGTGAAAACGTTCGACACCAGCTCCCACTGGAAACTGAGGAGACACTCTCTGCTTTATGAACGACCGCAGGCTCCATTCAGAGGCACCATCCCCTGGGTTTCAATCTACTTGAGAAGGAAGAGAGAACACCTGGACGAGAAGACCTGCAGTTCCATCTCTGATGTGTGGGGAAAGGCAGAGCCCTCCACAGGCTGCACACCTCCCCTGCCACCTGCTTCGGCCGAAGGCTCTTCTCAGCATCCCGTGACAGTAAAAGTAGATTTGCATAGTTTCTGTGATGAAAGTTCTGCCAAGGAATGGGTGCCATCATATTTCAAAGGCAATCCATAGCAGCATGGGCCGGGCATAACTGTCCTAAAAGTGACCTTGATCTTGTATCTGTCACTTTAGGTGACAATTATTCAAAGTAGGATGGCCTGACATTAGGAAGAACGGTCTATCTGGG
This sequence comes from Procyon lotor, assembly GCA_028646535.1. Lineage (NCBI taxonomy): Eukaryota > Metazoa > Chordata > Mammalia > Carnivora > Procyonidae > Procyon > Procyon lotor. The sequence continues at coordinate 69,883,884 of CM053605.1, read as the reverse complement.
CTGAAAATAGTACAGAGTATGACATTGTCTTCACCTTCTGAAAGACCCCTCCGACCACTGCCCTTCTTTTTTCTCCTTCAGTGACTGCTTCCTGCATCCCAAACAATGGTGGTGACTACAGAGTACAGGGGATCCCTCCCTTTAGCTCCATCCCCATTCCCCCACTGTCAAGGTGAGTATTCCCTGAGCATTGGATCTGTTAAGATTCTCTTGGTTATAAATACTCTCGGTTGTAAAAAAGAAAAAAGAATAAGAATAATAACATTTATTATATCATGTAAGGAGGAATCCAGAGAGGGGGTGGACTTCAGGCTTGTTTGATTCAGCAGTTCAGGAAGCTTATCAGGGACTTGGGATGCAGCATGGCTGCTGGGCATCTGGGGACATCTGCTTCCTTCCGGCAGGAGAAAAGTGCTTCCAGTGGCCCTCAAGGAGTAGGGAGAAAGCTCTTGGGATCGTGGCAAAGCTCTCCTTCATCCTTTGTCCTTCTAAAAGCACTCACTAGTGAGAAGGTTGTCAGACAGGTTCCTCTGTGTGGCTTATTTCACTTAGCAGGCTTGCCATGGTCTGTTGAGACTAAGTAGGGCTAGAGGTGGGGAGGGGGTCACCTTGTCTTGAGTCACAGGGGCTGTGTGGAAGAAGGGATACACGGACAGAATTGAAGGTTCTTTTAGGAAAGAGCTAAGGAGCTAGAGATGTTGGGACAGCGACTACCAGGGCCCATCACGAGTTCTGGCTGCGACGGGCACCACAGGAGCTGCAGGAAAAGAGAATTGGGAATTTGTAAAAAAAACATTTCAATGTGGAAATTTTCAAACATAAAAAAAGTAGACAAAACAGTGCAACCAGCCCCCACGTACACATTGCTAAGCCTTGACAATGAGTAACTCAGGGCCTTTTCATCTCTTTCCCACCTGCTTTCCTGCTCCAATTCATTATGAAGCAAATTCCAGACATTGTATCATTTCATCCAAAATTATCCCAGCATGTATCTTTAAAAGACAAGGACACTTTTGTTTTGTTTTGTTTTTAGTTTTAATTGCATTATGGTTGGCATAAAAAAATTAGTTTCAGGTATAAAACAGTGATTCAACAATTATACACATGGCAAAATGCTCACTACAATAAGTGTATTATATTATTGACTATATTCCATATGCAGTACTTTTCATCCCTGTGACTTACTTATTTTATAAGAGGAAGTTTGTACCTCTTAATCCTTTCCACCCAATTCACCCATCCCCCCAACGTCTTTCTTTTGGCAACCACCAGTTTGCTTTCTATATTTGTAAGTCTGTTTCTCCACTTTGTTGTTGTCGTTATTGTTTGTCTTTTAGAATCCACATATATGTGAAATCATATGGGATTTGTCTTCCTCTGTCTGGCTTATTTCACTGAGCATAACGTTCTCTCAGTCCATCCACGTTGAAGGGTGCTTTTAAAAAAAACCAAACCATATTGTCATTTCTCTCCTTAAATAATGATTAATTAACAGTCAGTCCTTAACATCATCAAATCATTGGGTCAGTGTTTACATTTCTAATTGTCTTACAGGAGACAAAAATTCTTTTTTTGCAGTTTGTTCCAAGGTAAATTCTTAGAGATCAGCTGACCTTCTGAACTTGCAAGATAAGGAGAGTGAGGTGTGGGAACAATGAAATAACTTACCCCAGGGCCCTGGGATTTTACTTTATTGATTGATAATTCCATCCTGCTTCGTTTCTTGATGTATTCGAGGCAGGTGATTACTTGCTAGGAGACCCAGCAATTCATGCATTCATTTAACAAATATTGGTTGAGCATCAGCTGTGTGCAAGGCACTTAATGAGGCTGGTGCATCACCAGCACTTATATATCTATATTATAAGATCTATAATCAGAGGAAATGAACTTTGCCTGGCTCCTAGGGCTTCCGTCCGTGACTCAGACAAGTCTCCCCATCCACCATGGCAGTGCCTGAAATCTCCAGGAAAGGCACTCTTTTGGATTCTGGCGTCGTCTTGAGAGGCCCTTGTAAATAGTCACCATATCATTTTAGTGGACAGTGGTTCTTTGGAACAGCGCACATAGAACACTCTTCCTATCTTGGAAGAATCGTAAAATAGGAAAAAGGGCTCTACTTTCTACGACAGAAACTGAATTTATGGTCTTTCCCTATCTCCAGAAAGCTCGAGAGCCCTCGGAAGGTCCTCCAACCGAATGCTAGAGCCCAGGACCACAAGCCCAGGCCAGTTGGAGATTATCCACAGGTAGTACAGCCAAGTCAAGTCCAAGGGAACAGTGCCGAGCATCCAGAGCTCCCAGGGTGATAACCAAGAAGATCTCTTTCCAAGAGTCTTTCCAAGATTCACCTCTGCTCAGCCGTGCTTCCCACAGCAGCCTAATCCATTCCTTCTGCCCATGCTCGGCCTGTCCTTTCTGTAAGTGATGTCTGCTTTAGTGCCTAGAGTCACTTCCTGCTCTGGGCAAGCAGAATCTCTAAGAGTCCGTTGATAATAATAATCCATTAATCCATTAATGTGTTAGGCCTTTTCTAACATTGCCTTATCAAATTAAATATTTGCCAACCATTAGGAAAGGAAATAGAACACAAGGTAGGGACATTTGGAGGGACACCGCAAGGGGCCACGAGAGGTTCAGAACCAACCATGAGGACCTGGAAGTCTGGTATGTGAGCCCAGGATGCTGGGTGGCTGAGGGCTGTGGGGGAACCACCACCTCCTTTCTGCACCCGAGGGGTGATCCTGAGGAATAGATCAGCGTTTCTGAGGAATAGATCAGTGTTCTGCAAAGATCTGTGCTTTGTACAGCCCGTGTCTGGAAGAAGGTGACCCATGGTTCCCTCTAACCGCACGCGGAGGAATCTGCTCCCCCCGTGCCAACCCATTTGTTCTCAGCCGCAACTATAGCCAAGTGCCCTTGGAGCAGAGATGGACCAGTGGTACTGGGGAGTCTAGCTGGCTGCTGGGAGTGGTGTTCTTCCTGCGTGGAGAGAACTGGGAGGACCTGGGAGGGAGGGGCGCACTCCCTGCTGGGGGGCGGGGCCGGCAGTATCCCTCCAGGCCCTGGGCTCAGCTCCTGCCAGAAGTTGCTCTGTTTTTCCAGGCACTTCTGCCAGCCCCCTCGCTGGAGTGTCTGTCGATCTGGTCTCAGGTCCACTGGCTCTAAGTGCCATGATCCTGGGCTTCTCCCCTGTGCTCTTCCACCTTTTAACTCGAGATGAAGCAAGATTATCAGCTCGCTGGACAGAACACCCACTGCCCTTCCAGCTTGGTGCAGGAAGTTGCTTAATGAACTCCAGAATAATTACTTGCAAAGATGAGAATTCTTACAGTGCGTCTGTGGTTTCTTGTCCTTCAGAATGTTCTTCCTGCCCTCCCTTCCTATGCCTCTCACTGCCTGTGTGTCTTTCTGGGCTCAGATGCCCCATCCTTCCCACAACCTCCTCTGTCCTTATTCTTGCTTTACTTGTGCAGGTGGTTGCCACTCAGCGCTCCAGCATGGGGACCCCAAGGGTCACCTTGGCCTGCACAACCACAGGATCTTTTTGGTTCCAGAAAATGGAACAGGGAGGCTGGAGGCTGGAGGAGCTGCGGAGACACAGTTTGCGTGCTTGGAGGCCGAAGGGTCTCTCTCACACTCTGGCCCCTGGACGTGCACAGGCAACACAGCTCCGCCAGCAGCCAGAGCCCTTACTTGTGTGAGGCTCGGGGCCTGCCATGCTGGTAAGGAGGGTGCGGGGATACCAAGAGAAATAAGCCAAAGTCTGTGCTCTGAAGGAGGTGAGAGCCCACCTGGTTAGGAAGCTAAGACTCGTCCGTAGGAATGCATTGGCACCTCCGAGGCAGAAATAGGTGGTGTGGAATCGGGCAGCTGGGAAGGGCTACTGGAGCTCAGAGAAAGAAGGTGTTGGCATTGGTAACGGGAGAGAATGGTTGTGGGTGTCAGAGCTACGAATGCCCTTGCTTAGAACTGGGCCTTGGAGGAAGAAGAGGAGCGGAAGGGCACTCACAAGGACACAGTGTGGGCAGAACCGTGAATTTGGGCCTGAGGACAGATTTAAAAGACAGTCGAGTCCTGACCACATGTGAGCAGACAGTGCGCAAGCCCTCATCATTCCAGGGCAGACATGCCAACGTGGACGGTGCTGGGGGCTTCTGACTCAGGAACTCAGGTACCCGATGCTGAGAGAGGCAGAAGGGCGGGGCTTCAAATTACAGAGAGGAATACCAGCCTTTTTTCTACTCGGATACATAGTATCCTGAAGGTTTGGTAATGAGTACATCAAATAAAATACAGTGACAGAGAAATTAGAGCACCCGTCAAGTTATTATAAACACAAGGAAGCAGTCCTTGGTCGTGTTGGACCAGAACTACGAGTCCCCTGAGGAGCTCACGTCACTCGCTCTCTGGCTGCTTTGTCCTTGTCTTCCCTGGCATCTGCTGGGTGAGAAGACTATTTAGGTAGCTGACCAACGGGGGCCCTGCTGAGAGCTTGCCTCAGCACAGCCTCCCACGTGGTCTTTGGGAAATGGACATTGTAAGTTTCATGACAGGGACCTGCTCAGGCCAGAAAAAACAGTGTGTGCATTTTCTCGTGACAGCGTTACTATGGAATCAATTTCCAAGAGGAGAGGAGCCTCTACCACCAACACTAATATGATGGAATAAACAGAGATAAGTCTTACAAGCTACTGAACCAAACATGTTCACAGTAAGCAGTAGCTTTTCTTTCTAATGACACAGGTCATGTAATAGAAGTTATTAATCAATGTTTTACTCATCCCCCCAAAGCAGAAAATTAGAGGAAATACACCATCGGCTTAGATTGTTTCCCCTGAAGATCATCAAGATCTTGTTGATCTTGTTGGCAAGTGAAGGGCCTTTATTCTTCCAGACTTCACTTATCTCTCTTCATTTTCAACTTGTTCAGCGACTGTGTCTGGGAACCTCAGCCACCACCCAGGGCAGGCTCCATTCCTCTCGCTGGAGCATTTGGGGTTTAATCATTGACAATCCTGCCACTTGTAGGAGTCTCAGGGCCCTCATGTGTGAGGAAGTGGGCCACACATGTCTGTCTTCCTCATCATCCATAGTTTTTATGGCTCTGCAGGTGGATAGAGGAAGGTCTTTGAGTGGGAGGTGGGCTGAGCTTGAGGGGCTGACACGCTAGCTGCTGTCGGAAGGCTGGGCACAGGCTGCTCAGTGCAGGGCCTGGCATGGAGCAGAAAAGCAGAAGTACCTGCTACCTTCCTGAGATGACCCCAAATAGCATCTAAGCAAGGGACTGACTACAGTAGAGACCTACCGTAGTCAGATGCAGACTCATAAATTACAGACCTGCAGGTTGCTGAGCCAAGAAAGGGTGCAAGGGAAGGGTTTCAAATGGCCATACAAGTGCTCTCTGTGATTCTGCCCTTGAGCTCCTGCAATGCCCATCTGCCCCGTATGAGGAAGGCGTGAAAACAGAGTTCTGCTCTGCCCTCAGGGTCTCGGCCCCCTCCAGCCTCTCACTGTGTCTGCCCCCCATGTACTTGGTGTGATTCCTGGGTTTAAGGAAATACATGTTTCACACTGTAATTCTTAGGTGTAAGCTGGCTGTGCATTTAGTAACTGACCAAAGAGACACTGACTTATCCTTCCTTGGCCAGAGGGAGAAAAGTGGTTTCTATCCTGTACGTTTTGAGAGATGATGTCTTTGTCTCCAGCACGGCACATAAATACTGCCGTGTGAGCTGTGTTCACATTGCTGATTCCAGAGACTTTTTAGAGCGATTTTGACTCCAAGAGGTTTTCATCTTATGAGCAACCCTCAGGTCAGATAAATAGCACTGTGAGGAGGACGCTGTCATCAGCCCTCACTTAGACTACTGTCCACGTCAGCGCAGTTCCTTTTGCGCCTGTTCTAGTGAATTCTGATTCTCCAAATTCATGTCCAGCCTATATTCCATCTGCAGTAATTAGAGGGAGAGGGGGAGGGGACAGTGGTGAAGAGGGAGGTGTGGGAGCAGAATTGGTAAAAAGAAATGAAGTCTGGCCTTGTCCATTCTTCCAAAGTCTGGGAAGCCCTGGGTTGGGCTCTTTCCCCTCAGAACAGGTTTGCTTCCAGACAGGAAAAGGGAGCTCCTGTGGAAGAAACCCAGGCAATCATTCCACTTTAGTGATAGACAGGCTTGGAGAGCAGGCTGGAGGTGGGGGCAGTGACAGCAGCAGGGCTGTTGTCCCCCCATGTCAGCTTCAGGGGCACCAGGGACCAGCCTTCATCTTAACTCCTTGGCAGGTTTCGATGGAAACTTTCACAGCGGCAGCAGGCAAATGGGGGCCAAGCCCAGCTTCCGTCTCCCTATGGCAGCCGTCTGCAAGCCGGGGTTCAAGTACACCCGAGGGTCTACTTTCAAGGGGGTAAATGTTCATGACTGATCCAAAGAGGTTTCCTTTCCAGAATCTTAACTTCCAAGCACAGATTTCTAAAATCGTCTCACAGAAGTTCCCATGTCCCCCTCACCCACGATAATCTCACCACGGAGCTTTGCTCTGGGGTATAAAAACCTCCTCGAGCCAAAGAAAGGGAAGATTGATATATGGCTTTCTGGAGAGCCTCTTTAATGATTCATCAAGGCATCTTTGCCTCTTAGGGCTTCCTGTCTTTCCCTGGCTGGCATGTATTTCTGTTAAGGGTGAAGCATGGCCCACATCGAGATACTCTAAATTCAGCACAACTAAAGCAGATAGGTTGGTGGTGCTAAATTTTTACACGATTTTTCTCAGATTCAGTCTGCATTATTCAGTAATTAAACCTATCTTATCAAACCATGTCATGAAATAGTAATTCTAATTATAGTTAGTTCTCTGTCTTATAAAATGTTGAATCTTCTGTAACTCCTAACAAAAATAAACTTTTAAACCAAGGGTAAAGCATGTAGATGTCAACTTCAATTGTTGCAAGGGGTTACGAATATTCCTAAAGTTGTTTTAGGAAGTACACGTGTGAAAGCGAGACCACTGACCCGAGGAATCTCATGCTCCCTACCCTCATCCCACTTCCCATTTTCTTGAGCTGGACTATGCAAAATGGAACCACTAGCCACATGTGGTTAGGGCTTGAAATGTGGCTAGTATGCATAAGGAATTAAATTTTAATTTAGTTTAATTTTAATTTTAATAGCCACATGTGGCTAGTGGCTACTATATTGGACAGTGCAAACATAGAATATTTCCATCACAGAAGGTTCTATTGAGCAGTGCTGGTGCGGAGCACCCTAGAAACTGACAGACCTTTAGAGGCAGGTGTGGCTGTAGGCAAAGCTGTGACATGGTGAACAATATTTAATTTTTTGGAAATGTAGTTCAGGCACATGACACAAAATTCAAAAGATACAAAATGGCTTATAGGACAAAGTTAGTTTCTTTCCTGCTTCTTTCCCTAGTCAACCAGTTTCTCCCTTTACCAATTTCTTGTGATTCCTTCCAAAGACATGCTACTCAAATTCAAGTATAAGTATATGTGTCTCTGTTGTGGTTTTAACGTATAACCATATATCTTCTTTGCTATTCTTCCTATTGAGAGGTGAGGTTTATGCCCCCTCCCTTTGACTCTGGGTGAACCTTTGACTACATCAACTGATACAATATGGCAATACAATGTGACTTCCCAACCAAGGTCCTAAAAGGCCATATGGCTTCCACCCTATTTGCTGGAACACTCACTCCCAAAGTTCTGAGCTAAGATGTGAAAAGTCGAGCTACCGTATGACCACCACACTGGAGAGACCATAGGTAAGCCCACAGGTCGACAGTCCCAGCTTTGCCTGCTTGAGCCCTAACAACCAAGGCGCCACCGTCAAGAGTGAAGAAGCCATCCTGATTGGTTATCTGTGACTCACGAGAAGGGGTTTTATAATTTGATTGGAATGTTTAGTACAAAAATCTAGCAATAGATACTTTAAAAACTAAGCAATGAAAAAATGAATTAGTAACCCCAAGAAAAACAAAGTCGACCCATATAAGAATAACATCTTATAATGGTTCAGCTGTGAGTACTTAAGTGACAGTAATGCCAAGTACTAAACATTGACTTAGCTAAAAATGGTGATATGACTACATTGGGAGGGTGGGAGGAGGGGACATGTGTACAAGGGGGGTGCAGGAAAGCAACTGAGAATGTCTAAAATTGAAGAAGCTAAAAAAATTTGTATTATTTAGAATTACAGATATAAAGCACAGAAGAAACAGATGGGAGATGCCAGAGCATGTGTGTACACCAGTGGGACAATCCAACAGAGGGGGAGGCGTGCGGAGGGTGACTGCATGAATGAGGGGAGCCCACGCTGAGCACCAGTGGACTGGTGGCCCTTGAATGGGACAGACATATCTGACTAGAGGGAAAGAGAGGAGGCCAACAAGTGTACTTGGGTCAATTTTAGGGGAAAATGGGGAATGAGGGAGTTCACGTGTGACAGCTTCTATTTTCTCAATGAAATATGAGAAGGGCTCATCAGCTGGGAGTCAGGACCTCGTGCTCAAAAAGAAGATTGAACACAAGAAGTGGTTGAGGGAGAGGAGAAAGCATTGGAGCTGTGGGAAGGAGATCTCAACAGAGCTGAAGGATGGTTGCAGAAAACTGAACCAGTGCATTGCAGGAGAAGCAGCTGGGGAAGACGGTGGCCATGTGGGCTCGCAGACAGCTTCTGGTGGTGACGAGGTTCAGACAGTAACCCTGAGATGGACTAGAGGAAGAAAAGGCCATCAGAGATAAAAAGGCCAAGGGCACTTAGAAGACAGGGTGCTGGAATGAGCACCAATGTGGTTGACCTCGCTGAGGCTGACAAAGGGAGCTGTGTAGAGAAGCAGGGACTGCAGCCCTCAGTGAACGAGGACACGGGATCTAGCGGTAGAGTCAGGCAGGGGGACCTTCTAACAGACAGGGGCTCTTTAAAAGAGAAGAGGAGTTACGGCTGAGAACAGCAATGGAGAACAAGCAGGCACCAACTCTACCTCCGGGCCTTGAAGTTTGTGCACGCTAAAGGATCAAGCAGCCTCTGCCAGAAAGAACTGAAGGAATATAGGGTCCTTGGGACCGGCCTGGCTCTGACCAAGGCAAGGAGTGGCAGGGAAGGCAGTTACAGGGCTGAGGGTGTGTAGGAATTGTGTAGATCAGGGAATGAGGGGGCGGGGAGGTTCCAGAAGACACCGTGGAAATGTTTGGGAGGACATGGAGGGGAAGGGTGGGAAATTGGATCAAAGCAGGTGATGATAATATTGTATACCTGAAACTAATATTACACTGTACGTTAACAGACTGGAATTTAGATAAAAACTTAAGAGGCACCTGGGTGGCTTAGTTGGTTAAACATCTGCCTCCAGCTCAGGTTGCGATCCCAGGGTCCTGGGATCAAGCTCCACATTGGGCTCCCTGCTCAGTGGGGAGCCTGCTTCTCCTGCCCGCTGCTCCCCCTGCTTGTTCTCTCTTTCTCTCACTGTCAAATAAATAAAATCTTTTTAAATACATACATACATACATACTTTTAAAAATAATCCAAATTAGGTGATGAGCAAAGCAGGAAAGGGATATAAGCCCAGATGATAATGGTTAACAGGCAAGGTCTGCTCCTCTTCTGCTGCTGATGGGGGGAAATGAAGACCAGATTTTATCTCGTGGCATTCCATCATACTTAGAATATAATTGAGCTCCTTACAGGCCCCACAAAGCTCTACATCCCAGTGGTTCTCAAAGTGTGGTCCCTGGACCAGCAGCATCAGGATCACCTGGAACTTGTTAGAAATATGAATTCTTGGGCCCTTCCCCAGAGCTGCTGAGGCAGCAACTCCGGGGGTGAGACCCAGCAATCCGTATCCGACAAGCCCTCCTCCAGGTGATTCAGATGCACGCTAAGTTTGAGAACCACCGGTGCACATCATCTGGCCTTTCCCTGCCTCTCTGACCTCTGAGTTTCCAAACTGACTAAGCTCTAGCCACCCTGGCCTTTTTTCTTTGTGTTCCCGAGCTTCTACTCTCGTGGTGGCGTTTGCTCCCACTTGCCATCTGTCTGGAATGTCCCTGCCCCAGACCACGGTGAGGCCCCCTCCCTCTCACAGTGCAGGTCTCTGTTCAGACAGACCCTCCCTGACCACTCTTCTCACCCCTAACTCCTACTCCATTTCTAACCTATATGGGGTGCTTATTTCTTCAAGCATTTACTGCTTCCTGAAATCCTTCATTTTAAACTTGTCTCTGTCTGTTTCTCCCTTGGAATGTAAACTTCATGAGAACTGGGAACTTTTTGGCTCTTTTTTAAACCGCTACATCCTCAGTACCTAGAAGAGAGCCTGTTGTATAGTGGGGCACTCAGTTATTACTTGTTAAATGAACGAGCAAATGAGAAACGAATGGAGGGGGTCCTGATAATTCTAAGACTCTGATGGACAAGTGATACAAATCACTTGGGGATCTGTTCAAACGTGGAATCTGCTTCTGTGGTCGGGGTGGGACTCCAGATTCCGTATTCCTAACAGGTTGTCAGCATTTGGTTCAGAGAAATCACTTTGGGGAGGAAAGTCTTAGGATGAGCCCTGGGGTCACTCTTGTCATTCCAAGCTCTTGTGGTTCCAAATACATGACAGTTTGGTTGGTGGCTTCCAGGCAGCATCCTGAATATCCAGTTATATCTGTGGTGGTTCTATTTGAAATATTTTCAGTCTAGGAATAGTAGTGGTTTTCCAGAACCAGCTCTCCTTGGGGAGGAGAGGTGTTTGGGCTCTTTCCAAAGAGTACAGAATAATGAAGAGCTGCTTATTAAGGGAGGCTACTGCTTTTAAAGAAACCAGGTTTTCCTGAGAACAACTCGGTAAAAGCCAACTTCCAATTCTTCCAGGTTAATGAAGACCTGAGAGTTCAGATCATTACAATCTGTGGCCAATATGCTAACTTTAAAGTAAGGAATTATTTAAGTCTATTCCAACCAAATCGTTTACGAGAAAGCCAACAAGGAATAGCTAAGGGTCCAGTGTGCATGTGTCCTCTTCTCTTTCCTGCTCACGTGCAATGAGCCAGGGAAATGGCCAAAGAAGGAAGGATAGGGCTAGATGATCTAAAAACTCAGGTGACAAACCCTGCCTTTGAGCATCAGAGAAGCATTTCTCAGAAGAAGTTGCTACGTCATGGTAATTCACGTGCACTGAAGATTTCTTTGATCAAAAAATAGTTTGGGGACGCCTGGGTGGCTCAGTCAGTTCAGCAGCTGCCTTCGGCTCAGGTCATGATCCCAGGGTCCTGGGATCGAGTCCCGCGTCAGCCTCCTTGCTCAGCGGGGAGCCTGCTTCTCTCTCTGCCTCTGCCTGCTTGTGCTCTCTCTCTGACAAATAAATAATAAATAAAATCTTAAAAAAAAAAGTTTGGAAAATGCCGGATTACATATTCACAGATTAGGATTCCTCACTGCAGGAACCAGAGGTAGAGGCATCGATGTTCCGAGCTGTTTGTAACTTTCCGAGGGTTTTCAGCACATAGCATTTTCTAAGGGTATCTCGTATAGCCAGCGTTCCACGGAGCGAAACTTAAGAAAGTTTATTGGTTGAGGTTGGCTTCTACTTAAACATTCCTCAAAGGAGGAAGGCTAAGTAGAGATGAGAAGTAGGACCCTGGAGAGAGGAACAAACAGGTGGTTTGTGTCCAGGCCCCTCACTTGGCCTTCTGCCCGCCAGGAATCCCCAGTCTGAACACCCTACCTGTTCCAGACTCCCCAAACAACAGTCCCTTAACCTCGCTCTTCTTCATCCTCTGGGTCCCATTCTCTCAGAGCACTTTTGAAAAACTGAGAAAATCAGCCAGTGTTGTGAATTAATTTGAATACCCCTCCTCAGAGTACTAGCATCTTGAAGAGGGTTTCTGGAGCCATCCTACTTGATCCAAAGGAAAGGTTCTCTGTTGAACTATCGCACTTGTAGGAGTGGTTTTTGATTGAGGAACCTTCTAGGCTTACTGAGGGACGCCTGTTTCCTGGGCCTGGAATGAGGGGGAAGGGGTGCTGGCTGGTGGCCCCATGGCCCCATGGCTCCCTGTGACACTCTGCGAGGTGTGGTGGGTAGGCCGCGCACACCATCATTGCTCCCTCAAGCCGCAAGCAGCTCTGTCTAAACTGGGCCCTGGGAAATACCTGTAACTGTTCCAAGTAATGCTTTATCAGCAGAACACAGTTTTTCACATTTTGGGGTAAAGATCAGTGTTGTTCTCATACTTTGTTTATGTGATCCTTCTGAAGCAAATTCCTTCCTATTTCTCTGCCTCCAGATTGCATTCATTTTGACTGTAACAGACCATTTCTTATGAGTAAGAAAGTATTGCTAGAGGGATGGTTCTGCATTTATTTTTCCATGATTTGGATAAAACATAACCTAGGAAAAAACTGTGTTTTTTAAAAAATAATCTGTGAGCTACTCAAGGAAAATGAGCAGTGTCTCAGTCCCATCTGATACCCCCGTGCTAAGTGCTGGGTGTATAGCTGTCTCCACCGTTGTTTGCTGAATTCACCGTCCAGTTGTTACACAGATTTGTTTTTGTTTGACCTTATTGTTATTTCAGCCCCCTCCCCATTTAACACGGTGATTAATTATAAACCTCTATCCATTTTGCTTTCCTCCTATTTGCCAACCAAGTGTAAGCACATTGAATCATTGAATATAGCGTGATTTATTTTATCAAGAGTTTTCGACTTTTGAAAGTTGTGGGGTTTTTTTTTTCTGGAAAGACTAATTGATTAGGTGCTGGGACACTTAAACCATTAGACCAACCCTGCTGGAGGTCACAGACGACCAATCTAATTCTCTATCATTGAGTAGGCTTCCAGCCACTACTACCAGAGCCCTCAATCACAATGCACCATCTAGAAGTATGGTATTTCACACGACGGGAAGGCCTGAGCAGGACCACTTTCCGGCTGAGTCGCCGGCTTGCTCGCTGACAGCAGCAGCACTTGTCGGCATCATAGCCAGACGGGGGGTGTGCAGAAGGACCATCTCTTCCATGACTCCCTCACGGGAGTAAGGAGCTGCCCGAAAAGCCCCTGAGTTGCCCTCTGAGTTGGCCAGAATTAGGAATGAAGAAGGGGAAACAGCGCTTTAGGCAACTAACAGCGTCCACTGGGCCCCCGACGTGTTGACTGTCCCTAGCTCTTTGACACTTTACATAGACCTGCCAGTTGAAACAGAACCAGCGAGCTCTTGGAAGCGAACAGTCATTGTCCTCTCCGTTGACAAAAATAAGGCATGCTGCTTACAGAAAATTTGGGAGGTATGGAAAAACATGAAGAAAATCAGCACTCCTCACAATGGCACTACACAGAGATGACCGGTGTGGAGGTGTAGGCGGAATTCCTGTGTGTACGTGTGTGTCTGTGAGTATATTGCACAAAGGGAGTGGAATCTCTATGTGCTATTTGTAGTACTAGCTTCTTTTCACTTATAAACGTCTCAGGAGGATTTCCCCGTATACATATTCTTAAAGCATAGTGTGATATTTTAGTAGCTATTTAGCATATACGTGTGTGTGTGATTATATGTGAAGGGTAGCCGGCTTTCCTACACTGGCCTCGAGCTTCAGGTCTTGCAGTCACGAAGCCACCTGGCCACCCTGGCCCCTAGAGAGATCAGGGTGTTGGCAGTGACATTGTCTGGTCACCCCATCCCGCCCAGCCCCCAGGCCTGCCTTCCTCTCCTGGGCACCGGGACCGGGACCTGGTCTGGGACTGGGCTCACCGATCAGCTTTGGGTTTTCTTATCATCCTTTCTCTCTTCTGCCCCCCTTTGTACCCTGAAGTGCTCTCCTGGAGATTCTCATGTGCTCACCCTGCCTCCTGATTGAGGAGCACCCCTAAGTCACCCCTTAACTGAGCACATAATGAACTTGGAGCCTCCCTGTTTATCTTCAGACTCTTCTCTCGCTTGCCAACTTCTCTGCTAGGCGTGCCTTATAGAATGTCCTGGACAAGTTGTTTTTAGTAAGGTGCTCTCGGTTTAAGATTACCGCCCCACCCTGGATTTTTGCAGCCATCGGCTTCTTAATATCCCAGAAGAGTCCGTTTCAGGAATTTGGGGGAGGGGCAAGAAATCCCTGTCCCCCTGCTCTGGTGGAGTCCTAGGCTCTTTAGGCTGAGACCTGTCTCAAAGATCCTTCCCTGTGGTTAGAGACACACCTCATGCCTAAGTCCTGCCCAGTAGGCCTGAGGGGCCAAGAGGTGGGGATGACCTCTGCATGCTCCCCCCAGGCAATCTCAGCCTCGGTCTCCCCACTCTTTGTGAAGATGCCTCAGGCCACGAGGCACCTTCCACCAGGGACCAGCAGCATTTGCTCTGGCCCCAAACCTGTCTGCAGTCACCTAGTGAAGAGCTCAGGTTTCAGAGTGGTTTCTTCCCAGAAGGTCTGAACAAACTCAGGACGCACAGCTGGGAGTCATTAGCCAGGAATCAAAGGGCAGCATCGAGGGGAGGCAGGGCCTCCACACACTCAGCCTCCAGGAGTTGATGAATCAGCCTCAAGGCAGAGTTAAGGGGCCCCCCGCTGGAAGGCAACAAACGGCCCTGAGCAGGGTGCGGCAGGACAGAGGGGTGTCCCAGCCTCTGCATCCTCAGGACAGGGTGGCTGAGGAGGCCCTCAGGGATGAGCTAGCTCGCCAGGACACGTCTCCCTACCCTTGGGCACCTGTCTTTATATGAGTGTTGAGTCCATTGCTGTGGCTTAGAAATCTCACCAGATCTCTCAAGAGGTCAAGAGAAAGCTGACCCTGTGACCAACTCCTAGCAAAATCAGGGCTGGTCAGGAGGACCCAGTCAAAACCAACACTCCAGGCCACCAGCCAAACTGCTCTATTTCCCAGGGTTTATATGTGGTCCCGCAAAGAGTTCAGCTGATACACAAGGCTTCAGTGAAGCCTATCTGTATTCCTAAGAAAAATTAGGGATTCTTAACTCAACTGCAACTGCTCTTACGGTTCCAGCTCCTGTCAGGAATAGCCTCTCCCCCGAGGCCGCCTCTCTCCCACCCTCCCCAGCATCCCCCTCACTCCCCAAGGCTGCCCCGTCCAAGCTTCTTTCCAGCAAACCCTCTCAGCAGCCTCCCTCTTCCTGACCTGAGATTAATCTTGTTCTTTCCCCAGAGCCGGCTTGAGTGGAGACACTAATAGCCCCTCTGCTCCTTGCCAGGGCTCCTTGAAGCCCCTTAAGCTCTGGAAGGGCTCCCAGCAGCTGTGAGCGGCCCCTCCTCCGTGCCCCTGGAGAGGGGGAACCTGGGAGGGCCAAGAATGTGCTGTTACAGACCAGACTTCCTGCCTCAGGTGCCCTCTGACCTTCAGTAATTACAGCTTCGGAAGTGGTCGGCTCCCCATCCAGAAAATGGAGATAATGAGCCCCAACTTCTTGGGGCTATTGAAGGTTTAATTGATTCATGGTGGCGAAGTGGTTGGTGATCCTGTCCCAGAATTCACCCAGAGCTGTTCTGTCAACAAGGTAAGGGGGCCGGAAGCAGCCCGTGAAGACGCAGCTCCGAGCGGGCGGGGGTGGGGGGCCGGGTGGCCGTCTGTCTTCCCCAGCCCCAAGTTCCCCTCTGCCCCCAAATTCTTTAAACTGTTCTTCAGTGTTCTGTTCTCAGAACCCTCCGTCTGGCCAGGGTGGTCTCTTCCCGCGCCTCTCATCCTGCCCCTCCCCCCCATGCCCTCCCCACGTCCCCCTGTCTCCATAATTGGAGTCATGCCCTGCTGAAATCCCACCTTGTCTGCAGTCTGTTTCTAGGGTAAGCCCTGCTCAGTCCCTTCCCCGTGAAGTCCTAAAGACCAGCATTTCTCAAACTCCGATGTGTGCAGAGTCTTGCTGAAAATGCTGATTCTGAATCAGAGGGTTTGGTGTGGGGCCCGAGATTCTGCATTTTACCGAACACTAAGGTGCCCCTGCTGCTGCTGGGCTGAGGAGAGCGCTCTGAGGGCCCGGGCCCCAATCCCAGGCCCCAGTGCTTCCCAAGTTTCTTTTTAGTACACAGGCCTTGTGTTCTTTTCCCAGGTGAGCTCAGTATTTCATTAATCCCAATTTACAAGTTCAAACTTAACCTTTACTTTCAGAGTCAGTCGCTTGGGCTGTTGATAAATGCGTGGAAGGGAATGTTGAGGATGACAGCTTGTCTTGTGTCAGCCTCAGCTTCCAAATTTGACTCTGGGTTTTATTGAGAAAACTCTGATACAGACACAGAATTAGAAATGGTTACGTTTTTAAAAAAATAAGTACTTCTCTGGAAACCGGAGGATACTCCTCATAGCAGGTAATGCTGTTAAATCGCTCTCCTTCACAATCTGCACACCGGGAAGATTTAGCTCAAGCCTCCACAAAAGCATTTAATTTGGCAGCACAAGTTAATCGTTTAGTGAGCACAATGTGCTAGAATTCAGTATGTAATCACTTTCAGCCTATCTATTGTTTTCCTACTCTTTAAAACTAAAGTTTTATTTTTAATTTTCCAAGTGCAATTTTAAAGTGTAATTTTAAAGGTGCAATTCAAATCTAGTAATTGTATTACCTTGGAGCAACCTTTCTCAGCCTCGGCACTACGGCCACGCCAAGCCGGATAATTCTTTGTCCCGGGGTCTGTCCTGTGCCTTGTGGGGTGTGGAGAAGCTTCCCTGCCCTCTGCCCGCTAGAGATCAGCAGCACCACCACTCCCAGAGTTGGGAGAATCCAGAAAGTCTCTAGAAGTTACCAAATGTCCCCCTGGGGGCAAAATCATTCCACTCTTTGAGAGCCACTAGGATCTGGGGAAGGCCTTTGAAAATGAATGGTTTTCCATTTAGCACTTAGCATGTGCTCCCTATAGCTCCCAGCGCTAACTCTTTGCAAGATGCTAACCTTTGTGAGCAGGACCATGAGTGAAATTTCAGCAAACACCCTGTGAACAGTGACTTGCAGTGCCTGCAGATGGACTGATAAGACTAGCTCGCTACGGACTTGCCTCATTGATTCATAGAGATGCTCGCATCAGCCCAGGCTGCTTCATGTAGACATTTTAAGAGAAATCTGAGATCAGGTTTTGAAAGCATGAACATATTAACGTAAGGTGTTGATAAAATTGCCAAAGTGCATTTGTTCATCTAAATTTTTCATCAGCCTCTCTTCCCCCAGCCCTAGAAATATGAACAAGGAAAATTCTTACTTCTTCTTTCCTGAAATTGTCTTTATTCTTATAGAGTGGTATCACCTCTATCACTTATTAACTGTGAGGCTTTTAATGCCTTACTTAATCCCTTTGAATCTCAATTTGTTCATCCGTAAACTAGAAATGATTAATATTTATTTTATAGGACCGTTTTGAGGATCAGTGGAGTAATACAAAGTACCTGCACCTAAAACCCAAAGAAATCACAAAGCAAGCACTTAGTAAATGTTAATTGCTCTGATCTTAGAGTGTCTTTAAATATTCCCTCTCTAAAGAAGAGGAGAGATGGCAAAGATAATATAAAGCAGCAAATAGGATGAACGTCTTATCCACTTTACCAAGTCTGCCCCTACTCACATTTACACACATTGCCCTCTCCACTCGGCCCCTCCTCTCCACCCTGCGTCCATACAGGATGTTTTCTTCCACCCTTGCGGGTACTGTCTCTTCCCCTCAGTCACCCAAAGCAGAACCCAGGGACTCACCCCTTCTCTTATTGGTAAGTTCTCCAAGTTCCATTGATTGCACTTCCAGAGGGTAAATTTCCCGTCCACTGGCTTCCCGCTGCAGCTCGGACCTTCGTCAGTCTCGCTTGAACTATTGCGGGGATCCCTTCATAATGTTCTTACTGTCCAGTCATAGCCCCTTCGAAACCAGTCTTCACTGTGTTCTAAGCTGCTATTCCCAGGCTCAACATCATTCTGTGATTTCTCACTGCTCAGAAGGATCAAGTCCAAGTGCCCAGGCAAGACCCATGATGCTCTGCCTCGACCCAGCTCTAAGCCTCATCTCCCTCTCCTTGCACTTTATCCTCAGGTAAAACTTTAATGCTGGTACATTCCAAGCTGTTCTTCATATTTGGACTTTTAGACACATTGTTCCTCCCTGCTTGCTATGCCTGTCCCTTTCCTGTCTATCTACCTGGAAACTCCTCTTCATCCCTTGGTAGTACCCACATTAAGGAGTTGTTTTTTTGTGTTTTCTCTTTAGATTTTGTTTATTTATTGAGAGAGCTTGAGCAGAGAGAGGGGCAGAGGAAGACAGAGAAAGAATCTCAAGCAGACTTTAAGCTCAGCGTGGGGCTGACATGGGCCTCAATTTCGGGACCCTGAGATCATGACCCTGCCTGAAACCAAGAGTCTGATGCCCCTCAGGGCATTTTGCAAACATACACTTACCACCAGGTCATCAATGGCATGGGGTGCAGTCAAATGACAGTGCTTTCTGCCCTTTTTCCCCAGCAGTCCAGGATATATGAATTACTGGATCATTGTGTCATAATTACAACAACAAATTCAAAGAAAATTTTGTGTGTCATTTAACAACATATGTGAAAACAAATGTTAAGTGGACAGACTTCCCCGGGGCACCTGCTGCATTATCCTGGGCTGACGTGAAATTGTGGGGTGTGTATCTTCCACAGTTGTCGTCTCACAGCTTCTCAGTTTTCTCAGAAATCTTTTGGTTCTTGTGAGAGCATGGGCAGGGCATCTTCTTTGGAATATATAACTCACTCCTTCTCCAGGAAAGAAGCCTCTCACGTGGCCCACAGAGGCCTGTGGGGGACCCAGCCATCCACTCCCGGGATATACCTTCTGCTCCGCTCCTTCACACCCCTCTCCCAGCCCCATTTTTCCCTCTCTTCTTCCCTCCCCATCACTTGGGTTTTGTTTTTTCCTCTACGTCTGTATCTGCCTGGCCAGATGTAAAGACTCTTGTCACAAGAAGCGTGAAGGCAGATACGCTAAAATTGTCTACAAGCTCATGTTTGTTGAGCATTTACTACATGCCGGGGACTGTGCTGGGAGCTTCCCGTG
The DNA here is from genome assembly GCA_028646535.1 of Procyon lotor. Lineage (NCBI taxonomy): Eukaryota > Metazoa > Chordata > Mammalia > Carnivora > Procyonidae > Procyon > Procyon lotor. The sequence continues at coordinate 69,864,882 of CM053605.1, read as the reverse complement.
TATTAACTCAGCCGATCCTCACAATAAGCCTGTGAGTCAGGAACTTTTGTTTCCCCTAGTTTTATAGATGAGGTAACCCTGACAAGAGCGGCAAGCACTTACCCAAGGCCCCACAGCTAGCAAGGAGCAGAGGCAGAACTGGACATCGGTGTGTGACTTCAGAGCCCATACTGTCATATTCTTGAGTGCTGCAACAGTTTGGGGGGCTGTATTTTAACATCCCACATACCTGTCTACTCTCTGGGGCTTCCGACCACCTCTCCTTCAAAGGAAAACAAAAAGAAGAAAGAAAACATTAAAAAAAGGAGAATGCGGTTCTTCTATTCTGTCTCTGGACACACTTTTATCATTGCATGTGCCAGACCTCAGAGGCACGACCTTAGAACTGGGCCTTCTCAGCCGTCTTCCTCTTCCAAAGCAGCACGGAGAAGTTTGTCAAGGCGGAGAGATTTTTCTAGAAACAACCTCATTACGGTGATCTTTGCCAAGTCATTCCACCCCAGCCATGATCTTGTTTCGTCTCTCTCATAGGCCAGCTGACTGAAGCCACAGAACTGAAAGAGGTTGCAGGACCCACAGATGGTGGAAAGGCTTCTGATGGAAGGACATGGCAAATGAGGCGCGTAGCAGAGAGAAAAAAATACTGGAGGGGGAAAAAAAAAATCCATGCCCACGGTTGCTCACAGTCCTCTTTGTTTTTCTTTTGAACCAGAAGCCTTCCTGAGCCCAAGGGTGGGCATGGTACTAGACGGTGGTCACCTTCGGGATTAAAACAGTTTCTAAATGAACGCAAAATAAAAGCTTTCTGGACTGTAGTAGCAAATGTGACCAATTGGGCCAGTGTGACCCTGACCAGCGAGCTGATGGGAGCAGCGTGGGCGTCCATGAACACACGGCCTGGTCGGGCACTGTGCTAGGTGGGGTTTCTCAGCATCACCACATCCTGGCTTTGTTAGTGCTAATAGGTGCAAAGGGACTCTTCCATGGTGCTAGCCTGATAAAAGAAGGCTCCTGAGCCTTCTGGAAACATCTTTTGGGCCAAGAGTCAGAGAACAATATCAAGGGGGAAAAAAGGAGAGGCCAAGGCTGAGGAGCCCACAGAGGGAGAGCAAGTGTGGGGGGGGGTATGGCTCTGTGCTACGGGTCCTTGTTCCTGTAACTGCATACTCCAGCCTTGAGATGTAGAGTCATCTGCTAGAGGAAAAGTGCACCTGGTAGCTCAGTCTTTGTGAGAGAGAAGAGGAGAGTCATCTTATTAGGAAATTGCAGCCAATGAAATGCTGCATTGATGCATCTTGTGGTAAACTGGCCCTTTAGTGACCAGAACATTCTCAGCTGGCACAGAGCATCCATCCTCCAGATCTGTCCTTCCCTGTGTGACAGGGATCAGGGAGTGGCCCAAGTAAATACTTCCAGTCATCCCTTCCACTTACCAGTTGGCATTCGTAACCCCGTACTTTCTGCCTGAGAGGAGAGAATTATAATACTTCCTTGGGCCTGGAGGGTGAGCAGCAGAGAAGGCACTGGAATGGGGAAGGGGGTAGAGCATGCTGGCAGCTGGCTGTCTTTGAACCCGTGTGTCCCCTTTGTAGGACTGTATGGTGGCTGGGAAGAAGCAGCTGCAACCCTCCATTTCCCATTGTTTCATCCTCCGGCTTGCCGTTTGCGTGTTTGCAGGTTTGCGCCTACTCCGGCGCTGCCCTTCAGACATGGGGACGTCTACATTTGGGACTGGGGAAACCGGGCTAACGCGCGGACAGCCCTATTCTCACTTTGTGCTAGGCCCCCAAACCACAGGGACTGTCTTCTGAATCATTCATTGTCTCTCTAACTTTGTTTCTGGTCTGCTCGAAATGTCTTTTTGATGACTCATCGCCTTTAAGGACACATTTTTAAAAGTTGAAGAGAATCGAAGTGTGAAGAAACGGTTCTGAGGTTGATAAAACCTCTTTTTGGATGAAACTACCTTTGAGTGTAGGCTGCTAAAAATGTATTTGAAAAGAAAGATGTTAAGCCACATCCTGTTTAGGAAATATCCCTTAGTTTCTCTTCTAGGAGACATTTAAGAACAGAATGGAAGGAACACTTTTATTTTCATTTCTGGCATAGTTCACGCTTTTGCTGATTGCTTAAGAGGAGGCCTCTCAAGGATGCCATGAGCGGCAGAATAAGAAGCGCAAAAGAGCAATGAGCCGGGTCCTCTGGCTTCAGGCTCTGTGAGAACCATGAGAGGAGAAGGAAATGTCCGAGCCTGTGGAACTCCTGGCTTCAATCCTGCCACTGCAAAGAGCCATCTAGTAGCCGAGGATGCAGGGGGGTATCTCCAAGATTTCTCTGTTGCCTTTCTTACACTCCTCGTCCTCAGCTTCCCTTTTGTGGGTATCCGCAAAGAGCAGGTGGAAGCAGCCTCTAAAATGTCCAATCACCTGTATTGTGAGTTGAGTTTCCTAGGAAACAGACCCGACGTGGAGATTCGTGTGCGGGTAGGTTGTTGGAATGTGCTCTCAGGAACAACACTGTAGGGGAACGGAGGGAGCAGGGTGACAGAGAGAGAAGTTGTATTGTGATGCAGTCCCCACGAAGGCCTCAGCTCTGAAGCTGGAGTGGCCCTCCAGAGATGTCTCAGATTGAGGCCAGGGGCGGGATCCCGAACCCTCATGTCAGTTAGATCCCGGCTGACCAGCAAGGGGCATAACTGTGGGTGAGATATGTCCCTTCGGCCAAGGGCAGTTCTTGGGGAGAGACTCAAATGAGAGCTAAGCCTCCAGCAAATGACCCTCCCAGAGCAACTGGAGGAGTGAGGGCCTCAGCCCTGTGTCGGAATCCTAGGCAGTGTGCTACAGTCCACCCCTTGCGCATTAAGATCTACTCTTTAGTATAAGAAATGTATCTCATTGGAAACTTGTTTCCCAGGATTCCTCAGTTCTCTGGGGAAACTTAAAATAAAATTAGTGGCACAAATTACACCCCCGCTGCTACAGCTGCTCTTGATACAACTGGTGCTCGTTGTCTACTGCCCACTCTCAGTCTTTCTCAGCCTCTGCTGACACCTCTCCCTGTCTACTTGGCTGTCCTATTGGAAGAGAAAGAGGATCCTCAGCTCTAAGCTTTCTGAGTCCCTGGTTGCCAGGTCCTCCTGTGGCCAGAGTGCCCACCTTGTTGATTTACCATCATACTTGGTCAGAGAAGTAGCAAGAGACTCCCAGTGGGTTACCCGGGTACCAAACTTAATCCCCCCTGCCCCATTGTGGAAAAGCTGTCTGGTCTATCTGCTCAGGGAACCCAAAGTGAACAAGCTGCTGTCATAGCTTAAAGCTGAGTGGGACTTTTCCGTGACTCCTAGTAGAAGGGTTTCTCCGTCTGGGAGCCAGGACCTCTAAACATGCAGACCGAGGGCTGTAGGAGCTAGAAGCATAAAATTCCCAAGTGGCTCACTGGGAGTGGTGGGGAGCACAGCCCTCTTCTCCCACCCCTCCCCCTAACCCTTTGACTCCTGGACCTATGAGTTCTACCTACGGGGGACACAATCCTTCGTAACAGTCCTTATCTTAAGGTGTATACTGCATCCTAGAAGATGGTATTTCTAAGGCACCTCGGCTTTACGTCATCCCTTTATTCAATTAGGCTAACAACTTTTGGATGGAGTAGTGGGTAATAGGATGTGCCCACAGCATGCCTCCCTGGCTATGAAGTGAGTCCCTTGATCCTCTGTGATACTTACTCTGCAGGATTCTGTAAGTGGATAAAACATTGAAAGGATGATAGATGGATAGAGATGCTGTGAAGGCAAATCAAAATCTGTAATATGTGACCATTCTAGTCAAGAGGAATCACTAACCCTTGCAGGGTGGGAGAACTCCAATGTAACCAGCTTACAATCAGTTGGTTGGTTGGACTCCTCTATCGAGGGATGGTGCTTTATTAGGAACTCAATGTTGTTCCTCTTGGGGTAGTTGGACATTCAGCAGTGGCTATAGCTAACCCAGCCCTGGGAAGTAGAAGTAGAAATTATCTGTTGTATTTTTTATTGTTTTTAAATTATCAGCTTTTGCATTTATTTATATTAGTTTTATTATTTTCAGTTTATTAATCTCTATATTTTATTAATTTCTCCTTCTTGATTTGCTTTAGTGCTGCATCATTATGTTGTGGTGGTTCTTTTCCTGAATTTCCCTACCCACCCTTTTTTAACAAATCAGCGTATCTCTTGAATGGCTTGTCACAGAAAGATTTTGGGTCCAGTATTGGCCAAAAACTGCAGAGTCTGCTACCCCAAAGGCTCATCATGACTTCCTTTCTTTCCTTCACCATCTGAAGTGGGTAGACATTCTTAGCTAGATGTCTTCATCTTGCTCCAATTCAGGGACACCCAACAGTTAGGAAGGCATCAAGTTTCCTTGCTGGGATAAGAGCCCTTTTGTGCTTTTCGTGATTTTGAGGTGTGTGTGAAATCCAAGGAAGGAATTTTTCCAAAGCACTCTTTTTTTTTCTTAAAGATTTTATTTATTTGACAGAGAGAGAGAGAGATCACAAGTAGGCAGAGGCAGGCAGAGAGAGAGAGGGAAGCAGACTCCCTGCTGAGCAGAGAGCCTGATGTAGGGATTGATCCCAGGACCCTGAGATCATGACCTGAGCTGAAGGCAGAGGCTTTAACCCTCTGAGCCACCTAGGCACCCCTCCAAAGCACTCTTGAATCTGCTGTTGGCTTAGAAGGAAAGTAATAGAAAACACATTCTTGGACCTTAGGGTCCAAGGGGTAGCTTCCTTTGGACATCAACAAATGGACAGGGCAGGTCCAGGTTGTCCTAAGTGCTCTTAAAGTTTCTGCATTTTAGCTTGGGGCGGTGGGGCGGGGGAAAGCTTTCCTTTCATCTGCCTAAACCTCAACTGCCTGTTCTTTTTTTTTTTTTTTAAGATTTTATTTATTTGACAGAAACACAGAGAGAGAGGGAACACAAGCAGAGGGAATGGTAGCGGGAGAAGCAGGCTTCCTCCAGAGCTGGGAGCCCCATGTGGGGCTCCATCCCGGGACCCTGGGATCATGACCTGAGCCGAAGGCAGACGCTTAACGACTGAGCCACCCAGGCGCCCCTCAACTCCCTGTTCTATACAGTGTCCTTGCTGGGTCACTGCGTGGATTAAATGAAATGCCAGAGATCTCAGCACCTAGTACTTGCCCTATAAATGTTTACGGCTGTGGATGTTAGAGGCATCATGGGCTCTCTACACTACTTGTAAGTCACCCCGAGGGCATGTAGTCATCTGAGTCATTTCATTACATGCCCGCCCCACTCACCCTGAACACTTGAGTATAGGTACCACTCTATAAATGCCTGTGGAGGCTAACTGAATGATTTCTATTGGGGAAATATGGTATCTCTGAAAATGAGCAGACCTGAATTTCATAATGCAGCCCTATGCACAGGTGCAGTTAGCAGGTATCTTATTCGACCACAACCCCATACTGCAGTACTTAATGAAGCTGCTCTTCATTGGGATTCCTGTCTCAGTCCTATTTGGCCTAGGCACCCTAGGTAGTTTTGTTTACAAGGCAAAAAACTGTGCTAGATGCAGTTTTATTTTTAACTGCCCAAACTTTGAAGCAACTAAGATGTCCTTCAGTAGGTGAATGGATAAATAAGCTGTGGATAAATAATAGACAATGGACTATTATTCAGCACTAACAAAAAAAATAAAAGAAAAGAGCTATCAAGCCATAAAAAGACATGGAGGAAACTTAAATGCAGTAAAAGAAGCCACACTGAAAAGGCTACATACAGTAGGATTCCAGCTACCTGACATTCTGGAAAAGGCCAAACTATGCAGACAGTAAAAAGATCTGTGGTTGTCAAGGGTTAGTGGGAGGGGAGGAGTAGATAGGCACAGAGGATTTTTTTAAGGTAGTGAAACTATTTTTATGATACTAGGCTAGTGGATGTACGTCATTATGCATTTTTGTCTAATCCATAGAACCTACAACTGATGATTTGGTGATACTGCTGTCTCTCTGTGGGTTCATCTATTGTAACAAATGTGCCACCGTGGGGCAGGAGGAACAGAATAGGGGAGGGTGTGCATGTGTAGGGATAGGGCAGATGTGGGAACTCTCCAAACTTTCTGTTCGATTTTTCTGTGAACCTAAAGTTACTAAATTCTATTTAAGAAAAGGCAGCCACGGGGCGCCTGGGTGCCTCAGTGGGTTAAAGCCTCTGCCTTCGGCTCAGGTCATGATCTCAGCGTCCTGGGATCAAGCCCTGCATCGCATCGGGCTCTCTCCTCAGCTGGGAGCCTGCTTCCCCCTCTCTCTCTGCCTACTTGTGATCTCTCTCTCTGCCAAATAAATCAATAAAATCTTTAAAAGAAAAAGAAAAAAGAAAAGGCAGCCAGATGAATGAGGGATGGATTTATGTGGTGAGGATCCCGTGTGGACCCTGTGAGACTGTGAGAGGCAGCACATCCAGTGAGTAAGCAGGGCTGGGCCTAGCTTCCCTAATCTTTTCTTGCAAAGAATCAACTCGGGAAAAATTTTAAAAGGTTATGTAGCCACATCTTTTTTTTTTTTTTTTTTTAATCATTCAAAATGGAAGTAGCTCCTTCTGGGGTACCTGGCTGGCTCAGTCAGTTGAACATGTGACTCTTAATCTCAGGGTCCTGAGTTCCAGGCCCATGTTGGGGGTTGAGTTTACTTAAATGAAAAATAAAAAGCACTCCCCTCCTCCAAAAAAAAAAAAATTTTTTTTAAAAAAGAGCTCCTTTGACTCTGATAAGTAAAAAGCATAGTCTTATAACCAAGATGAGTTCACATGGAAGTCAGAGAACTGGCTCCCAAAAAGCAATGGATGGCGTTAGCTCAGCGGGCCGGCCATCGTGCTGGCCACCCGTGTTCTCACACGGCGTGGGGAAGCCAAATCCCAGCGTCAGTAGGGAGGGATCAACGGTTGTGAGGAGCTACTGGGAACCAATGTGGTGAAAGGAGTATCTTGTGAAGATTAATGTGTCAGCTGTGACAAAAGTAGATTCAACCAAGGGAAAAACCGAGGCAGAGACATCTATTATGTGATGTCACAACAGATGGGAGGCGACAAGGACCCAAAGTCTGGGAGAGCCAGAGCATGCAAGGAAAGAGGCTGAGGTGTAAGGAGAAGTGAGAAGTCCAGCCAGTGGAGGAGAGGATCAGAAGCTGGGCACAGGATGTGGGCATAGGGCCTTCTCCTTGGGAGGAGTGCTGTAAGGCCTAAAATGAAGACTCAGTATTTATTATGTGCTGCCTTGACAACTGGTAACACAAGAGAGCCTCCAACGGCCTCACTGTAGGACCTCTCCCCACGCTGCTCCCCAGGTAGGATTCTCTTGGCAAACAACCCTCCTTATCAAAGGGAGCAGGCACAGCTCCTGCTTATCCCTGAGAAGTGGGTTCCGGTTCCCTACCAGCCCATGGAACATTGCAAACAAGCCAACCCCATCTTTCTGTGGGAACCAGGGTCTTTCCTCCCTCTTGATACCACAGAGACTGCTTCCCACAGGCCGGGTTTTGCGCCCTGTTCCCGGGGGCAGCCCACACGTGGCCCCGCACTGTGTACAGTGTCTGTCTTCCCTGGGTTGTGAGTCCACATGGCTCTGGGTGCATGCGTGTTGGGTCACCCCTGTTGCGTCACCTGAGGCAAGAATCCTCCCTCAGCAGCCAGCTGAGTAAGAAGTGATTCAGACAGGAGGCAACACCAGCACGAGCAGGGTGAGGCCGAGGCCAGTTCCACAACAGACACAGAGAATTTCAAAGCTGGATAAACCTGTCTCACCCTGTAAATAAGGAAACAGACCTGGAGGCCAAGGTTTCTGCCTCCCCATGCCTTTTCCATGCCTCCCCAGGAGGATCTGAAAGGGAAGTATACAGGAGGTATATAAAGGTAAATATCACTGAACGACTGTATGAGAAAGTATAGCAGTTCTAGAGGATGTTATCTTCCTCCAGAGATTTACTTTTGCTTCTGGAAGGCAGAGAAGGGCTGTTCGCCTTATTCCAGACTCGGATTGATCTGAACTGAACCGGCTACAGTCTTGCTGACAATAGCTATTTCTCATTCTTCCTTCCTCCCTGGGGCAGCCCTTCAGGGATCACAACTGGGTCTGAAACATTTACCCAGGCCCCTTTTCCTTGATGAGCCCACAGCTCTGATTTTTATTTTCTCAACCTTGAGAAACTGCTCACCTTCTCTCTTAGCCAACCCCTTAGTATATGTGCTGCCGAAGCAAGCACTTAGCCAACCCCTTAAACAAAAAATTCTTCTTGGAGTTCTAGGAACATTTATGGCAGGGGGGGGGGGTCCTCCTAACTTTACTGAGATAGAATCGATTAGCTTTCCCTCCCTCTCTGATTGTATCCTCAGCTCTCAGCCCCATTCCTCCTGTAATTCAGCAAGTGCCTGAAGGGGACAAGGAGCCCCATGCTGGCTCACCCCTCAGTGCATTTCCTTTCTCTCCAGGACCCTGGCCCTAATTGCTGCCTGCAGTGGTAACTCTGATGATTTCCAACAGATGGATCTTTTTAAAAATCCAGCTATTCTAGTTGTGTTCAGTGGAGTTGGTCTAATACAAGTTGACTGTTTAACCTGAGTGGAAATCCAGTTAATAAAGCATTTATTAAATATCTACTCTCTGCTCAGCCTCATGGTGCTTCAGTCCATAAAAGAGAAATAAAAGACATGTTCGCTGCCTTCCACTCATGTGGGGAGAGAGGACAGCACAGGGAATAGCTAGAGCACACTAGGGAAAGAGAACACCATTGGGAAGGAGACAGGAGAGCAAGCTGGAGTCATCCAAGTCCTTGTGTTCCTCCACTCCCACACCAGAACAATAATGAAGTCTCCCTATCAGTCCATATTCATGTACGTGCAGGCGGATGTGTTTCCATGCACAGAAACACACTTTAAGAAGGAGATACTGGGGTGCCTGGGTGGCTCAGTGGGTTAAAGCCTCTACCTTCAGCTCAGGTTGTGATCTCAGGGTCCTGGGATCAAGCCCTGCATCAGGCTCCCTGCTTCCTCCTCTCTCTCTGCCTACTTCTGATCTCTCTCTGTCAAATAAATAAATAAAGTCTTTAAAAAAAAAAGAGAAGGAGAGACTGAGTGTGGACGGGGAGCATGAGGCCAGAGCAGCGCGTGACAGAGAGCATGTGCGCTGTCGGAGCCGGGCTCTGGTCAGTCTGATGCGTCGGAGGAAGAGAGGCGCTCGGGCAGGTCCCCCACGGAAGAATGCTTCAGCACCTGTACGGCTTTCCTTCCGCCAAGGAAGGAAGGGTCCATTCCTTTCCTGCCTTGGAATCTGAACTATAATGAGATATTTTTATTGAAAGGGGCAGAAGAATTTGCCTCCAAATGACCTGTTGAGGCAAAAACATTGTAATTCCGCATCATCTCAGTGTTCACACGTGAGGCAGGACTCTTCCTGATTTGGCGAGTTTAAATGTAAACAGAGAGTTTAAGTGACAGAGTTGTTGAGCAGCATTTCTACTCTGAAACGGTCACCCTTTCCTCCATACCCAGGTTAAGCTCTGTGCCAAAACCTTCTCATACAAAAGGTGCTTTCTCTCTTTCATCTCTCCCTAGTCTCTTTGACTCCCTTCCTAATCACCTTTCTGGAAGGTCTAATACCCAGATGTATTGGGAGATGATTTTCAATAACCTCTCCCAGCCTCTGTAACTCAGCTGACAAGTTTCCCTGAGGCTACAGTACCTTTTATTTTGGCTAATGTCAAAGCAGCAGCACACAAAGATTGCAAATGGTTTAGTTGTGAGCTTTTCTATTGGAAAAAACAAAAACAGCACTATCTGAACCCCTACTCCCCTTTGCAGCGTCGTTCCTCTAGGCCTGAGAGATATGCTGACTTCAGAAGCCAAGGGGTATGCTGACTTCAGAAGGAAGGAGGAAGTCAACAGGAAACATCGTGGGAGCTTGGGGAAAATGAGCCAAAACTTGGAGGATTTTCTGGATGGCTACATGGGCTCTTCCAGGTATTTTCACCTAAACACATATGCCCACTGACCTCCAGGTGTGGCATTTTCAGCTCAGCCCGCTGAACTCTTTACTCACAGATAAGCCTATTGCTGATCTCTGGGTCAGAGAACGTCTTTCTCTCCGTGGTAATGGCTGACAGGGACAAAGCCTTCACAGCGGGAAGGCTCAGCAGTTCTGCTATTTGAGAAAGAGACCCAGCTAAGCTGCCTCTTCCGCTCTCTGCATAGCAGCAAGAAGGGCCGTAAGCCAGAGTGACTTCTGAGGGAGGGTCAGAAGAATATGTTAGATGGGGTCACGGCTTGGAAGAAGGAGTAGGGAGTGGGGAGGAATGAAGATGGATAGGCCCAAGGAGGTGCGGAGTACGAATGAATTTTTGCTCTCCCATGGGGATGATGGGCAAGTTCTGTAAAAACGAGTCACTATTTTCACCCTCGCCAGTAAGACTCTTTCCTTTGAAGGATGATATCAAGTAAGACCAATGTCTGGTCTGTCAAAAGGCAGAATGAAACTGGGAGTAACTGCCATTGTCTAGGCAAGTCTGCTGTTGAGGGAGCGAGACATAGCCCAGTCTGGCCAGACACAACACAGAAAAAGTAATCCCCTGTTAAGGGTTGAATTGCATTCCCCCAAAATGTGAAGTCCTAACCTCCAGTACTTTAGAATGTAACCTTATTTAGTGATATGGTTTGACAGAGGTAAGCCAGTCAAAATGAGGCCATTAGGATGGGCTCTATGTGATTGTGTCCTTATCAAAGGAGGAAATTTGGAGATAGACACACACATAGGATGCCATCTGAGGTTGAAAGCAGAGATTGAGGTGATGCTTCTATGAACCAAAGAAACCCCAAAGATTGCCAGCAAAGGACCAGAAGCTAGGAGAGAGACATGAAACAGATTCCTCACAGCCCTTAGAAGCAGCCAATCCTGCCAATATCTTGATCTAGGATTTCTAGCCTCCAGAACTATGACACAATAAAGTTTTTTGTTTAAGCTACCCAGTTTGTGGTACTTTGTTACAGTCCCTCTAGCAAACTATTATATCCCTTCTGGTGTCCAACTCTAATTGTCAGACATATTTCCCTTGGTGATGGCAATCATCTCCTTTTAGTCAAGAAGCAGAGAAATTGAAGGAATGTGAAATGAGAAAAAAAAAAAAAAAGATCAGACTATGGACAATGTCGTTAGTCTTTTATAAACAAAATCCCAGGAAAGATTTGTTAGGAAAATGAAAACCATATGGCCAGCACCTTATCTAATTTTCTTCATCATAACTATTCCCCAGCAGTTAAATAATAGGGAGGGAGATGGGAAGATGGGAACAGTTGGTTTGGTAAATTGGTGGCGGAAGGTTTTGGAGACGCTGAAACAGTAGAAAAAGGCTATTGTAGAGGAAAGTGTAAAGAAATGTGGTAGAAGAGAGGTTGATAAAGAGGTAATCTGTCATGAAGTGGGATGAACCATAAAAACAAGTAATCTTCAAAGAATGAGATGTTTGGATCTATGTATCTTTATATGTTGTATAATATAGATACATAATCATTTTCTACCTCCTCGTTCTATAAATTAGGTGTATTTTCAGATATAATCAAGAATACACAGTGAAGGTTTAGGTCAGAGATGGACCAAACAAGGAGGCAAGAGCCAAAGAGATGCTGTTTAATTTGTTCACAGAATCCTTCTTCTGCAGTTGTACCAGCCAGAAGTGAATCCACTCTGTGCCCATGTCCTCACTTCCTTTCCAGATGGTATCATGGAACAGATCTGTGTGCAGTCAGGGCTCCCAGAACCCCGAGGAAGTTCTTGCTGCCCTTGTGTGTATCCCCAGTGGTTGTTCTTTGCAGCCTGCAGCAGATGCTTCCATTTGAGATAGTATCTAACCTGGTGAGACACTCGGAAGCTCTAATTACGTTTGCAGTGGCTGCTGCTGCAGCATGTGACCTCCTCCTAGCATATCTTACCTAAAGCCTCACCAGCCAGCACCAGCTGCATAGGTTAGTGCCAAATAGTGGGCAATTCTTCCTCATACTGGTATTGGGGGAAGAGACTAATAGCCCCCAAAGAGGCTGACAGTGTTAGAACTTGTCTTCTATAGTATGATGGGCTTCATGAAACAATTCATTCCCAATGTGTCCCCAACTGTATTAAAATATTGTAATGTAGTGGGATGCTCCTCTGGGAACAGCACAACGTGATGCATCTCACATGGTGTGTACTAACGCAGCAAGATACGTTACATAGATTCTGGTATCACAAATCCTTCAAAGGACTCATTCCATAGGAGGTGACATTTAAACCTATCTTAGAGACCATGTACATGCATAATATCCCTTGATCTGCTGAATCTCATTCAGTGCTTGAGAGCTCAGTCCTACTGTAGTCATATCAAAGAGGGAAGAATTTGTAAAAGGACAAATGTTTGACTCCAAGTAAGAAAGTAAAAGAGATACTCTCACCGCAGAATTCAGTTACTAGCCACCGAAGTTAATGGAACTCTTTCTTCATCTGTGGTGCTGAGGCCCCTGTCTAATCCCCCCCATGGAAGCACATGCTGCTGATCTCCCTGCCTGATCACAACTTGACTCTGGCAAAGAGGAGCCTCAGATGAAGCAGGGGAAGGTCCAAAAGATGGGCTGGGGCTCTCTAGTCCATCTGTGGCAATGAACTTATGCTCTCCATTTACTGCTGAGGACACGGGTAGTAAAAGTTCCATAGAGCTAGCAACAGTGGAGTTAGGAGAGCTTTCTTGTTTCCTGGAAGCAATGTGGTACCATGTCATTTCATCATTTCTTCATTAATTGAAGCATCTTTTTCAGTTAATAAACATATGTTAAGTGCTCGAGCTGGGACAGGCAGCATGAATATGACTTCAAGAAGCTTTCCAATCATCAATGTTATGATCTTTCTTTTTTTTTTTTTTTAAGATTTTTAAAGATTTTAAAAAGAGAGAGAGAACACAAGCAAAGGGAGGGGTGGAGGGAGAGAGATGAGCAGAGTCCCTGCTGAGCAGAGAGCCCGATGCGGAGCTCCATCCCAGGACCCTGAGATCATGACCTGAGCTGAAGGCAGGCAGGCACCCAGGTGACCCAAGTTAAGATCTTTAAAACATACTAACTTTTTGTACACTGTGATAGGTACTGGAGTTAAAAAGACTTGGCCCACGTACCCTAGAATCATTTTAAAAAATGTTGTATCTAGTATTTACACTGAAATCTCAATAAATTTATCACTCTGATTTATATATGGATGATATTAGTATAATATTACAAAATACATGTTTCAAAGCAGTGGTTCTCAACCTTGGCCCACAGGCAGATCAACTAGGGAGTTTTAAAAAACCCTGATGTACTCAGCCCCACCCCAACAAACTGCATCAGAATTTCTGGGAATGGGTTCCAGACATCATTATATATTTTTAAAGACTCCAGGTAACTCTACCATACAGCCACAACTGAGAACTATTACATTAGAATTTCTGCCTTAAGCACTTCTAGTCTGAAACAATGCCTGGCAGATAGTAGACCACCAACAATATCTTTCATTCTAATATTTCGCTCCCCTTTATTTCTTACCAGGCTCCCAGCAGAGTGCCTGGCACAGAATGGGGACACAGTAACTGGCTACTCCTTTTCACTCTTCCTTCTTGCTAGAAAGTACCTGGAAAGATTAAGTAGAGTAATATTTAGGGTTTGAAATGTACTTGCCAAAGTGTCCATATTGAGGGAACTTTAAGCTCAAATAAATGCTTGTCTTCTTATTCGTATGAATGTATCAAGGTTCATTATCATATATAATTACATGAGATATTATTCAGACAATAATATTTATCACCCCCAACAGAAAGCAGACGCTTGTTGGGAAAACTTTTGAATGTGCTCATAAAATATGGCACAGAAAAATAACGTTGACAGTATTAGTGCCTGGTATATTTTGAATTCGGAATGAAAATGCAGGAATAAAGAATTTGAGTTTGCTAAAAATAAAACAATTTTCTCTTATATCTAAATATTAGCACGTGGCTCACCTAAAAAGAATCAGTGAGGGGCGCCTGGGTGGCTCAGTTGTTGAGCGTCTGCCTTCGGCTCAGGTCATGATCCCAGGGTCCTGGGATCAAGCCCCACATGGGGCTCCCTGCTCGGCAGGAAACCTGCTCCTCCCGCTACCATTCCCTCTGCTTGTGTTCCCTCTCTTGCTGTGTTTCTCTCTGTCAAATAAATAAAATCTTAAAAAAAAAAAAAAAAAAGAATCTGTGTGGCCACCGGCTATTTGTTTTCTGATTGGCTCATTTCATTTGGCCTTCCTAAAAAAACAATTTCTGCTTGGTCACTAAATTTTTTTTTTAAGATTTTATTTATTTATTTGAGAGAGAAGAGAGAGATAGCATGGGGGGTGGAGGTCAGCGGGAGAGGGAGAAATAGACTCCCCACTGAGCAGGGAGCTTGACATGGGGCTCGATCCCAGGACCCTGGGATCATAACCTGAACTAAAGGCAGATGCTTAACCGACTGAGCCACCCAGGCACTCCTAAAATGCTTTTGGTTTTGTTCTTTTGATGAGATGGTAGAAAACATGCTATCACATGGCCTTTGGCAGAAATCTAGTTTCCAGAGAGGCTGAGAGGGAAAGGAGGACTTCTAAGCTATTGCCCTTAAGGGAAAATGATTTCATTCATTCATTCAATAAATATTTTTTGAGTATCATCTAAATGAATGAGGGAAGGAATAGGGATCCTGTGATCAATGAAGGAGTCCTCACTGGGACTCCTTCTGCGGTAATGCTTTCCAGGAGGTTGGAAAATGTTTTTTCCTCTGGGGGTAATGCTTTCCAGGGAAAATGTTTTTTTCATAGAAATGCCTGGGACTGCCCCAAGTAAAAAATGACATTTTCTTTTTCGTGTGAATAAATTTACCCATAAATATTTTCCTTTATGTGGATCTTTAGCACTTTAGGTGTTCACTGAGGCTTACAAGTCTGCAATGGAGGACAGATAGGTTCTGGGCCAGTGAGTGCAAGGCAGTGAGGTGGTAGAAAGGGTCGAAAGAAGGAAGTAGATGAAGGCTATTTTAATCTTTTTCTTAGCCTCAGTCTACTGAAGGACCACAAGTTATAGCTTGGGGTTTTGATATTAGTTTAATTGATGTTCATTTTTCCCCCTGAATGAAATAAATGTTCACTTCCTAAGTCTACTATGTAATGTGGTGTCCCTTAAAGATGGTAGAAGGGAAACCCATGAATGTAGTCCATTTCATCTATCAGGCATCTCTGGTTTCCTTGCTACCTGGCTTGGGTTTATGCCCCTGAAGGACCGTTTTCAGATAAGCAGTGGCTAAGGTGGGCTTGAGTGATTTAGAGCAATGCTTCTCAAACTTACTATGCATATGCATCTTCCTGGATCAGGAAAAACGCAGATTTCAGTTCAACAGGCCTGCATTTATGGCATTTCTAGCAAGCTCCCAGGCCATGCCAATGTCCGCCTAACATACTTGGAGTCGGAAGGGCTTAGAGGACCTCAAGCTGATGGTAATAAAAGAAAGAGTTTGTATCATTCTAAAATCTTTTCTCCTTTAAGAGGCTTTCCCAGACTACTCAAAACAAAGCTGTTTTCTTTATTTCCCACAAAATCCTCCCCAAAATATTTGAAACAAAGATCATATCTGAAATTTGTCAGGTATGTTTCCAAGTATTAAGAGATCAGATGCTTTTTGCCAATATAAAGCTCCAGGGACTCCAACACAATTATCCTTACTGAAAAGCCATATAAATAGTTGGGCCTATTTTTGTGTTTAAAAATATGTGTGATTGTATGTTTTTCTTCTATTTGTTCATGTCAGTCTTGACCCTTAGATTATAAATTTTAGGGTTAGACTGTGTCCCTCTCAGACCCATAGACACTGCCAACAAAGGAGTCAAGAAGACACCTAGGAATCGGCTGGTTCAGGGTTGTCCAAGCATGGCACCGCTACCACTGGGGAATAAGTAAGATGAGTTTAGATATGGAACGTGAACAACCATTTTATAATTTTTTATAGTTGTATATATTTTTAATATGTCTTAGGGAAAGTTATAACTAGCATATCTTGCCCAGGATTTCATAGATACTATCATGAGGAGAAGGATACATTTACTTAAATTTTCTAAGTGAGTTGCTATAAACACAAACATGATATGGATATCATTACTGTAGCACACATATATAACAAAAATTGAGAGTTTTATGCAAATAACTGTGGTTTGGGAAATAGTGTTTAACCTACTACTAGAACTCACAACTGAGGAAACTGAAGATCGGAAGTATCACCATGTTTTAGAGAATTTAAGATACCATGAATCATAGGGATATGTCCTAATTTCAAGGAGCTAAAATGTGAGGAAATTCAAAGAATAAATGAGATATGAAAGTGGATTCCTCGAAGTCAAGCATCTCTGACTGACTGTTTTATAAATTATTGTCTCTTCTAAGAGCATCTCTGCTCTAATAGTAATTAAAAATAGAATTTTGTCACCAATTCCAGCAACATGCCTAGTTATGACCTAAAGGAGTAACTTTTTTATGGTGGAATTTCAGTTATTACTTGTGGTAGGTAAGTAGGTGAAATAGTTTCAGGCAGGAGCTTTGGTATAGTCCCCTCAAATCACCCTTGTAGAAGATGACCTATTATCCTTGTCAATGTCCTTCAGCCAAAGACTAATAGGAAGAAACCTGTAGATGAACAAGTTGGGTCTGTTACTCATTTCAGTGAGGGAGAACTGTGGGGGCATCTCAGCAAAAGATATTAGAAAGGACTTACGGTAGGATTTGGCTTGTATTATATTCTTTTGAGGAGGATCAAGGTAGTGGAGCCCTGCTCTGGATTGGATGCTGTCAGAGAGCAAAGGTAATTCTGTGATTTGACATTTTAATAAGTCTTATCTAAAAGGTGCGAGAATTAGAGGTAAGCTAAAACTGGGATTGGTAAGGAAGCAGCACTCCTGTTAGCCAGGGCAGGAGGATATTCGGCCATCTTTGTAGTCTGGGCAGCATTCATGTTTAGTCCATGTTCAGACATAATCAGGTATTATTCTGGTCTTTGTCTTGATCCATCATGGTCAGAGAATGGCCTTGTCTGCTGTTAGGGTTCTGTGAAAGTGTTTATGTTCAACATAAGAACACAACCCAGCTGTGAGTGCTGCATCAACTCCTGGATTTCGGTGCTGCTTTTCTTCTTACCCCCTCCTATGTAGTTCTTTCCTGAGCCACCTTGCTCCATTTCCAGACAAAATGCCAGACACAAATTTCAGCAAGTTAAGCGTTTTGTATTACGTTCCCAAATTTAAGACCCGGTCCTGGACTCTATGATGGCAAATGTCTTTGTTTAACTCTGAAAGAAATTGCCCTGCTATTTTATCTCTTTGAGAGAATGTGATCTTCAGCCATCCGTGACAATCAATACTCTACTTCAGCAAAAGCCATAATGCATGTGTTCATCAGTTTATCCTTCCCCAGTCACAGCACCCCATGTGCACACACACAGACGGGCACACACACACACCCCAAACACTTTTGATTATATATATGCCAAAGAATAAGTGCCCTATGGAGAATTCCCTGGGACGTCTGTGCTTGGTCAATAGCATTTACTGATGGTGGCAGAAAGAGAAAAGCATCTTGGGAAATAGAACTCTCCCAAGGCCTCTGATGCTAACAGCCACTGCCTCTCCCAGCCTAGAGGCACTATCAACTAGAGGTGAGTAAAAGAAGATCAAAGTAGATGAGTGGTTGCCAGGGACGGAGGATGGGGATGTCTTCTGGGGTGATGAAAATATTCCAGAGTTAGACAGTAGCTATGGGTGAATACACTGAAAACCGCTAAATCGTGCAATTGAAAGGGTGAACTTCATGGTATGTGAATTATATTTCAATTTAAAAATTTTTTTTTTTTTAAAGATTTTATTTATTTGACAGCGAGAAACACAGCGAGAGAGGGAACACAAGCAGAGGGAATGGTAGCGGGAGAAGCAGGCTCCCTGCCGCGCAGAGAGCCCGATGCGGGGCTCGATCCCAGGACCCTGGGATCTGACCTGGGCCAAAGGCAGACGCTTAACGACTGAGCCACCCAGGCGCCCCGATTTAAAAATTTTTTGAAGGAAGTAAAAAGCAAGAGAGATCAGATAATACTTCAGAGAGATGTCTCTTACTGGCCGTTGTTGGATTTGCTTTTTATTTTTTGTCCCCTAAATTGCGGAGTTTTCAAGGTAGGCAGAAATCAGATGTTTGATATGATCTATTCATTCAGTAACAGCGTTGCGATTAGTAATCAAAACTTTCCTTTCTGAATGAAGGTAACTAGTAAAATTGGTAATAGTGGTTAACCCAGTCTTCATAACACTGTAGAGGTGTAAACTTTCTCTTTGGAATAGTGTCAGCTGAACCAGGGTAGGAGGTTCCGTTCTATACGTGCGATAGGAAGCTTCACTTTTAAGAAGTCAGTTAGCTGTGTTTTCAGAGGGAATTTGTAGTTGTCTTTTTAAGTATTTTGTCACCAATTCCAGCAACATGCCTAAATCAAAAATACCTATACCTCTAGTTTCAAGGATTTCTCTAAATGCTAAAATCCAATTAAGAGTGAGAATGGGGGCACCTGGGTGGCTCAGTAGGTTAAGCCTCTGCCTTCAGCTCAGGTCATGATCTCAGGGTCCTGGGATCCAGCCCCACGTCGGGCTCTCTGCTCAGCGGGGAGCCTGCTTCCCCTTCTCTGCCTGCCTCTCTGCCTACTTGTGATCTCTCTCTCTCTCTGTCAAATAAATAAGTAAAATCTTTAAAAAAAAAAAAAGTGAGAATGATAAAGTATTAGAAAGCCTGTCACCCTGCACAGTTGTGCAGAATGGACAAGGATGCTCATCATGCTTTTCATTCATTCATTTGTCTGCATGCCAGGAATCCTGCCAGGCACTGGGGGACACAAGAGGGGAGCGGGCACATAGTCTGCCGCCAAAGAACTTCAAGGGCATTGGCACAAACTGAGCTGCCTTTTACATCATCTGGGTACATGGGCTGGGCTGCATTTTTTTAAGGTATGGTGATTCCACAATAGCGAAAATTAAGACTCTGGAACTTGGACACAAAAAAGACAAAGAATATCTTTCTTCCTCATTTGAGAAAAAAACTTCTTTTAGAGAAGAATCCCATCTTTCCTTGAGACCTCTCTGCATCTAGGGGGGCAGCTGGGTGGTATTCGTGCCAGGACAAAGGGTAAGGACAACTGCCGTGGTTGCCCCATCCCAGGCCTTGCTCCGCCATTTTCTCTGCACTATATTCGAGCCCCAAATAGATACAGGCTTCCAGACATATTTCCTCTGAGCACGCTTTTTTAAAAGAAACAAAATCATAAACTTCTATATGATAGTGGTCTAAGTAGCTGTTACTGAGAAAATGCATAATGATAAATTAATACAGTAACACTTCCAAATGATTTTGCTTTTGAAAAATCACAGCAGTACTTTTTTAAAGATTTTATTTATTTATTTGAGAGAAAGCGAGAACATGAGAGGGGAGAAGGTCAGAGGGAGAAGCGTAATCCCCGTGGAGCTGGGAGCCCAACGCAGGACTCTGTCCGGGGCCTCAGGGATCATGACCTGAGCCAAAGCAGTCACCCAACCAACTGAGCCACCCAGGTGCCCCCCAGCAGTATTATATACATTCGAAACCTAAAATACCATTGACTCAGTTTACTCACAATTCTTCTTAGCCATCAGTTTTCCCAAGATTTTAAAGTTCTGTGACACTCTTTGATGGAAGTGTGGCCAAACTTAATACCCTGTGGGTTGGATAGAAAATTAATACCACCTTTTTTGGAAAGCAACTGGGCAATATCTATCAAAAATTTAAACATGCATTCACTTTGACTCACGTCTACCTCTATGAAATTACCCTACACAAGTTTACAAAATGCACGATGATGTTCAACACAACATTCCTTAGGACAGTTTGAAATCTGGAAACAAAACTATCCTAATGAAGGATTGGCTAACCAGTCATATAATGGAATACTTTATAGTCATTAAAAAGAATGAGGTCTGTGACATTAAGTAAAATTTCAAGTTTCAGGGGCACCTGGGTGGCTCAGTTGGTTGAGTGTCCAACTCTTGGTTTTGGCTCAGGTCATGATCTCATGAGTTGTGGGATTGAGCCCTGCATTAGGCTTCATGCTCAGAGGGGAGTTTGCTTGAGATTCTCTCCTTCTGCCCCTCTCCTCACTCTTTCTCTCTCTCTCTCTCTCAAATAAATAGATAAATCTTTTTTAAAAGTTCAAATTGTAGAATAGCATGTATAGAATAGCATATATATATGATATTTTTAAAACCGTGTAAGCATGTATACACACATATATGTTTCTTTTGAAAGAAACAAAATCATATATGTATGTATATGTGCATATATGTACATAGTATATATATGATTTTGTTTCTTTTAAAAGAGTACTCAGTGTAAAATATATTTGGAAGTCTGCAATTATTTGGGGCTCTTGTCTACAAGAGCCATAAGCCATATATATATGTCTATATCCGATACATATATCCATATATATACACATATATATATCCCAATACATATATCCATATATATACACATATATGTATGTTTACGTGTGTGTGTATACACATATATGCTAGAAGCAAAATACATGGTATTAGCCTTACACCAGAATTTCTCAAATTTGAGTAATATATGGGTATCTTAATTTGGGTATTTACTATTGGGTATTTACTTTGGGTATTTACTATTAGCTTGAAATTTTTAAATTTTACTTAAAATAGGTATAATTATGGAAATCAGTGTACTTTTTGTGCTTTTAACATCAACTAGGGGATCCCAGAACCTTATAGCATTAGTAGAAAAACAAACCCAAAGGCAATTTATAAATTAAATGCCAAAGGCAACTTATAAATTAAATGCCAAAAAAAAATCTCTGTAATTAAAACTCAAAAACTGATAAATGATGTTGTTACGCTGGTATGCGATTTCTGATGAACTATAATTGTAGAAAGATACAATTGCCCTCAGATACAAGTCTATATTAAATCTTTTTGCATTTGACTTTAACAATACTCTGTATTGCTACTGTGTTATAAAAATATCAAAAACTTCATGCCTGTATATGAAATTCAAGATGATCAGACCACATTTTACCAAAACTATGGATCAATTTTTAATGGTATGACACTTGATAACTATTTTTCTTTGCAAAACTTTTGATTGAAGTATAACTAATATGCAGTGTTATATTAGTTTCAGATGTATAACATGGTGATTCAACAATTCTATATATTACTCAGTGTCCACCACAATAAGTGTCGTCACCAAACAACATTATTACAATCTTATGATATTCCTTATGCTGTACTTTTCATCTCTGTGACTTACTTATTATGTAACTGGAGGTTTGTACCCCTTTATCTATTTCACCCATCCCCCAACCCACCTCCCGTCTGGCAACCACCAGTTTGTTCAGTCTTTAAAAGTTTGTTTTTTGATTTGTCTCTTTTTTTCTTTATTCATTCTTTCATTTCTTATGTTTCACATATGGCTGAAATCATATGGTATTTGTCTTTCTCTGACTGATTTATTTCACTTAGCATAATACCCTCCAGGTCCGTTCATGGTGTTGCAAATGGCAAGATTTCATTCTTTCTTATGGCTGAGTAATATTTCATTGTATATGTATACCACATCTTCTTTATCCATTCACCTATAGACAATTGGGTTGCTTCCATATCTTGGCTATTGTAAATAATGGGGCAGTAAGCATAGTGTTTTTTCTATGTTTGAGTAAATACCCAGTAGTGGAATTACTGGGTCACAAGGTAGTTGTTGTTGTTGTTGTTGTTGTTGTTGTTGTTGAGAGAGAGTGTGTGTGTAAGAGAGGTGAGGTGGGGGCAGAGGGAGAGAGAATCTTAAGCAGGCCCCATGCCCAGTGCAGAGCCCAATGTGCGGCTCCATCTCACATCCCTGAGATTGTGACCTAAGCTGAAGTCAGGAGTCAGAGGCTTAAATGATTGAGCCGCACAGGCACCTCCATATGGTATTTCTATTTTTAGTTTTTTAAGGAAACTCTGCACTGTTTTCCTCAGTGATTGCACTAATTTACATTCCTACCAACAGTGCACCCAGGTTCCTTTTTTTCTCCATATCCTCACTAACATTTGTTATTTCTTGTCAACACTTAACAACTCTTAATTGATTTTATTCCCTTAAAAGTAAGGTTTTTATTGTAACTTTTTAAAGGCATCAAATATTTTGGGGAACAAAAATGATATTTGAATCTGCTTTATTTTTTATAGATATTTTTAAAAATGCAGTTTCAACATAGAGTTCACAAAGTTTAGAAAGAAAATGACAAAAACTTGGAAGTAAGTCATTTATATCATTTAGAAAACAACTGCAATTCAAAATTTCTTATCCTTGTTGCTATTTGTCTGTAAGTGAAACATTGAAATGGCCACTAGTACAATGTCCTATGGCTTTCAGCTAGCCCAAATGCACCATCTTCATGTTAAATCTGCTTCTGGTCTGTTCTCATTATTCTTCATTAATTAAAGTAGTACATTACTCATTGGAGTGAAATAGGTGATGGGAATTAAGGACTGCCTTGTTGTGATGGGCACTGGGTGATGTATGGAATTGTTGAATCACTATGTTGCAAACCTGACCTAATATTACATTGTATGTTAAGTAATTGGAATTAATTTTTTGTAAAGATTTATTTATATATTTGAGAGAAAGAGAGAATGCAAGTGGGAGCAGGGGCAGATAGAGAGGAAGAGACTCTCAAGCAGACTCTGTGCTGAGCATGAGCCCCCGCAGGGCTTGATCTCACGACCCTGAGATCACAACCTGAGCCTGGGTGGCTCAGTCATTAAGCGTCTGCCTTCAGATCCGGTCATGATCCGAGGGTCCTGGGATTGAGCCCCACATTGAGCCCCACTTTGGGCATCATGCTCCCTGATCTTCGGGAAACCTGCTTCTCCCTCTCCTGCTCCCCGTGCTTGTGTTCCCTCTCTGACTCTCTCTCTCTCTGTCAAGTAAATAAATAAAATCTGCTAAAAAAAAAAAAAAGAGTCAGATACTTAAGTGACTGAGCCCCCCAGGTGGCTTAAGTCTTTGTATATGAAAATGCCACTTAAGTACAAATTATCACAGCCAAAGGAAAGTTTTGTCTTGATAAGTAGAAAAGAATTCAACATAAAGGTGGCAGTTACCATTTTGAAGTTGAGACCTGCCAGCCTTATGGCAGTTAAATTTTCTAATTCATAAAAGGTTAAGAACCAAAAAATCATGGTCAAAATGTTTATGACATGAGTGGTAGGATTGAATGATTTTTACTTTTTTTTCCCTTTCATGTGTTATTGGACTGTTTTTCAATGATTATGATTATTACCTAAGCTTAAAAGTAAACAATAATGGTGATTTCATTGTGGAAAAAATTAAAAAGATAAGATCCTGTCACTTTATCACTTGGCTCCTGAAGATTGTAATCATAAGTGAAAACAAAGATTATAAAATTGAGATCTAGCTTTAAGTGGCATGCGGTCATCTTCTAGAATCTGGATGATGGTGTTTTCATATTTAATCACTAAGGTGACTACCCAAATGAATAGATACAATTGCAAATAATTTTGTGTAAAGAACTCACAGGCCTCAGGCAATATGTCCAAAATCCCTAGGAGCCCCTAGACCTGATTGAAGAAATACTTTATATTCTTCTGTGTTGTCTAGAATTTATATAATGATCAAGATAAAAATGATGTGGTGCCCTCTTATAGTTGTCTACCTTCTCAGCACCCCACTCTGTGCTCCTGTTCCCTTTTCAAGGTTTTCCGTCCTCTTGTGTGTCTATTAGAGATGCTCTTGTCTCACAGGTAGGGGCTTTGGTACCTTGAGAGGACTGATGCAAAAATGTCCACCTATGGGACATAACCACGACAGTAAAGAATAACAGACCAAAGATTTGGTGCCTAGTAGGAAGTCCAGTATAGCAGAGTCCAGGCTGGGATTGGGAGGGTGGAAGAGAGTTCATAGTTATTTTATTTTATTTTATTTTATTTTTATTTTATATTTCATTTCATTTCATTTCATTTTGAGAGATCATGGTTTTAAAACCAAAAGCCACACACAGTGGCTCCACGTTAGGAAAGTCTTGAGTGCTGCTGACTGGCTGCCAAAGTCTAGGTTGTGATGGGGGAGCCCTGGGTCCCCAGGGGGCTCTGTTGCACTGTGGCTGCCCACCTAGGGTTGACAGGTCTAACCCCTCCACTGTAGAGGTAATATGCTGAAGTCTGAATTTTGGAGCCCAGCCCAGTTTGTGGGCTAGATGATCCGATCAATATTAGTCAGCATCAAGAAGTTGGTTTCAACCACCCACTTCACAAGAAGACTCAGAAAGTCAGAGGAAACCTTAAAAAATTGGCTAGTTTTCTAACTCTTTTTCAACTCAGAGAGAATGAGTGTTTTAGAGATTACCATTTGACCAGTGGATCAGTTGGGATTACGATCCAATTCTCTTGCCTTATCCTAGAGCTCTTTGAAATTACAACACATTGCAAATTCATCTTCAATCAGAAACCACATTTCTTCCCCTTTCTGAAAACACCAACCAACATGCAAAGAGTCAACATTCAGCAAGAAAGTTTGGTGACCCCCACTGAGCCAAGGTTTTGTCAAATGGTTGTCTTTCATAAACTTCTCCCCTTATTCCCTCTGAGTCTGGGTTCCCCAGAAGATGACTCTGAGACGGGGATTCTTCTGACTCCAGTGTTCAGAAGTGCCCCAGGAAACCTGAAAGAAAATGGGCAAGTAGGACAGAAGAATGAGAAATCGAGCAACAGTGTGATTCTGGTGAAGTCTGAAGGAGGAGAACTTGTGCCTGATCCCACAGGACACCCGTAGAATGGTAGTGACCCTTCACAGCTTTGTCTTCTTGACTCTAGGCAACATCATTAGATTCATGCCCTTGCGTTTTGGCCAAGGGCCGGCTTACAAGAGCTGAAATGCCTGGGCACATCCGGCTCCTGTGCAGGTCAGCAAAACTGCTCCAGGAGGAGGACAAGGGCAGCCTCTGCAGAGAGCTTCAGGTGCAGGCACAGAACCCACAGATAGCAGAGGAGGGGCACATGAAACAAGACAAGGGGTCCCAGGGGACATGGGAAGCAGCGGCAGTGTCCACTATGACTCCTAGATTACTATACTCCAATCTGTCAATAGTCTCCTTATTTCTTCTATAAAACCAACTTAAACAGATACACAGAGTTGAAAAAAAAGACATCATCAAAATGACTCCTCTAGGTCAGACTCAGTAAACTTTCCCCATAAAGATAGTAAATATTTTAGGCTTTATGGGCCATAAAATGTCTCTTGCAACTGCTCAACTCTTGCAAAAGCAACCACAGACAATGCAGAAACAGGTCAGGCTTCGTTCCAATAATACCTTACGGACACCGAAATCTGATTTTCACATGGTTTTCATGTGTCATGAAATAGTCTTCTGATTTTTTTCTGAACATTTAAAAATGTAAAGGCCGTACTTAGCTTGCAGTTCATGGGAACAACAGGCTGTGAGTCGGATTTGGCCTACGAAGCATAGTTCGCTAACTTCTCCACTAAATTAATGGCTTTCACCCTCTTTTGACCATGACCGTAAGAAAACATTTAATATTATATCATAACCTATAACATACGTCAACCTACACACACATATGTGATTAAAACTTAAGTTTCAGTTTCTCATGCTTTCTACGAACTATAAACTGATTTTTTTTTCATTTTACCCTACTTGGTTTTATTTTTAAATGCTGCCACAATCCACTGAGCTGTTCATATCTCTAAAGCCATTTCGATATGCACGCGCACACACACACACAATGTAATACAGTGTCACAGAAGTTTCCCACTGAATTGTTTTTTCAACCCACCAGTGGGTCGTAGGCCCTCCACTCTGAACAACCGCTCGAGATGAACCCAAGTCTGTGCTCTGGGGTAGTGAGAGCACAGTCACAGTGGCTGTTTGGCATTCATCTGCACTGACAGTACTTGGAATTTGCCAGTTAATAACATAAAGACCAAAAAAAGATGTTATCACAAACCTGTCAAGGGCAGCATGACAGGATCACCTGCCTCGACCTGCCGGGCACCAGGTGTTTCAGGAAATTTCGGATGGCTCCTGTCTTTCTCGACGCAAGAAGCATGAGTTTCATTTGAATGGAGCAGAATTCAAAGCAAAGAGAGAATTTAAAGCTACCGCAAGCCCCAAGGTTTGAGCCCCAAACCTCAAGTTGGGCAGGTTCGAAGGAGACTCTGGACACGTGGCATTAGAGCCTGTTTGTCACCAACAGAGCCGTGTGAAGAGTGTGACGACATCAAATAGTGACGTCCTGGGATAACTCGGCTAAATGCTGAAGGCAGACCGGACCTTGGCTTTAAAAACAAACACAAAAACACAAAGGGTTCACTGTGATAGCAGCACAGAAGATGCAGTTCCCAGTACTAATGGAGGCTAGATTCACACTTTTCACCTTGCAGTTCAGGAGTCCTGACGGGCTCTGAAAACAAGGACTGCGTGAAACTTGCCTTTGTCCTGTCCCACTGCCCATTTGCCTCTTGTCATTCTCGTCCGGCCTTCCCGTCTGGCCTTCCCGTCTAGATTTCAGGGGTGGGATGAGGGAGGTGGGAAGCAGAAACTTGAAATCCTAGTAAAAGTGTTGTTCCTGTTTTCAACAGTCTCCTCCTCACTTCCTGTTTTTCCCAATGCAAGTGAATAATTGGGATCATTGGGCCTCTTTCTCTGGCTTCAGTTCAGTTTTTCCGTATATACCTATTGTGCACGTTGCCTAGATCCTGGGGACACACTGGTGAATGAAATAGGAACCTGCTCATAAGGTACATGGAATAGCATTGGGCCCCCAGTTCAATGAGGTGAGATGTGCAGAAATTCTTTATTGGCCATGAGGTTATTGATAATCGTGGTAATATTAGCCATTAATCATTCCTCACAGGCATAGCTAGTCTCTGTATGGCAGGATTATGGTCCACTAGCAGAAGCCTCTTTGCTTCCAAAGCCCCAGCTCTTTCCTCTTTAGATAGAAAAAGATAAAAACTCTTAGCAACTCTGTGGGAGAGAGAGAGAAAAGAAACATTAACTGACGATAAGAATATAGAAAGCAATACTCAAAAAAAAAAGTATTCTAGGATATCCTAAATTGCAGATACTAAGAAATTTTATTTTCTTCTCTAAAACAGTCTCTTTAAAATACCTTAAAAATATCCCATAATGTATACATATTATGTTTTGAGTTTTTGAGATATTCACTAATTTTTATAATGATTAATTTTTCAGATTGTAGAAGATCCAAATATATTCATTTTTAAAAATTTAAATAATAATGATAGGAAGTAAATTTTCTCCAAATCTCATCTTACCCCGTCTCAGCAACTAACATTTCAATACATGTTTTTTTAGTCTTTATTTTATAACTTGACACGCTTATATATGTACATTTTGGACAAAAATGGAATCTATCTATATTATATATATAATATATATATATTTGTGATAACTTTTTTTAGCTTTATAATATATTGTGGGCATCTTTCCATATAAACCTACCTTATTCTAGCAATAGTTTAATATTTTATTGTATGGCTATACAATTAAATGGTTCTTTTTGCTCTTAACAATGCCATAGCTAACACCTTTAAGTATCTGTTCATATATATATATTCATATATATATGCAAATATAAGCATGGGATAAACCCTTGGAAGAGAGGTTATTTATTCAGAGTATGAACAATATGAACAATATGCCAGATTACTCTTCCTCAATCAAGATATAAGGATTTCTCTATGATCATGAAACACCATGCATATCATAGATTTTTAAGTCTTTGCCAATCCAATTACAGGAAAATGAATCCTGAGTGTCGTGAGTTTGCTCATCATGCTGTGAGTTTGATACCCATGTTTATTAGCCACTTGCTTTTCTTCATTTTTTTATTGAGATATAATTCACATACCATAAAATTCGTCATTTTAAAGCATACAACTCACTGGTTCTTAGTATATCTACAAGGCCATACAGCGACCGCCTCTACCTAGTTCCAAAACATTTCATCATCCCAAAAGGAAACCCCATACCCATTAGCAGTCCCTCCCATCCTCCTTGCCCCCAGTCCCTAGCAGAGGCCTCTTATTTCCAAAGTCCCAGCGCACTAGTCCCTAATCTACTTTCTGTCTCTATGGCTTTGCCTATTCTGGAAATAGAGAAAAAATAAGTACTTACTATATTTTTCCAGGGGAGCAACTGGCCTCATTGCTTTCCTTTGAGAAGTTCTTTACCTGAAGAGATGTCTGGAGATTGAGGTGATAGAGATCAACATCATGAGATATCTGTAGATGATCACTGAAGCCCTGAGAATGAATGAGTTCTCTGGAAGAGAGTCTGCGGAGACCGTGAGAAGGAGGGCCAAGTCCTGGGCCTCCGGGAGTATCTCAATCAGAGATTGAGGGAGGAGATGAGAGAGCAAAGAAAATCCCAAGGAAATAAATGAGTGTGGAGAAGGGAAAAAGAAGTGATGTGGGTCACTAGCCAACAGAGGCAAGGGTTGCAAGCCGATAAGGTTTTATAATGGATTAGGTGTAGAATGTGAGAATTAAGAGGCATTAAGGATAAAGCCCTGTGTAATAGTTTTCTACTGCTCTGTAACAAATTACTCCAAAACTACAGAACTGTGAGGTAATAAATGGGTGTTGTTTTTAACTGCTAAATTTGTGATAATTTCTTAAGGCAGCCATAGAAAATGAATAAACCTTCCCAAGAAGCTTGCTCTATCTTTGGATAGCTCTCATTGTATGAAAATACTTCCTTTTTGTTGCATTAAGTTCTGTCACTGTTTTTCTTCCACCATTAGACCTGATTTCTTGGAGCCATGTAGACAGCCCATCCTGTATTTGAAGACAACCCTTCTGAGCCTTCCCTTCTTTGAACCAAAGATTCCCTCTGTGTTTTCTACCCTGGTTACTTTTCTCAAATATATTGTGTTTAATTTAGGTCCCTGGATTTACACTGTAGACAAATGGGAATTTATTGTAACAGCAGTGTGTTTGAAAACCTTTGCAGATTTGGAGTATCTTACTCTTCCATTACAAAGGTGAAATTTTCCATCTTTGTTACCGAAGATAAACATTATTTTATTGATCATTAACCATTCTATTGTCCATAATAGAAAAGCATCATTTAGGATGACTTGGAATTGAGGAAAATGAAATAGAAAATTGTCGTGCAAGTTTCAGAAGTATGAGTCTGCATAAACATTATAGATTGTGATACTTAATTAGGATTAAAATTCGATGCTTAGGTAGTTAACAGAAATTTCCCCAAGTGAAGTAAGCTCAGTGAAAATCAGCAGCATCTGGGAATGAAAATGTTGCATCTCATCTGTTCAGCTGGGCATCGGAAGGAAAAGTTCCCTTCCTTGGTTCTTGGAACATGGGGCAGTACCAAGAACTTTGCCAAGACACTGGGGAAGATAGGTGGGACCAACTCGTGCTATGGTCCTTCACTGAGAGCTCCTAATCTCTCTCAGATGCATGATTCACGGACAACAAGAAGGAGAAATGGATAAAATGAGAGGAAAAAAAAAATCCCTTAAAAGTTGAAAAACAGAGGAAAACTAGAAGGAACAGCATCCAAATGATGGTTAAAATGATTATTCCATTAAAAGGTAACTTTGAAAATATACTGACATGAGAGAAGTGGGGCTATTGGGAATACTTTGAAAGTCACCAAGAAAAACTAGATTCAATAAGCAGCAGAGTGGGCTTGTTTGAACAGATTGCCCCATTTGCTTTGTATTGCAATTGGACAGTTGCCAGTTTCATACATATATGGGCGTTTTTCCTCGATTAAATTTTTAGCTCTTTTGGAAGAATGGTTGTAACTTATTATTTCTTTGGATACTACTCAATTAATGAAAATACTTGAAAATACTCAATTAATTGAACTGAATGAAATTGCCTGTTGACTGGCTGAACAGCAAATGAAGGCATTGTTTTTGAGCCTCTGCCTTCGGCTCAGGTCATGATCTCAGGGTCCTGGGATGGAGCCCCACATCGGGCTCTCTGCTCAGCGGGGAGCCTGCTTCCCCCTCTCTCTCTGCCTGCCTCTCTGCCCGCTTGTGATCTCTCTCTGTCAAATAAATAAATAAATAAATAAATAAATAAAATCTTAAAAAAAAAAAATGAATACAGGTCCTTAGAAGAAATCTAGATTGAGTCTAAAGAAACCATGATTTCCTAATTCTTCCATCCCTCCTACTTAAATGACCCATTGCTCTGGGGTGTTTATCCAAGTATGGTCCAACGACTGATGTAGTAGGATTATCTGGGAATACTCACTAAAAATGAAGACTCCTACATCCTACTGTCTAAGGCCCA
Organism: Procyon lotor; assembly: GCA_028646535.1. Lineage (NCBI taxonomy): Eukaryota > Metazoa > Chordata > Mammalia > Carnivora > Procyonidae > Procyon > Procyon lotor. The sequence goes on along the minus strand of CM053605.1, from coordinate 69,834,410 downwards.
CTGAGTCAGAATCTGAGAGGTAAAAAAAAAAAAAAAAATCTGAGAGGTAGAGGTACTTATGATTTTCTAAAATCAAGGCATAATTTACATACAATTAAATGCTTATCTTTCATTTTATTTTATTTTTAAAGATTTTATTTATTTATTTGACACAGCGATCACAAGTAGACAGAGAGGCAGGCAGAGAAAGAGGGGGAAGCAGGCTCCCTGCTGAGCAGAGAGCCCAATGTGGGGCTCGATCCCAGGACCCCGAGATCAGGGCCCAAGCCAAAGGCAGAGGCTTTAACCCACTGAGCCACCCAGGTGCCCCGTATGCTTATCTTTTAAATACACTTTTCAATGAGATTTGATGTATACTCTCCATGTAAACACCACCCAACCAAGACTTCTATTACCTCAGAAAGTTTCCTTAGGCTCTTTTCCAGTTAATTACTCCCTTTCTCCCAGAAGCAGTCACCATTGTCATTTCAGTGTACTCAGAAGATCACCACGTGTACTCTTTTGAGTCAGGCTTCTTCCCTCAACATGTTTTTGAGATTCATCCATATTGTTAGTAGTTAGTTCCTTTCTATTGCTAAGTAATATTCCATTGTAGGAATGTGTTATAATTTTGTTTTTACATTCACCTGAACATTGGAATTGTGTATTCATTTCCTATGCTGTGTCACAGATTACTACAAATGCAGCGGTTAAAAACAACACACACCGATTACCTCAGAATCAATGTGGTTCAGGAGTCCTGTCATGGCTTACTCAGCTGGGGCCTGTGCTCAGTCTCACAAAACTACAGCTGTGGTATCGGCCAAACTGCATTACGCTCTGGAGCTTGGGGTCCTCTTCCAGACTCATGTGTTGTTGGCAGAATTCAGATTCTTGTGGGTGCAGGACTGAGGAGGCTGGCTTCTCACTGGCTGTTCGCAGGAGCCTGGCTGCCGGCTGCCGCTCCCCGCCGAGTGACTCTCTCCACAGGCGGTTCACAGCAGGCTGTCTGCTCCTTCAAGGTGAGCGGGAGAATCTTCCTCCTCAGTCTGCTAATGCAGACTCTTATGAAACAGAAGAATAAATAATGCATAAACCAAAGGAGTGACATCTTGTCACCTTTGCCATATTAGAAGCAAGTCACAAATTCCACCCGGACTCAAGGAAAAGGGATTAATACGGGGCTGTGGATTATTGAGACCACTTAGAGCACGTCCCCTGAAATTGTTCCTAGTTTTTAGCTATTATGAATATGAGTGCACAAGTTTTTGTGTAGACATATGTTTTTACTTCTCTAGAGCTGGATTGCAGTGTGGTGAATATTTAATCTTCTAAGAAAATCCCAAACAGCTCTTCAAAACGGCTGTAGTTTTACACACCCGTCAGCAATGTCATCAAGTTCCAGCGCTCCCCCTTTTCTTTTTACTAATATTTGCTGTTGTCTGTGTGTGTCATTTGAGCCACTTTCTACTGGATGTCAAATCTGCATTTTTAATTAGCTCTGTGGGTGATTCTCACACATCTAACCACTGCTCTAGATGTGAGTAAGTCAGAGAGCAGCTGCCAAGGACTACTCATGACAGGTCCCTCAGAAGTCAGTTCCCAAACCTGACTGATCAATTGGATCCCAGGGAGCATTTGCTGAAAACAGATTCCTGGTTCTCCCCCGGACCTCCTGAATCACCGTCTCCAGGAGTATAATTTGGGAATCTGTATTTTCCAAAAAGCCTTCTAGGTGACGCTTTGACCTCCTGAGGTTGAAAACCTTTCTTCACTGCTTCCAGACCTCACAGTGTCTCTGGGGTGCTTCTCGCACAGAGAAAACTTGGACGCAGATCTGGGATGCTGAGATGGTGCCACAGCACTCCCTGCTTCACCAATAAACTCTGCGAGCACATTCATGTGCTCACTGGCTTCCTCTGCACCTTCTTACATTCATGATGCAGCTGCCTGGGAGAAAAGAACCTGGGGGATTGGAGCTCCGATGTTCGGCTTGACTAACAAGACTTATTTCATATTGGAGGAAGTGTTCACTCCAACTCTAACTCCATAATCTCAAGTAACGGTTCCCTTCCATTTTCAGGAGGACACTGAGTTTCTTTACAAAGCAGTTGTTTGAAAAATACTTGCTGAGCACATGCTATGTGGCAAGCATGTCGAGGAGCGGGTGAGAACTGGGCGGGCACCAGAAGGGAGACAGACCACTAAACCAGCAATCGCAGTCCTCAAATGGGAGGTGCAGAGCTCTCTGCGAGCACACGACAGGAGCACCCAACCTGAGGAAGGAGTGACAAGGAGCAACACGTCCGCACAACTCCTCCGGGCTTCTTCTTCTCTAACCGTCGTTTTTTAAAAACCATGTTCATATGAATAAATGCAACTGAACTCCCCTCTCTCTCACCAGCAGTCTTTTCCCTCAGGCCCGACCGAGGTCGTCATCTGTTAGGGATGAGTGCATGGAGAAGGACCACCACAGAACCTCAGGCCCCTGGAGTTGAGAGAGATGGACGGAGGGACAGAAGACAGACGCATGTGGCCAGTGGTGCACTCGAATGTGGGTAGTGAGTCTGTGACAAGATGTAGACCAGGAATTAGGAGACCCTAACTATGCTACTGGCTAACGTCTCTGAGAGTCACATACCTTTGCTTCTTCCATGAGATAACTAAATGGTGTCTCAACAACCTGTATATAGAAGGTGTCTGAAGAGTCTGGACATATAGGATAAATCTATTTTTAAACAGCGTACTACTGCATTTAAATGATACGCTTATTTTTTTTCCTCAACCTCAGTCACCTTTTCAGGTAAAATTCTTTTAAGCTTCAGGATGCTACAGAGCATTCCAAGAAATCTGGAAATGCAGAGAAAATAAGTACTTACTGTATTTTGCCAGGTGAACAATTGGCCTCGTCGTTTTACATTTAGAAGCTGTTTACCTGTGAAGGTGTCCGGAGATTGGAGAAAAACACATTGAGCACAGTACTGAAAAATATAACTGATATGCTGTTTAAAAATCATCTATGCTGGGGCGCCCAGGTGGCTCAGTTGGTTACGTGTCCCACTCTTGATTTAGGCTCAGGTCATAGTCTCAGGGTTGTGAGATCAAGCCCCGCGTTGGGCTTCGTGCTGGGTGTGGAGCCTGCTTAGGTTCCTCTCTCTCCCTTTCTCTCTGCCTCTCCCCTGCACTCTGTTTCTCTTTCTAAAAAAAAAAAAAAAAAAATCTGTGTTATGTTGCCCCACATTTCAAACACCTTGCACATTGTTCTTTGACCTCTCAAAGCAAGTGAAGATCTGAGGTCAGGGAGGCTACACGACTTGCCCAAACTCTCCCTTCAGCTCAGTGGCAGAGCCAGGATTTAAAGCTCACCTAGCTGAGGCCCAAGCCCACCAGTTTGCTCCTTTAGGGCATCACCCTTGAGCTCTGACCCGCACATGGGGTTATCAAGAGAGCACAACACTTTCCTGATACCTTGACTGCAGCCTTATTCTATTAAGTCACATCTATTCTATTAAGGCCCATCTCTTCACAGTGTGGGCTTCAGGAAACTTTTTGAGATACAGTGAAAGCTATGGATCCTCCCACCAGACAGCTGGAATTTGCATTCAAGATCAAGGCATGTGCCAGACCTCTGAGGGCCATCCCTGGATTGTCTTGAGGATCATGGGCCCGGGTAAAGAACCACTTCTTTTGCCTGACAAGCTCTTAAAGACAAAGATAGAGGCCTCTGTTTCCCTACTTCCATCTAACTACAGGGCAGGGGCAGAGTAGAGCCATGGAAATGTTTGCTCTTACATGAAAGTGTATTAGAAACTTTTGGAGAGTGCGTAAGGAGTCAGTGAGGCAGAGAAGGAGGAGAAAGCCTTTCCAGTAACAATGATGTTATGGAGTAAAGGCTCAAGAAATGATTGCCCTTCCCCTTCAACACAGTCTGCACACCCGCAAGAGCACGGCCATGAGGCTGTTGGTTGTCTACTCCGTGGCCGCACTACTGCCACTGTCCCTGAGCCTGTGAAGTGTGCTGAGCATGTGCTCCAGCCAGTACTGTCCCTCCGGGTGATGGCCCAGGGAGCCCAGGGCCATGAGCGTGTGAGTCTCTCCCACAGGGTACCCAGAAGCCTGAAAAGCTTTATGTCCTTCCTGCAGTCCAAGGAGACACCAGCCCTCTTTGAGGTGCTACTACAATTTTTATAGCTGAGAGTCAGAAGGCTCTGTTATCTTTAATTTGCCAGGAAAATGCACAATATTAAACCAACCTTCCAATCCTTCTGAATATAGAATGTTCACTCCCTCCAAGCTCAAAAAATATGTTGAGAATGAATCCGTATCTCTCAAATTTCCCTTCTGATCACCCCCCGCACGCCCTCCCCATCTCCCTCCCACTATGGCCCCAGCATTCCCTGCCATGCCTCACACACCCCATCCTGAGGGCTTCATTGATCCTCTGATGAGCATTTCGGACAAACAGAAATAAGCAAGGCATTCAGCTCTCATAGACATCTTCCATCTTTGCATGAGGTGCTCATTTACTAATGAATGCCTCCCTCAGGCTTCACGGACAGTGAAGGTAAATACAGGATTGGGGACCAAGAAGTGAATTACTGATCCTTTGGGCACAATTATCTTAATGAGGTGAGAATGAGCCAGAAACCAGCCCTATCCTTGGAAAGTTATTTCAAGCTGCCTTGTCTACATCTTTAATAAAAATATTCTTTGTGGTCTCGTACCAGATCAAGTTGACAACTGCCCACAGGAGGAGATTTCATGAGACACAAGGAGTGCATTCACTCATTCATGCAATCAACACTTTGAAGTACCTACTGTGAGCTAGGTACTGGGCAAAGTGTGGATGCTGTGAGCTTGGGGTCTCAGGGAGACACACACGAACATCTACACTGGAGGGAAATCCAGGGGCTTGGAAATGGGTAGGAGGAGCACCGCTCCCTGGCAAGGTGGCTATTGCTGGGCCACAGGGGAAAGCTCTGTAGGAATTAACCTAAAAGTATTGTGGAGGATGGTGTGAAGGCCCGCTTGTAGGAGTTTCTCTTAAGCACTCCATTTATTCATTTATTTAACAAATATTTATTTGTGTCAGTCACTATTCTGGGAATAAAGAGGTAAATAAGATCAAACAAATCCTTGCCTCAAGGAACTTAGAGCCTAGGGGCAGGGGAAAGAGGCAATAAACCATTTTTTAAAAAACAATGTAATTTTATTTTATTTTTTTTATTTAAGATTTTATTTATTTATTTGACAGAGAGAGAGAGAGATCACAAGTAGACAGAGAGGCAGGCAGAGAGAGAGAGAGGAAAGCAGGCTCCCTGCCGAGCAGAGAGCCCGATGCGGGGCTCGATCCCAGGAGGGTGGGACCATGACCTGAGCCGAAAGCAGAGGCTTTAACCTACTGAGCGCGAAAGCAGAGGCTTTAACCTACTGAGCCACCCAGATGCCCCAAAACAATGTAATTTTAGGTAATAAGAACTAAGGAGGAAATAAAGTGTTAGGGAGTTGGAGTGCAAGTGATTTATTGGTTCCTTTAGACTGAGTGGTCAAGAAAAGGTCCATGAGGAGGCAACACTGTAACTCAGGTGCATGTTCTATGGTTTTTTTTTTCCCTCAGAATTCTTATTTGGGATAAAACTCACGCATATACACATATGAACTTTAGTCCTGTCAGACCAATCAGATGAAAAGAATTCCTTAATGTAAGTTTAAATTAAGAGGTCATTTTCACTGCATATTCACACATTTATATTAGACATATCAGACATGTACCCACCATCATTAATAGGACTATTGGCAATCCCCTAACAACATCCTATTCCCTGCCTCATCGCCTGTTCCCAAGCGAGAGACTGCCAAGACTGCTGTATTTTGAACCACATGGCCCTATTCCTAGGTTACAACTGGCTGGGCCCAAGGGCAAACGATCTTCAGGATATCCAGAAACATAGGCAAAGACTAACAGGGCCACCAAATTCCCTCCCAGAACCTAGAATGAGGACACACTTGGTGACTGAGGCAGGGGACTGAAACGGGGCCTTGAGAGAAACGGAAAGGATCCGTACACGACCAGAGCAGTTAAAGGGAAAGAGAAACTATGAGCAAGATGAGGAAGCCAAAATTCTGAGAAAGCAAACATAAGAAGATGGTGGCCCAGACCTACAATAAGTAGCTGAATGGCCCCCGAACAGCAGGCCACCTGTGTGCAGCTGAAGAAATTCCTCCTCGCCATCTCGCTATTCCAATTCCTGCTCTTCCTATCGCAAGGGTATTTGGCTTTTTCTGGGTTCCCACCAGCAGCAGCAGAAGCACTGCTCCCAAAACACATTATGTTGAGGTAACTTGAGTGCGTCTCTGTCGCTAAAACTATTTATAGTCTTATTTTGAATGATGTAATGTGGTATGATTGAAGCTTATTAAGCACGCACACACACAGCTTTTTTGGGCCTGCTTCCTGGATGCGAGGGAAGGGAGGTGGCCATATTCTCACTCCTGCAGACGTCTCTTCTAGAAGTCCACTCACACCCTCCAAATAAAGGCCATGACTCTCGGGTGACCCTGGCGCGTTCTTGCTTGCTCCTCTACAGAGGGACGGGTTCCTTTTGTGGGCCTGGGACAGCTTTAAGAGATTTAAGTTCATTGACCCCAAATAACAGGAACACTACACAGTTACTCCCTAGCTTCCTGAAGTTGATTTTATTCTGATGAACTCGTATCAGGGAGCAGTTGTTCCCTAAAAATCATTTCTGAGAAGGCTTAAGTATTGGCTATGTCCCTAAAGAGAGAGAACTAGAATGTGTAAATGGAAAATGCATCCGATGTCAGATCCCATCACCAGTCCTTTTACTAATACGAAAAAGAAATGTTTTGGAGCAGCTGAGATATTTAGCTCTGAAAATCAGCCAGTAAGGAGCTACTTGGATAATGTCGAATTTTTTTTTTCCTACAAACCCCCCTTTGAAATAAACCAGACAGAGATTCCTTTCACTTCCATGGGAGTTTTCAGCAAAAGGAGAAAGGAGGACTTTATAAGCTCCAAGCCGCCTGGGAGGCCATTCATAGTCTTCCTAGCATTCTCTGCCATTTCCCAGTGTTGAAGGCCCTGAGTGTGGCTTCTCACTATCGTCATTGTCCCTCCCGGGCACTGGCCTGGCAGCTGAGCTCTCTGAAGCTTGCAGCCTTTGGGGTATGGGAAGAAGTTGCCATCAGACACGATCACAGCCCATGTAGAAAAAGAGATGAGCCGGAACCGTGGCGCTGGGGAGATGAGGCACATAGGGCTATTTTCATACCGTCCTGAATCACACTTCCTGTCTCCTGTGCCCAGTGCTCCTACGGCAAGTCTGGAAAAAAACCCCGCGGTGGGGGCACACAGGGAAACCATCCGGACAGGCCGGGATTTCTCTGACTCCACCTGCGGGCTGCTTCCAGGAACAAGACCTATGTCACCTACTTCTTCCGAGTGTCCTCCTCTCAGCTCCACTGCCACTGGCATTTCACAGACTCAGCTGCCGAAATCCTGTCTTTTGCGGGGTCGTAAGCAAATTCTGACATTTAGCCAGTCTGCTTTGTGTTAATTCACTATTTCCTCTTCTAGAAAAGCCTCATTGTCTTGGGGTTCTTTTTTTCTCACATGTATCATGACCTGTTCTTGTTTGACAGGATAATAGGTACAGCTCTTAGCCATACCTCCATCTCCACCACTCTCTTAACACCTTTCATTTATTTGGCAGCTGTGAGTGAATTTCCCAGAATTCCTTCCTGGTAAACATTTAAAATAATTCAGGATAAAATAATTCTAAAAAAGATCCACATGATAGTGTGCCTAGAGGAGTACCCCACGAGCAGGATCTCAAGATGCACAAGTCCCTTTAAGGACCTCAAAGTGATGTCCATCCATGCTTGATTCAATTATAGTAGCTGAACAAATGTATGTGGGTCCAAGGGAAAGTCCCCAGACCTCCCCATTCCATCCCTGTCTTCTCCTCACCACACTAGGGTCCCTTCTCGCTCGGAGCCCTGTGCTCTTTGAGATTAGAGCCAGAATGGGCTTTATAGGTAGATACCAACTACAAAATGTAATTTAGGGAACTTTGAAAAGACAGCCGCTCTTACATGTCTTACTCTCCCGTATTAGAATGCTTTTGGCTGCAAGTACTAAAAACATATAATTGTGGTTGGCATCATTGTTATTGTGAGAGACGGGTCCTGGGTTCAATCAGTGGCTCAGTGATGCTGACAAAGAAATAGACACTCTCCTCTCTTCCCCTCAGACATCTTCAGCGAGTTGACTTTTTTCCTACTTGCCTGTTGCCTCACATGGCATCACATCCCCATGCCAAAGTGAATGGACAAAGGACTCAAGGGCTTTCTTCCGATCAGAGTCATTTTTGTTTGGTTGTTTGTTTTGTTTTTAAATCTGAGAAGTCAAAACTCAGTTATCTGCCCACCGGTAAACCAATCATTGGTGGAGGAGAATCCCATTACCATGACTGACTAGAGCAGTGGCGATCCATCTCTGGGGCTATAAATCAGCACAGGGGCTTACCTTGCCTGAAATCAAGGAATCTAGTTCTGTGAGGAAGGAAGAGGGGCTAGAGCAACAGAAGGGGCTGTTGGGGTGGTAGCCAACAGCGTCTACCATGACCACTAAAACGCGCCAATGCCCGCAAGCCCATTATTTCTCACTGACGCTTTCACCACATAGAGGCTTTATACCAGCAAAAGAAAATTTGTTCCATTTTCAAGACATTTATAACACACAAAAAATATTTAGTTCATCCTATTTTTTAGAACAATATTGAATAGGAAATTGAAAACCATGAGAAAAACATATTTATTATGAGCCACAGTGGTGTGCTTGTAAATCTTCAGCCACTGGCTCGGGAGGAACCCTGGTTTAAAGTTTGCTGATTTCCATAGTATGACTGCTCTTAACTTGGTCTGTTTCCAGCTGCCAATGGTTCGGCCACTGGCTTCCAAATCTCCCAAAAATATAATAATCAGCTCCTGTGAGCTCATATAAATGTTTAGCAGGCCACCAAATGTGCCACTAATGGGCCAAGCAATTGGGCTGCACATTTTTATCTGTTTGATTTCACCTTTAATCTAGTATTTATACCCTGTAAAGTAGATATTATCATCACATTTCACAGATGGGAAGCTTGGCCTCAAAGAAGTTGAGTCCTTTTCCCAATTCTTCTGACTGTAGATCCCAACAGGAGGCCCATGGGAGCTTAAGGCTGAGAAAGCTCCAGATGCTAGTGATTTTACCCTGGTACCGAATAAATCCTTACTACTAGAATTGTGTGCACTGTCAACTCTCCATGCCCTTGGAGTGATAAAGACAGAGGCAAAGTGAAAGTCACCAGAAGCCTTTATTCTGTTTTGAAGAAAAGAAAAATGTAACGATCTCATCAGAAACATCCAAAACAGAATACCTTCTGTTCTCATTGTGACTGTTCTACATTTGAGAGGTTAGGGCCTTCTTGTTTTTTATGACATCAAAAAGAAATTTTTCTAAAAGAGCTCACATTGGCATTCATTTCTACCTTGAGCTTTATATGGAGGAACAGCCTTGTGGCTCAAATGCATGGGCAGCTCTTATAACTTGTATATTTCCTTATTAAAGAAAAACTCCCCAGGCTTTCTGTGAGCTGCGACACTCACTTTTCCCTTTGTCTACCTCCTTGAGTCATAGTGAGGTGCAAGTGTGGCAGTGGGAAATGTGAAATAGCCCCCTAACAGTAAAGTGCATTTGTTTCAACAAAATGCTTGGCTCAGATTGAGTTTTCTCCAGTCAATGAGCCTTCCCTATAAGAAGAAAAATAGTCGGGCTCCTTTGCCCCTTCTCCCCATGGCTGTTATTTCATATTTTCCCTCCTGCCTATTGACATAGTGGGTTGGAAAAGCCTCTTGATTCCAATTCATGGGCCAGGGTTCCTGGCAAGTCTATGTCCTCCACTACAGGGGCAGGGACGTGAAGGGACTGTTGTCACATTTCCGGGATTTCACTGCCTTGTCCGTCCCAGTGCTCTACCTCAACAGTCTCAAGCTAAGCCCTGCGGGTTGGTAACCTCCTCCAGCCTGTTGCTGGCTGCCTGGCCTGGTGGTGGTGTGAAGTTTGGGTCAAGCTAATCTCCAGGGAGGGCCTGAGTTCTGCCCAGGAGAACTCTGCCACTCAGAGTTAGGAAGATGCCAAGAGGACAGAAAGTTTTGTTTTCCCTGAAAACAGGCTACAGTGATGGGACTCGTATGGCCTGTTCTCTTCCCCTCTCTCTTGCATTTCATCCAGATTCTACCTCACCCAGATTACCCTCTCTAAGGTCCGTTCCCCTATGGCTGGCTGTGCCAATATAGGATCCCCGGTTTTCAGTGTTACACAAAAGTGTGTAAGCTACGGGCTCCCCTATTCACCGTCCTTGACGGTGAATACAACCCCTTAACTCCACTTACAACAACTCTACAGCATTCTTTACAGGAACGATTAAACTCTTTTTTAAAGAGCAAAGCCCACTCCCCTAAACAAATAATTGTCTCACTCACAAAGTTGTCCTCTCCCAGATATCATAGGCATTTATTATGAGCCACTAAACACCCTGGAGAGAGAGAGAAGATGCAGTGAAATTGGACATAGGTGAGAACTCAAATCAGACTGGTAGGAAGCCACAGAATTGGTGCTAAAGGCAAATGCTGATTACAAAGTAAGACATCTCCTCCCTGAATTCCTGTTCCTCTTCCCTCAGAAGCAAACTCATACTTTTGTGTACTCTGAGAATGAGGAATGAGAAGAAGCTAGCAAGACACAGTGACCACTGCGATTCTTCTTGAAGCACATAACACACAAAGAAAAGCAGATTTAGAATCAGCGCCACTATAAAGCATTTGTATCCAAAACACATTGTAACAAAAATTGCTTGTCTATAACTGAGTCTCTGCTTTCCCACTTCTTTTTCTTCATGTGATTTTAGAGCCATTTTCCAGTTTCAGGCTTACAGTGTTTTACGGGTGTTTTGTGTTTTACGGGTGTTTTGTGTGGTCACATTATACTGGAAGATAATGCCACAACTCTGCAGAAGGCTTTTGGAAAGTTTTATAACAGATTAGACAGACATAGCTATTCTTAAGGAGCGCTCTGTAGACTCCTGGGAGCGCACAAGCCCCTTTTGCAGGGCGGGCGGGTAGGGGGGGTTAGGGGCGGGGAAGGGATTTGAAAAGTCAAAACTATTTCCATCATAATACTAAGATGCTAAATGCCCTGTGGCTATGTTGACATTTGCCCTGATAATGAGGGCAGGAAAAAGAAAAGAAAGGAAAAGCACAGAAAAAGGAGATTCACAGTAAAAGAAAAAGGAAAGGTAGTTTCAGTTAAGGATTTCCCTGGTGGAGGGGCTCCTGGGTGGCTCAGTCATTAAGCGTCTGCCTTCGGCTCAGGTCATGATCCCGGAGTCTTTGGATTGAGCCCCGCATCGGGCCCCTTGGTGGGGCTGTAAAAATTATTAATTTCATGTACTATTGATTCTTGAGTTCACGTCTTTTTAATATTCTGTCTGATACAATGGGGAGGACACATGAAGCCCTTCTCTGGGCGGGCGGACACTGCAGCTCGAGGAGAAGCACTTGTGTGAGGATTTGAATTGCCAGCTATTACCACTTTCACATGGTTATTTTGTATAACTTTTCTTGAAAATGAACAAAGCCAGCCTGTCATTACAAAGGAAAGTAACTGACAATATTGTTGTCAGTAATAAAACTCAAGCCTTCAAACGAAAATTGCTAAAATAACTAATTTTGGAAAAATTGTATCTGCCACCGTGAACTTGACAGCTTCCCAATACTGAGAGAATTGTCTGACAATAGCAGTAGTGATATTAATGAACGTTTATTGTTTTGATATTGCATAATAAAATGCATGAACATGTGGAAGATGTGCGTAACTCAGTGAGCCACTGCTTTTCAAGAAACCAAATAATGCGATGTTACAAAATCATGCAAGGGTCCAAAGTGCAAGATAGGGGAATGTACGAAGTTACAAAAATTTCGTTGATACGGTTTCATATTTCACACTGAACTAATATTTAAGAAGTTACCAATTGTTGGGGCACCTGGGTGACTCAGTCGTTAAGCCTCTGACTTCAGCTCAGGTCATAATCTCAGGGTCCTGGGATGGAGCCCTATGTCTGGCTCCCCACTTAGTGGGACATCTGCTTCTCCCTCTCCCGCAGCCCCTCCCCCGCCTCATCTTCTCCCTCTCTCTCAAATACATAATAAACAAACAAACAAATAACTAAAATCTTTTTTAAAAAAAGGAGAGGGGTGCCTGGGTGGCCTAGTGGGTTAAAGCCTCTGCCTTTGGCTCAGGTCATGATCTCAGGGCCCTGGGATTGAGCCCTGCAAAGGGTTCTCTGCTCAGCAGGGAGCCTGATTCTCCCTCTCTCTCTCTGCCTGCCTCTCTGCCTACTTGTGATCTCTCTCTCCCTGTCTCTCTCTGTCAAATGAGAAATAAAATCTTAAAATAAAATAAAAATTAAAAAGGGAGAGAAAGGAACTATCAATTGTTGAGTTTTGGAATAGTATCAAAGAATATCCATAATTATCTGAAAAGGCTACTAAAATACTTCTCCCTTTTTCAACCAGCTATCTGGGTGATGCTAGATTTTTTTTTTCATACACTTCAACCAAAATAACATATCAAAAGAAATGTTATTTTTAAGTGATAAAATAAATTAGGTCTCAGTTTTAATTTTCAGTATGGTAAATATTGTTAGATATATAACCCTCATTACAAAAGCTCTTTAGAAATCCTTAATACTTTGTAAAAATATGAAAGTTTCTTAAGTCCAAAAAGTTTGAGGATACTTGAACTAAACTAGCATGTTGGAAATCTAATTAGAAAGCACTAAAGCTAATCTTGAACAGATGTGCTAGAATTTATGCAGCCAATTGAATTGTTGCCTGTAGATTGCATGCTGGTTGGGACCACTGGGCAATTGTTAGAAGCCCCCTGTGCAGTTTCTATAGGACGTGCACACACAGTCCTACTACTTTATGATCACAAGCCATTTTGAATCAAAATTAGGTTACCTAATTGTGACAAACTTGCTCATTGCAAATTTGACCTCAAGAAAATTACCTATCTCTGGAAATAAAATCTACCTTCAATGGTATGTTTGCTCTCTCAGCAGTAAACAAAGAGTAAAAAGCATTTGTCACAAGTTCAACAACATAGGTAATAGATGGAATTTTGGAAGGTTCCAGGGTGAAAAGAGTGCCAGAAGGAAGTCTAGTCAATCGTTCCCTTATTCAGAAGATATTGACTGCTATGGGTCAGTTGTCAAGCGGAGTGTTGGGGATATGGTGCTGAGCCCACAGACCCAGTCCTAGCTCTTTAAGAGCAAGATAATACATTAGACGAGTAAAGTAAAATTAGACGCAAAGAAATATTTATCAGGATAAATGCACCAAAGGAGAGGAGAAACAGGATACATGAGAGACTAAAAGCAAGGGAGACCATCTTTAGGCTGGTGAGCAGGGAGGTCTCTCTGAGGTGGAAACATGGCAACTGAGACCTGAAGGCTGAGAAAGAGCTCATCACGTGCAGAATGAGGGAGGGTGTTCCGGACTGGAAGGCACAAGTCTGGGAAGGTCTTGGATCATCCACTTTTTGGAGGGTTAGGAACATTCCAGGCACATGGAGCACAGTGGCTGAGAGCATAGGATCAGAAGTCTGATTGCTAGGGTTCCGATCCCAGCTCGACTCCCAGCTGGCTATCTGACAGAGAATTTACTCAGCCTGTGGGCAAGAGGAGGGTATTTTACTGATGTACAGTTGACATACAGCCTTTCTGTGTTTTGGTATTTCCATCTATAATGGGAAATGTAGTGTGCTCTTGCAGATAAGTATTTCCGGTGGATTTCATGAGGTAATTCATGCAAAGTGCTAGGCTCATGGGGACTAAAAATCAAATAGTAGTAGTGATCTAATACCTGTTATTAGGAACTGAGGCAGTTGGCCGGGCTGGGCTCAAGTATTCTAAGGGTAGCGTTATAGACTTGGTTTAGCATCAAGCCCCAGGTGATGCCAGTTGTGATATAGGAATGGTGTGTATCTTGAGCCAAGCCAGTGTCAAGAATCCCAAAGAAGACTGGAAGAAATATATTGGTGAGAAAAGCAGTTATCAAAACTCTTAATTCACATGCATGCTTAGGGCTACAGCTTACAGAATGGGCTCATCAAAGGCAAAGACAGGTGGAGCTGAGGTTAGGAACAGGAGAGAGTGCCAAGCAGTGAGCAGGACAGATGGGAGCTTGGGCGACAAGCCCAGATCGGGACTCAAGAGATGGGGCAGGCATAAGCCAAGGCTGGGTCTCAGACGGCAACTAGAATCATCCCTGGTAGGCTTCATTACCCTGAAAGGGGATCCAATAAGATCACAGTTATTAAACATTTGTGCCTGTTAGTACACTGAGCTAAGCTCCACTTCCTTCATCCATGAACTTTTCATATTGCCCTTGGTGAAAATGCGCTCTCCTCCTGGAAAATGTGGGTGCGGGTAGGAGAGAGCTCACCTGGGCCTCATGTTGAGGCTGGCATCTCTGAGTTCCCATGCTCTTTGTACTTTCCTTCTGGCTCTAGGGCCACTGTCCAGATGGCCATCTGTTCTTTGCTTCTGTAGTCTACAGAAGGCTGGGACGACTTGGGGTCTTTATCCAAACAGCTTCATATTCAAATAAAATATTAGGAAGTGATTTAAATCTTTACTTAGGTCTCTCAGGAAATTCCAAGGGGGGGAGACCTAATATTGCTTGACACACCAGCAAACATCCTAACATTCGTTTTCATCCACCTATTGTCCCTCCCCATCCCAATAGCTGCTCTCTCCCCACCCCCAACCTTCCTCAAAGGGCCCCCATGGCTCTTCTCACTTGGGCCACTTCTACTTCTCTCACAGGAAAAGGTAGAAGGCTCCATTCTGTGGTCCCATCACACTCCTCAAAGAGAGAGGCAGAGGTAGATGAAATTTTATCCAATCTCTTTCACACAGCCATGTTTAAGAGCACAACAGGGGCTTGAAAGCTGGTGTTAGCATAGTTTTTAATCTGAGCCAGTACAATGACTATGAAAATTATCAAGTCAAGTAGGACTTTTCTACATTGTAGCTACTTTCAAGTGTGTATATATCCCATCTCCCAGTAAAAAAAAAAACAAAACAAAAAAAAACTATGTCACAAAATCAAGGCTATTTTACAAAGCATTGGTACTAAGTCTGAAATAATGTTGTCTTTCCCCCCTTTGGGAGTGGTGTGTAATGATACACTGTGCTGAATATTGTCTGCTGCCCCCCACATCCTCTTCACACGCTTCTTCTCCCTGTCTGGGACCAAGGCTCACCTTTGTGGACTCAATCAGCCAGTGACCTTGCCCACTTGATTGCTACCAATAAGGAATGACAGCAGTTGACAGAGAGGGAGACAGAGAGAAGAGAGATAGAGATAGAAAGGAAAAGGAGAGCAAGGGTAGGTAGCAATTCATTCTCTGGTGCTCCCTCCCTGCCCGGTCACTGCAAGCTGTGGCCACAGTTCATTGCAGATGGCTTTTTCTTTTCTTTCTTTTTTTTTTAAGATTTACTTGTCTAATTTAGAAAAAGAGAGTGAGAGTGAGGGGAGGGGCAGAGAGAGAGGGTGATAAATCCTTAAGCAGACTGCCCACTGAGCATGGAGCCCATGGCATGGGGGGCTCCACGTGGGGCTCCACGGAGAGCTTGATCCCAGGACCCTGAGATCATGACCTGAGCAGAAACCAAGAGTCAGAGGCTTAACCGACTGAGCCTCCCAGGCATCCTGCAGAAGGTTGTTTCTATCTACATAGCTTTCTCTCTCCCTTCCTATAACCACTCTCCCCTCCTATACATCTTCAGGTCTAAAGGTGACAAGAGTGACTCACTGTTGAATCCAGACATGGCACTATCCTTTGATTTCCCAACACATCCTGTAAACAATTCCTTTATCAAGTCCATCTTCTTCCTGTCAAGACCCTGCCTCTAACACCCTTCTAATAAACAAACAACAAACAAATCAAAGGGAAAATTTAGAGCAAGAAAAAGACGAGAACAGTTTAAGACCTCTCATTTAGAAAGGTGCTGACAGCAGATAGATAAGAGGATATAGTTTAGTTCTTACCTTACTTACATCTTCATGAAGGAGAACTGTCTGTTATTCATTCATTAAAGGAAAGGGAAAAAATATTTATTTTGTTTTGCATTTAGCCATGGATACAGAGTGTATTAGAAGCGAGGAGTGATGATTCCACACATTCTCCCCTAGTTTCTCTCTGTCCTGGGTTCCCTTAAAGGGCTAATAGCTGCTGCTGTTGGTTTTCATGCAGGTGGAGTCCTGCCATCTGAACATGGGACTATGAAGTCCTTCCTGCGGTCCATTGCATGAGCCTCAGCAACTTTTGGGCATTAGCTCTCTGGCGCCATTTTTGCACATGACTCCATTCCTGTCTATGTGCACTCTTTAGTCCCCCATAGTGTCTCAGCAGAGACTTTCCCACCACATCATCTCATAGCTACTCTCCAAGGTCTTTCAATCCTACGGAAAGAATAATATTTAAAAGTTTTCATCCACTTGAATTGCATTGTTTCTTAGATACTTTTGTCAATGGTTCACACCTATATTTCCTCTGAATTTTGTTGAATGTTGTTATTAAGGGAAGAAATTACATCTTTAATTTCTGCATCCCCATTCTCTATTTTTTACAAACCATTTGTTTATAGAGTACTTAATATGCACCAGGGTACTGTGCAAAGTACAACAGTGAGCAAAAAAGACCCAGTTTCCATTTTCTTGGATCTTATAGCTTAATAGGAAAATAATAAGCAAACAAACATACTGATAAACACATAATTGCAAATCTTGAACCTCTGGGTGTGATGCACATGGCTCATGCAATCCCCTAAGCCTTCCTTCATTGAGCCCCAACTTACCAGTAAGAATTCCTTACACTCGTACAGCTTTTATGCTTTATATATCATTTTCACACATTTTGCTATATTTTACATTCACAGTAACCTTGTAGAGTTGGCAGGTTTGCCAACTGCAATAACCAAAACTGAAGATGAGGGTAACTGAAGACTTTAACCAAATAGGCTTTAATAGGTAGGACCAAGACTGAAAGATGTGTTGATGTTTCCTAGATCTTTCCACTCAACATGCTTCATTCTTCAGGTTCCTGACCCTGGAATGCATCCTATCCTCTCCTCCTTCACTCCTTTGCTCACATAGTTCTTTCTGTCAAGAATGTACTTCTTGCCCCATTTTCACCTGATCACATGTTTTTCAAAGCTCAGATAATATATCCCCCTAAAGCTTTCTCTGACATACAGAAAAGCCAATCAACCAGAAGTTATCTCTCCATGGTTGCTCTTCCCATAGCATTTTTGGTGTGGGTTTCTCTAAGATACCTATCACTTTCTATGTTGCACCATAGTTAACTGTGAACACGTCTTGTCTCCTCCACCAGGCAGTAGGAACCTGGAGCAGATATTATTTCATCTTTAATTATCATAGCTTTTCTACTTAGTAGAAAGTCTTACTTACTTAGTAAGAAAGTATTAAGCATAGCCAGCATTACGGAATATTTGAATGAATAAGTGAAATGAGAAAGGTGAATGTCCTAAGGATGTGGTCTTTGGAAAAGAAACTGTTTCTGATACTTTCCTCCCTCTCCTATATCTCCTCTTTATTCCAGAGCTCAGAACAGAAATATACCTAGAAAAATTCAAAGATTCCCAATCAGTGTACCTTCTGTTTAATTTTTATGGAGGGGTCATCCAATTACTTACAGAAAGTCAATCAGGCATGAAGCATTAAACTTAGGTCAAGATATATGGTAAACCAGTGTAATGTTTGCAAGTCTTAGACTTTTGTAAATGGGCCCTGGGCCAGTGTGCAGCCTTAAACTCTCCACCCTGAGATCAAGACCTGAGCTAAAATCAAGAGTTGGACACTTAACTGACTGAGCCTTCCAGGTGCCCCTGTGACACTCTTGAACTTTTAACTTATCTCTAAGAACAATGCTCCTAGTCCATGATAGGGACTAGGGAAAGTTGGCCACTGAATTTCCCAGGATTCTTTCCCACTGCTTCCTGTTCCACCTTCTTCAACACACAGGTGGAAGGCCATCAGGAGAAGTCTCTATCGTAGCTTAGAAAAGAAAGATTCCCATTGACAATGGCTTCCCAGCTCTGATACCTGGAAAAAGAAAATGTGCTTGGAAACTGGGATTGGCTCCACAAGACACTGCAAAATTTATCTCCAACTCACAGCTTGATTTTATTCTCTATGATTTTTAATAGGTGGTCACTAATTTCATTCTGCATTTTTTCTATTGGTGCAGACAATATGTATTTTATAATGCTCAAGCAAAAACAATATAAAACTTAAGAACTCGTGGGCCTGCTTATTAACGGGTATTTGGTCAAAGTACTCTTTCTCTCATTCTCAGTTTTTATTGTTGCACATGGCAAAATATCTACCACTCGCCAACCCCATGGAGTTATTGTAAATAAAAAACACAGCAAATTACATGAATGCTATATAAACTTCAAAAAGCTATACAATCAGGTTACTTATTTTTAATCAAATAATTCACTTAAAAAATTGGCACAGAACTTGAATAGACATTTCTCCAAAGAAGATATGCAAATGGCCAACAAGCATATGAAAGATGCTTAACATCACTAATCATTGGGGAAATACAAATCAAAGCCACAATGAG
Organism: Procyon lotor; assembly: GCA_028646535.1. Lineage (NCBI taxonomy): Eukaryota > Metazoa > Chordata > Mammalia > Carnivora > Procyonidae > Procyon > Procyon lotor. The sequence continues at coordinate 69,815,650 of CM053605.1, read as the reverse complement.
ATATCATCTCACACTCATCAGGATGGCTACTACTAAAAAAAAAGCTAGAAAGTAAAAAGTGTTAGCGAAGATATGGAGAAATTGAAACCCTTGTGAACTATTGGTAAGAATGTAAAATATTGCTGCTGCTATGGAAAACAGTATGGAGGTCCATCAAAAAAGTAAATATAGAATTACCATGTGATCCAGCAATTCCACTTCTGGGTATGTACTCAAAAGATTTAAAATCAGGGTCTCAAAGAAATACTTGTACATCCATGTTCATAGTAACATTATTCATGGTCTCCAAGAAGTAGAAGCAACCCAAGTGTTTGTTGTCAGGTGAATGAATGTACAAGTGTGGTACATACATACAGTGGGGGATGAGCCTTAAAAAGGAGGAAATTCTGACACATGATATAGCATGGATGAACCTTGAGAACATCATGCTAAGTGAAATAAGCCAGTCACAAGAAGACAATACTGTGTGATTCCACTTATATGAGGTACCTAGAGTAGTCAAATTCTTAGAAACAGAAAGTAGCATGTGATTGCCAGAGGCTAATGGGGAGGGAGAAGGGGGAGTTGCTTGATTGGTATAGGGTTTCAGTTTTATAAGATGAAAAAGTTCTGGAGACCGGTTGCACAGCAATGTGAATATACTGAACTATTAAAAATGGTTAAGATGATAAATTTTATGTGTATTTTACCACAATTAAAAATTAAAACAAAAAACACAGAACTGTATGAAACCCAAGGAAATTTTAGGCTGTAGTTATTTTTTCTGATTGACTTCTCTGTTTGGATAGATGGTAAGAGTTGGATGCTAATATTCTTATTAATGTAGTTAATTGAGTAAAAGGAGGTAATATGTGCTTTACAGATGCTGACTAGCTCTCCACTCAATAGCACTCAATTCATCACCAATACTAGGTGATACTAGAAAAGGAAAGGTATATTTATGTCCTGTGAGGGATGGGAGGAAACATATTAAACTTAGTGAATTGGAATAAAATGCAAGGTGAGCAGTGCAAAGAACATGGGTCATTAATATGGACTTCATTTACTTTTTTAAAAAGATTTTATTTTTAAGTAATCTCTACACCCAAGGTGGGGCTTGAACTCACCACCCAAAGACCAAGAGTCACATGCTTCACCGACTGAGCCAGCTACGTGCCCCAATAATATGGACTTAAAGATTGTTATGGTATTAACAGTGGCAATGTCTTTCTTGTTTACCATTCCATGTTCAGCTCCTAGGTTAGGCGTGGAAGGGATTCAATAGGTATGTATTAAATGAACTAAAAGTGCCTAGTATAGTGCCTGGTAAATGTTATTGTTCCATAAGCGTAAGTCCCCCTTCTCTCTTCTCCCTCCCTGCAGCTCCCCATCTCTTCTGGGGAATATTATCATAAAGGATGATACCTTGTGTCTGAGAAGAAAGATTTTTCTATCCTAAGAATTCCATATGTTTTAATTCTATAAAATAAAACCATTTTTTTTCCTTACGTTATTCAGGGGGCATTTAAATATGTGTTGTGGTAACAATAACACCACTGTTTTAATCTATCAAATAATTTTTAAAAAGCTTTCTAGTAGTTACTTAAAAAATAATTCTAATAAAAATATATCCTAAATAATAAGGAAATTTAAGAAACCAGTAGTTTAATTAAAAACATTAACCCCTTTTTAGGTTTATATTTTACCATTCAGACTACCTTTGTTTATATTCTAATAAGACTGGTAGGAAATTTGGCAGCCATTTAAGTTTGACTTTAGATAAGATACTGTTGGTTTTCATTTTTTTTTAAGGACAAAACAATCATGTCTTCTGGATGCTCAAAGCATTGTTATCATTTACACCTAACCTCATTTATCTTGAAGCATCATAGAAAAGGAATCTTACTTCTTTTTATTCTGTACAACCTTAGAACCAAATGAGCATTGCAGATAGTTCCTTACTTTATAGCAAGGACAATGAGACTGGACAGGGTGCATGGCTTGTCCAAGGTCACAGGGTAGCCAATGCCAGGGCCAGATGTACGTACCAGCTTCCTGTGTCCTAAATTGGGATTCTTTAATCTATATTGCTTCACTCATATTCAATAAAATAGTCCATGGCAGAAATAAACAAGACAAGACAACCGGTAAATAGGTGGAGAATGAGGGTAAAGGACAGAGGAAAGGGATGATCACAAAGATGCGAACTTCATTATTTAAGAGACCAGTGGTGGGAAATTCAGACAATAGTTGCTCCAACCCCAGTGTGCTCTAAGTATTTTAAATGAAGCATCTTCTAGTTGGTGGAACCGAACATCAACAGTTGAAGGCTCAGTCCAAGATCTCTGCCTATCTTCTCTTGGCTCCTGGTGACCGTCCTCTAGGAAGCATGACTGCAGCAAATTTGGTGGCATGATTTTTGTACTATAATTAAAGGGCCAAGGGGAATACAGCAGTATCTTATATTGTTTTAGAACATGGCTCGAGGCTTATGAAATGGCACAATTTACTTTCTTGTCTTTTTCTCATGACCCCCCCAACTAACCTCTTCAACCCTCCCCATACCTGGAGCAAAAAAAAAAAAAAAAATAATGAGGGAAGAGGTTAGAGCCAAGAAAAGAAAGAAGAGAATGCAAGAGGAAACATAGGGAGAGCAAAAAGGAAGATGAAAATTAGAGAAAAGATGAGGAAGGAAAGAGAAGCAGTGGGATAAATCTATATAAAATACTCTGATGCAGTATCACCTGGCCTAGCTGTTAAACATACATTTCTGGGCCACATTCCAGATCAGCCAAATTGGAATCTTCGGGAATAGCATCATTTAAAAGTAAGTGAAAGGCTTTTTGATAAAATAATTACTCTCCTTTTTGTTAATTCGATTTCAAATTTTGTTATTTTGATTTCAAACGTGCAAATTCGTTTGCTTCTTTAAAGCTGGCAAAAAAGAAGTTTTCCATTTATTTGCCTGAAAAGCTTTTCTTTTTTTTTGTTCCACACAACTGTTGATAACGTTACTTTACACAAAGAAGTTGGTGTATTTTCACATATATCAAAGCAGCTCAGAGACGCAGCACCCTCCATCAAAAGGATGTAATCTAACGAGAGTAGCAGGATAATATCAAAAGCGTCCTCTTCTGCCAGAGGCACTGGTGGTGTGGGTGCAGGAAAATCCACACTCCACATAACTGTGTGCTCCTTGACTTTTCCGTTGGGCCTGTTCGTCATGACATTTTTCTAAATTACAGATCTTTTGTTCATTAGGCTTTGCTTATTGACACCTGGCTACAGCCAGAATAGTGCCTGCCATCCTAGCAGTCCTATTGGAAAGTCCTATCACATGTTGTCTGCATGGCCAAATCTATTTCCACCATGTCCGTGGTCAGATTTGCATATGGCAGAAATTGCTGTGCTGAACAACCTTGTGCGGGGTTTCTATACCTGAATGTGTATGTGCAGTTAGGTATTACATGACATGTTCCCATCAAGCTATTTCTCTGGGGATGGTGGATGCAGTTTGGATGCATGCAAGCTGCCTAGTGTATCAGTCATGACCATGTTAGGAATCCACATTGAAAGGGGCCTGCTGTGTAGTGATCATGTAGTCTAACCGTATTGAACAGTGCCCACTGGGTAAGTGATCATGTTGTGTATCCATACGTAGCTGGGCCTGCTGTGATAGTGATCACATTGTGTGTAATTGTGCGGCCACCCTGGGAATTTATTGCTATAGATCAGGCAACAGGGCACAGAAGTCAATAATTGTGCCTGCTCTGGGCAATTAGCTGTGCTACTGAGAGCAAGTATCACCTTCTAGAGTGGGAAACAAATCTCCAGTCTGTGGATGGAAATGAAGTTGACATTCTCAATTCTAAGTGTCTTGGGGCTATTCCTTCTTTTGCTATTTCATATTATTTCAAATTAGGACTAGGTGATTCTACACAAGGTGTAGAATCACTGTGTAGTATCACTACACAAAGTGATAAAAATAAAATAGACTAAAGCCTATATAAAAATTAACAAATAAAATCAAGCTTGCATACTCTATCTTTTTCAAATAGAATGCTTTTAGGGCTGTTTGTAAGTTTGTCAAATTAATAAAGAAGAAATATCTTATCAGGCAACACAACACTGAGAAGGGTCTGCTCTTTTTTGGCTAAGCCCTTATATGGAGAATTTCTTGTATCTGGGAAGTCAGGAAAAGTTGGTAAAACCAAGGCTACCAGTCTCACACTCCAGTATTTTCCTCTAAATTAAACTATATCAGTGGATAATAAACAGAAGAGAAGGTCACTGGGCGATGAGCCTGGATTAATGTGCACACCAACATACAAACATCCAAATCGGAATGATGCTCCAAAGTGGAAAGTTGGATAAGCTTACCGTATCTGTGGGACTTTTCTTTTGGAAAGGCCTACAGAGACAGTTTACAAATCACACAAGGAAACCAGGATTACTACCTTCTTTCTCTGCGGACACCCCACCCCCCAAATTCAAAAGGCTCATGTTTTAGTCACCAGTTTGACTCTGAGAGAAAACTGGCTCTTTACAAAGGTAAGGTGAATGTGTACAAGGGCAGACATTAGGGTGGATACATTCTGACAGGTTTGTTGGGAACAATCAGACAAACATTATTTTTAAACATCACTTGTAAATTTTTTTGGAAGGCTCTCCAGGATGTTATATTATGACTTCTGCTAATATCCTTTATGGTCTCACTTATGAACACCGTAGCATTATTTTACAGATGAACATAAATTCAGAGACAAGCTAGCTCATGGATTATGATGGGATTTTTCATGGGTAAGTAGCCCATCTCTTTACGATTTTGAACAGGAGCTAATCATGTTGCTGTTCAGACAGAAACTTTAACTTCTAAAAATTAGCTTTAGAATTTCCTAAAATAAGAAGAGAATGGAAGCAAGGGACAGAAAGGGAAAGGATAGGAGGTGAGCAGAAATAAGGAAGGAAAAGCAAATCCTTCCCCTCAAATCTGGGTCTTAAGGTCATGTGATTCATCTTATCATAGTTATGGAAGAGAACTTTTGGAAAATGAAAAATAAATTGGACTTTTCAGAGTCTGATTAAGTATTTAGACATAAGTGTGTCCATCCTTAATAAAGACGAGACTTTCTCTTTTTGAAGGATCTAGCGTTGCCTCTTTGACAGGGCCCTATGACCATGATGATTTGAATAATAATAGTTCCTGGGGCATCTGGGTGGCTCAGTGGTTATGCGTCTGCCTTTGGCTCAGGTCATGATCCCAGAGTGCTGGGATCAAGCCCTGGTCCTGGGATCAAGCCCCAAATCGGGCTCCCTGCTCAGCAGGAAGCCTGCTTCTCCTTCTACCACGCTGTCTTTTGTGTACCATCTCTCACTGTCTCTCTCCCTGTCTCTCTCTCAAATAAATAAATAAATGAACAAATAAATAAAATCTTAAAAAAAAAAAGGAAGAAGAAGAATAGTTCCATTCCATGCCTTAAACTGAAATAGGGCCAGGCAATGAGGTATTGGGGGTGCAGGCAGAGGATGCAAGGAATATTCTGTTTAGTTTAGTTTTAAATTAGAGTTCAAAATAAACCATAAACCAGAGTAGAAACTCAAGGTTTCATCTTATATGTGCTACAGTTCTATTTTGAATCATCTCAAGCCACGTAAATAAAAAGGCAGAGTGAAGGGAAAAGAAACTGTAGCTTTAATGTTGACTGGGTCTCTATTATTTGTCAGGCACCGTGTTAGTCAATCTGTACCACGTTATCTCATTTGTTCTCATCAGGAGCCTATGAGGCAGGCACATTATTTCCATTTTATTTACAAATAAAGTCACAGAGGTCAAGCAAGATAGTAAACGTCATAAAATACATAGAGACAAGCTTTGTCTCTCTCCCCAAGTGTGCACCATTATCTGACTTAATTTACTTAATGATTTTTTCAACTATCTATGTAGAATTATTATTATTTAACCCTACAGAAGGGCTTTGCACAGTGAGAGGTAAGGATTTCTCTTTACCACCACCCCTTTCCCTGCAATCTCATTTCCCTCACTAGAGGGAATATTTTGGTGGAATATTCCAGAATTATCTCTATACTTAAAATAGGTTTCACATGTTGCTTTCTTTGGTTCGCCACTCTGGCACATTTTAAATAGCTGGAACTATTGCGTACATGGATTGAAACATACTACTTAGGCCGTTTTATCCCCATAAAACAGATAAGTAGTAGGAGAAAGGACCAAGAAAATCAGTAGGGCCTTCATGTAGCAAGCTCCAGACTGAGCTACAGCTGCCCCCAACCTTAGTGAAAGGCCTCGATGTGGGGAAAGAATTGGCCTTCAAACCAACATCTACTTCCAGAATCCCTTTGTGCCAAGATAACCTAAAATGGCAGGTCCGGGTCACGTGTAGGCATGGGCCTGTGTACTAGCGCTAGTGCTGGGAAGGGTCACTGGAGTGGGTAAGTGTGGAAGACGAGGGACTTAGCACAAAAGTGTCCCGGTATGGCATTGAGTTGAGGAGCTGATGTCTTCCTTTAAAGAGGATGGTCTGAGGCTCCAGTTCCTTCTAAACCAGCCCGGGCACTGTGGCCGGGCTACAAAAGCTGCCTACAGTGAGCAGCAGGGCTGGGCTGCTCTCTAAGTAAAGGCACAACGACATAAGCACTGGAAGCCGAGTCAGAGCTAGAAAGCCCAACTGGCCAAGAATAGCTCTAGCCACCAACACAGCCACCAACTGGATCTAGTGTGCAAGAACACCCTTTCTCCACAGGCCCCCTCAGCACACCCTCTAACCTGAGATGGCAATGCACACCTTGTTTATGCAAAGGTGAATTTACCTCTTGGCCCTGCCAGTGGGTGGATACACCCTTAGCTCACTGCAAGAGCAGGAGAGACAACTTTCTATTCAGGCACCGGTCCTTGGTAAGCCTCTTCCTTTCCAGAAAAGGACATTAACTCTATACTGTACAACACAGTCATTTAAGGCATACGGGTCTACTCTTAATTGGGCATTTAGAAGAGCCACACTTTAGGCAATTGCAATACAACACAATGTTGAGCTCTTAGCCACACAGTTTATCAGGAGACAGTTGAGAGAAAAACACTCTTCAGGGAGGATTGCTTGGAGGCCATGGAGTTCATTCGCACTCCCAGATCTGCATGGGGTGGGGCTCAGGGCGTCAGACATTCTAACTCCTGCAGAATTGTTTGTATCAGATTGCATATGATGCCGTCAATGTATATGGAGAATCAATATATGAAATAGCCCTGGGGTGCCTCTTTTATGTCTTTCCTAAGGATACTGTTGAGATGTCTGTCATACCACCTCGTTGCTCTATTTATGAACTCTTGGATATTCTGATTAGGACCAGAAACAATTATAAATCTCCTGAGCAATCACTTTAGCTAATGAATATTGTTAACTGTGAAGCCAACAAGGTTTCCTATTTTCACATGACTAGGAAATTTCATGTTACCAAGAAGTTAAGAGCCCAAATGTTATCCTTGTACATTTTAGCTATTCTCAAAAGCCACTTGAAATCCTTTCTGAAAAAAGGTGAGGCGTATTTACCAGTAAATACCAGTAAATATCTAGGTAATCAGTGTATTTTATTTCAATGGTTTCTGTTTCTTCCTCTGCCCAAATCAAATAGCTGATGAAAGACAAGCGGACCTGTTTTTTTAACTTGGGAAACATAAAACTGCTTTCCTTTCTGCCTCCTAACAAGTCACTCTGGAGCTTAGGGGGCTCTCAGGATGCTAATACCAGAACCTTTCCTTAGGAAACAGGCCACTTTGTTCTTGGAGACAACAAAGATGAAATCAATTAAGGCGTGGCTCTTACTAAATCAACTCGTTAATTCAGGATTCCAAATGCATATTCCATTCACAAATCTGTGTTTATAAACACTAGTCCTTTGGTAGTGGGAGAGATTAAAAAATAGGTGAAGGGAAACACATATACATTAGTAACCCAAGGTTCTTGACAATGAACTTCTCTCAGCTAACACTTTGGACCCCAACTAGCTTGGCGCTCCAAACCTGCTTCAGTTGTCTGAGATGTGCCAGCACACCAGTGAGACTAAACTGCCTTCATAGGGAGAGAGAAACCACCTTCCAAGATACCTTTCAGAGATGCTTGAGGAGAAAAAGATGCACTGATAGAAGAGGCCGGGGAAGCAACAGGGAGGGACAGATGTTACAGGAGACCTGAACAGACATGCGTGGTGTACCTGTAGCCCCCCCAACCCCAGGATCTTCAACTCCCTCCTGAAAACGATATGAAAGGTCCAGTCAGTTACATGAATGCAATGGTGGCTTCAGCTGAATGGCAGCTGTACTGAATTCAGAGAAGTGTGCAATTTCTCGAGGGCAAGGTAGCTAGCTAAATTGGAAAGGATCCTATTTGACCTCCCATGGCCTTTCTCCGTTAATTGTGTTTCCCTGTTTCAAACTCAGCACTTTCTTAAGGTAGTCAGGATCATATTCATCACATCGATGGAGCCTAGATCCTCTCAGGAATCAAAAGTCCTGAAATTAAATCTACGGAGCTTATTTGCTGTTTGAACACACAAATAGTTGTCCTAGTTGAATTTGGTAGCTTTGCTGAATTAGCTTTGAGCTTTACTGATTTCTGGTATCCCCATCAAAGAGCTTGGGTGAACAGCAGCAGTCTAATCCATGTGTGGGACACTGGGGGTGTTTACTAGTCAGGGTGGGGCAACAAACGAGAAAGGTTGTGGTGTGATTCAAAACTGAGGGTCATGGACCCTCTAGAGCTGTATGTTTTCAAATCTGTTTCCTTTAATTACATCTGTTTCATTTTTCCTCGATTAATAAAATATAGAGCTTTGGGGCTGATTATTTTTGAGTCTATCTGGATCCTTTGTGGAACTGGGAAGTACATCGTCAGCTTATACACAAGGTGGCACCCTGTGATTCCAACCAGGTCTGAGAGGAGCGATGCTGCTAAGAGACTGAGCCACAGCCATAAATTTTTATTTAGCATCTTGTTTTTTTTGCTGTGGTGAAGATAAAGATGGTAGTAGATGTTTGGCATGTCACCTCTGAGTTGTAGTCTCCGTCCCTATGTCTCAAAGATTTAGAGTTGCCTCAGTAAAGGGCACTGGGACCAGGGGGTTGATTTTGGTTGATTATAATGAATGCAGACCCCACATTCAGATTACATATGGAAAACAACGAAGCTTTATTGGTACTGGGCTCATTCCTGGGAACATAAGGGGAGGGGAGGGATGCAGTTCACATACCAACCCAATTAACTTTCAATTGGGTTTGCTGAAATAGGGAGCCAATTAGAAAGAACGTGACATTTACAAAACTCTGAAATAGTTGAATAGCAACTGTGTTTACTAGTTTTGAGGTTTCTTTCAAAAAGTAATTTGTTCATTATTTGGAAGCTGCCTGCCCTGATTGCAGTACAGGGAAATGGAAATTGGAATATAATCCCATACAGTTATATAATCCTTACAGTTATTTGACCTTTATTCTAATCTAGACTACATTTAGAAAGCAGTTTTAAAACTATTTCTAATTCTTGGCTAAATGCATGCCATTTGGAACTGGTCCAGAGCATATATAAGCAGACCGATGTTAGGATAACTGTACTCAGTGCATTGTATGTGGAAATTAAAATGTTATTAGGCTGCACAGTCATTTGAAACAGGTTTAGATAAAAACATTTTATAACAGGATTTACCTCAAAAGTTGAAAGGTATTTTCTGTTTCTAGCTCTAATAAGTATATGAGTATTTAACAAATAGATTAGAAATCAACTTTATGAAAAATAGTATTTGTATACAAATAAAAGCTATTTTCCAAATGTGAAACAGAGGCATTCTGTTTTGGGCACTGGATTGGAGGCCAAGTATACACGGGCTGTGTCCCACTGGCAAAAAAGCATATTTTGTTTTCTTTTTTTTTTTTAATATTTTATTCATTTGACAGAGGAGAGAGATCACAGCAGGCCAAGAGTCAGGCAGAGACAGAGGGGGAAGCCGGCTCCCTGCTGAGCAGAGAGCCTGATGCAGGGCTCGATCTCAGGACCCTGAGATCATGACCTGAGTCGAAGGCAGAGGCTTTAACACACTGAGCCACCCAGGCGCCCCAGCATATTGTGTTTTCTGCCTCAAACTATTTTATTACAGCTCTATAATCATTGCCTACAGAGCAAGAGGAGAGTGGAGATTTGTGGAAGAAATCTGTTACATAGTCAAAGAAAAAGAACAATAAAACAATAACTAAAAGAGCAAAAACCTGTTACTGTACTAGCATTTCTGGTTTCAAAAAAGCTTCTTTGAACTGCTTTAATTGGTCCTAAAACTCAGGGTAATCCATAATAAAAGCAAATATTGTAAGCAACGGCTAGGTCAGATGACAGGCCCATAGGGTATGTGAACTCCAAGCTGGACTGGAATGGGGTCATTATCACTAAATTTCTTCAGGGAAAATCAGTCAACACATATATGTTAGAGACCTGCTACATGTGAGGTACAGAATCGGAGATATAGTGATTAACAGAGCAGATGTTTTTCCTGTCCTGCTTAAGGCTACTACATCTGTAGGCTCTGGGTTACGACTCTATTAGCCACTGCTTAAAAGGTTTCAGTAATCTGGAAGAGCAACTTTAGAATGTTGAACGAGCTTGGATAGCAGGGTGGCACTGATGAGAAAACAAGAGTTTTGGAGTCAGGCTAGACCTGGATTTTGAACCAGTTTGTGAATTATTAGTGTTGAGACTTGGCAAATCATCTGTCTGAGCCTATTTCCTTATTAGTAAAATTATAACATTTCTTCATAGGGTTACAATGAGAATGAAGTGGAATGCAATTAATTGGGATAATATACATAAAGTACTACTCTAGTGTGTGGTATGTTAGAGATACTCAATATTTCCTTTCTTGAGAGAGAGTAACAATAAATATATAGAAAAAACAGCTACCCTTTCTGAACTTGAGAATGCGGATAAAAGCTTTGGATGACTCCCTTTGCCCCCCTTTAGGCTTGAATACAGTGTTGACCCCCTACCAACAAGATTTTATTCTTTGCAGAGAACTAGAACCGCTCCAGAGGGGAGTATTCAGAGCAGGACATGACCATAAGCTTGAGAAAGGTATTGCTTACAAGAAGTGAGTCACAGCACCTCCATTGTTTCCAACAACAAAGTGGATGGGAAACACCTAAGCCTTGCTAAACAATGCTTGATGTCTTGCTGGATCAAATGTATACGACAGTTTAGACAGTATCATGAACTCCATACCCACCATTTTGCCCTCAAAGTGGGAGGTGGGGAGAAAAGAGAGGCAGAAAAAGAGGAAAAAGGGAGAGGGAAACAGGAGATGAGGGGGAGGTAATAGAAGAAGAGACAGAGTTTTGATGCCATATAGAAATGACTGTAGATACCAATTCTTTCACTCTGGATTCAGCCAATCACCTACTTTTCTCTGAGCCAAACAATATTTATCAATTATTAGAAAATGATAATATGTGTTACACTTTTCCTAGGGATTTTGTACAAAAGCTGTAATGCTTAAAGACTAAACAAGAAACTTTTGGCTAACCAAAGTTGATGTCAACAATAGTCTTGATACTTTTTAAATTTGAGTCTACTTCATTTCCCTTCTTCTTTAGAACTTTCTCTAACCAGTTCAGGCTAAGGTAATGTCTCTTTCCTGTGATCTCTTATGGCAATTATTGCCTGTACAACTCATTTCATAACTAATCATGTTCTATTGCCATGTGTCATCTCCTGTGTAAAGTATTTACCCTTTTTTTTTTTTTTTTAAGAGAGAGAGAGCGTGCAGGTGCTAGCAGGGTAGGGGAACAGGGAGAGGGAGAAGAGGATCCCAAGCCGACTCCAGGAGTTGGTGGGGTCGAAGGCCAAGATGGGTCCAAGATGGGGCAGGATCTCACCACCCTCAGACCATGACCTCAGCAGAAATCAGGAGTCCTATGTTCAACGGACTGAGCCACCCAGGTGCCCTAAGTATTTACTTTTTAATTTTTCCCCATCATTTATCTTTCCTGTTGCCCAGTTCTTCAACTATTTATGACTCTTATTGTTACTCATCTTTCCAACCATCCTGTCATCCCATTAAGGTGAAAGCTCTGTAAGGACAGTAACTTAATTTCAAACTTCTTTGCCTCTTCCAATACCCAATGTTTTACACACACTTGCCACTTCGGAAATGTGTGCTGACTCGGTTAACTTTTATAAGTTTAACTCTTAAGAACTCGGTTTTCGAAATCAGAGAAATATCTATCACCCATTAAAGATTGTATGTATGTATGTATGTATGTATGTATTCATTCATTCATTCATTCATTCATTCATTCATTCATTTATTTGACAGAGAGATTGGGATCACAAGTAAGCAACTAGGCAGACAGAGAGGGGAAAGGAGGCTCCCTGCTGAGCAGAAAGCCCGACGCGGGGCTCGATTCCAGGACCCTGAGATCATGACCTGAGCCACCCAGGCGCCCCTCTACCACCCATTAAATAACTACGAAGTTTGGGTGACAGGTTCAAGGGCACTTGTTGCATCTGGCAGCCTCAAACATTAACCCTCACTGCTGCCGGCGAGGGCGACGCTGAGTGAAGATGTATAACCGTGAAGAGCTCTTTGGGGCAGGTACTGAAGAGGATGCAGCGTGGAGGGCCGGGGCTGCATGACCGTTTTCGGGCGGGCGGGACCGGCAGATCTGCGCCGCTCTGAGTGGGCAGACGGAAGGGACCTTTCGCACCTCTCGGGGATGTGCGAATTGGAGGATGCGAATTAGCCGGCTTTCGGGGCACCGTGGAGATAGCGCTTTCTAAGTACAGGCTCGGTGGTGGCTGTTGTGCCCTGGTTGACATCTTCCTTTCCCGCTCACCGACTTCTGCAGACACGCGCTGCTCCGCGCGGCCGTGCTTTACCCAGCGCTTTCCTTCGGGGCACTCAGCGAGCGGCGGGTCCGGGCCGCGGAGGCAGAGGCGCACGCTGTGGGGCGCGGGTTAACTTGAGCACCTGGCACCTGCCACAGGGCTAGACGCGGCCGGCAAGCCGAGGGCCGCCGCCGCCCCCTCTCCCCTGAGCGGCCCGAGGCTGAGCACGCTCCCGCGGGCCGGCCGCGCCGCGGAGAGAGTGGGTGGGCAGGCTAGGGAGGGGAAGGGAGAGGAAGGAGGGAGGGAGGGAGGGAGAGGGCGAGGCGCGTCCCCGCGGCGGGGGCGCGCTCTCGCGCGGGCTGCCGGGATCGCTCGCCGCCGCTGTGGTAATGTCCGCCATGTTGGCCATGGCGCAGGGAGCGGATCGGGCGGGCGAGCGGCGGATCTAGTGTGTGGAAGCGGCCGCGGGCGGCGGGGGGCTGTTTTCGGGCGGGGTGGGCGCCCATGCTGTGGCCGGGGGCAGTGAGGAGGAGGAGGAGGAGCGGGCCGGCCGCGCTGCACTGAGGAAGGAGGTGGAGGAGGCGGCGGGAGTCCTCCCCCCCTCCCCGCCCGCCCCGCCGCCGCCGCCCGGGCTGTTCCTGTAAGGCGGGGAGACAATGAGTAAACTCTCCTTCCGAGCGCGGGCGCTGGACGCCGCCAAACCGCTGCCTATCTACCGCGGCAAGGACATGCCTGATCTCAACGACTGCGTCTCCATCAACCGGGCCGTGCCCCAGATGCCCACCGGGATGGAGAAGGAGGAGGAATCGGTAGGGACTCGAGTGTTTATTACCCCCCCTTCCCTCCTCCCCCCTCCCCTTTGTCAGTCGGGCCTCGCCATTCACAGAGCGCTTTACGCTCGCTGGAGGGCGCCTCTGCCGCTCCAATGCATGGGACCCTACGCCGGCGGAGTAGCGTAAACCCTCTCGGCCGGCGCAGCGCCCGCCCGCGGCCGCCATGTTGTTGCGTCCCAGTGTTGTGATTAGCTCGCAGCGCCGCTTACGCTGCCGTAAGGGGGCCTTGCCGTAAGCGGCGGCCGGGAATGGCGCAGGGGATGTTCTGGCCGCACTTGGCGTACGGCCTCTGTTTACCTCCGCTTCCCCCCCCCCCCCGCCCCTCACCTCTCCGGCGCGGGGTTAAGTAATGGGCGAGGGATCCTTTGGCTAGGAAGGATTTCCCCCCCCTTTCAAATTTAGTTTTGCATTGGGTTCTCTTTAAAATGACTTACGGAAAGTAAAACGCATTCAAAACACACATTTTCCTCCTAGCAAGATAAAACCCTCACTCTCGAGCCGGCGGTGGTGCAGCGGCATGAGGCAGTGCAGCACTGCGGCGGGGGAGGGCGGGGGCCGCGACTACCCAGTGGGATGTAGCAGTAGAGGGCCGTTGACCGGCTAGCTGCGCGGCCGCGAGAGGGACGCCACTGCCCGCCTGGCCGGGAAGGCGCCTGCTCGGCGCGCAGCGTTAGAAAGCAAATAGGGATGTTCAGCGACGAGCTGCTGGCGCTGCCCGGTCCCCGCGCCGTGACCCTGAAATTGTCATCAAAGAGGAGGGTCTTCTAGAAGTTGAGGATTGAATGCATCTAAAGTGACAGTTACGTTTCTTGATAATACATTGCTTTCTGCGAAAATTCGGCTTTTCTCCCTGAGGGGATTTTGCATACGAATGAATTTTATCTGGCTTGACTGTGTTTATGACTCTGGAGTGGTGTTACTTGCGTGCGAAGTTCATAGTAACTGCACCCTCAAGAATTTCTTCAATGAACCTGCGGTCCCGCCTTATTGTCAACCCTGGGTGTGCGTGGATTGGTTCTCTTGCTTCTGTGACTGTCAGAAGAAAGCCCGAGGTTTCTGTGATTGGTTTTCTCTTTTGACTATTAATATTGCAGGAAATGCTTTTATGCCTTTGATTGGCTGCTCCAGTTCTGACCTCATTATATTACCCTGTTATTACTACTTTCTGTTGTGATTTAATCACCTTTCTCTTTGGTTACTTGAAAGTCTGGCACTTTGAGTAGAAAATGAATATGGCAGTAGTATCGGGATGAACATTCGATATTCAACTTCTCAATAAGATGAACCCCCCCCCCCCCAAGAAAAAGAAAACCCAACATTTGGAGTAGATTTAGATCTAAGTCATATGAGAACATTCTTTTTGTTTTTAAAATAACGTTTATTTCTACCTTAGCTCAGTTTCCCACGTGAATAATAATTAAAAAATAGAGTTACAGTATGTAGGACAATTAATTGAATTAAACTTTAAAAAACACAACTTTGTATTCCACAAAGTTAAATTCTGTTAACATTAGTTATGGGTTTTGATAAAAAAGGAGAGGTAGCTTACGGATCTTGAAGTATCAATAATGTATGTAATTACGTGGATTCTGTTATTTTGGTTTGGGAAAAACAGAAATCAGGAAATTTGTTCTAGAATGAACAATTAGCCCCTGGAAGATAAGTTGCTTTTTGTGAACGGTGATCAGCAATATACTTATTGCTTTAGGTCCTTAGTTTGCCACATATATCTTGGTATTTTATCTGAATTCAGGAAAAAAACTTGGAGTTTAGTTATTCTTTTAATGTATTAAAAAATAAATGTTTAACCCTTTCACTCTTAGCTTTTTCAGAAGTTGTGGTTTCCCATCTATAGATTGGAAATTAGATTATATTGGACTATTTTCAGTACCCTGCTTCAGCTGCCCAATTTTAGGGAAGAAGAAATCCAGCTATGGTGGAACTAGAGGTGAAACTCAGGACTTCTGACTCTTTGTCCTGTCCTTTCTACCTCTTCATTGTTCTGAGTGGAGGTACTTAAAATCAAAACTAAACTAAACAAACCCTAACAGTTGAGATTTATATTCTAAAGTCTTTTGCTTCCCAGAATGTCCAGTTGGGGTGTTAGTTTTTAATTTTCATCTTTTATTTTTTTATTATTTTTTAAATTTTCATCTTTTAAGTTAACGTGTAAGTCAGAAGACTTGTGCTTTCATGAGTGACAGCCAATTCAGTTCTTCTGATCTTATTTACAGGGTTTCTGTTACTCAGCAGAATTATTTGTTCTTCAAAAAAATGTTCTTCCTTGATCAACAGTTCTAAGCAGCAGTAGAATATAAATTTCATAAATGTTTTGTGTTTCACTTGAGTTGTATTTCAATTCAACTTCCATTATCAACATATTCTAATTACTTTCATACATATTTCTTTTAATCATGTAGACTTGTAAAAAAAAAAAAAAACAAACAAAAAACCTTGGCTTGTGGATTTATAATTGTTGCTTTTTGCATTTCTAAACTGTCCACAGTATGACACCCTTCCTCTTTGGTTGACAAATCCTTTGACTAGAACCACCTTCCTGGATCTTACCCCTCTTCCTGCCCCCCCAGTAAAATTAGGGACTGTATTTATCGGGTTGTTATTAGACTTTGTTTATATAGTCATTGACTCTGTTTTGAGTTACATTTTGATAATACTTACAGGAGATAATTTAGGTGTTGTTTGGCATTGATAGCACTCTGTCATTCTCTTAGCTCTTTGTTTTCTTTTGGACACCAGCCACCTTCTCTTCCTTTTCCTTAGTTTCTTTGTCTTTTGCCTAAGGTCCGCCCTTCTAAACTTGATCTCTGTAGTGCTCCTGAGGGCACTTGGTTTAGGTCAGATACTGTAAACATATGTTTATTTAGAACTTAAACAACCAGAGAGATCAGGTGATTGGTAATTCTGCCACCTCTCTCTGAGTGTTGTATAGTGGTAGGATATTTCTGATAATACCATTTTTTACTATCTCTTGTGCCCCAGATAATGTTAAGAACTTTACATACTATTACTTCATTCAATCCTTTTTAAAAATCAGCTTTTTTAAGGTAAAATTTACGTACAATAAAGTGTGATCATTTAAAGCATAGAGTTTGATGAATTTGGCAGATGGCAAATGTGTACACGTGAGGAAATGTCACCACAATCAAGATAAAGCAACATTTCAAACACCCAAGAAGTTCCCTTGTGCTTCTTTGCAAGTCAGTCCCTCTTCCCTCTCCACTAGTAGTTCTAAGCAACTGCTGATTTGCTTTCTCTCCCTGTAGATCAGTATTATCTTTTCTAAAACTTCATTTAAATGGATTTCATATACCCTTGTGTTAGGCTTCTTTTTTTGCTCAGCATGATGCATTAAAGATTCATCCTTGTTACGTATATCAGTCCATTCCTTTTTACTGAATAGTATTCTAGTGAGTTGATATAATATATTCATCCATCCATCTGGATATTTGAATTACTTCCTGTTTTGGTTTTCATTAAATCCTTGTAACCGTCCTGGGGGTTATTATTGTTTTTATTTTATGGATGAAGAAACTGAGGGTCTTGCTGTTAGTAACTGGCAGGGCTAGAATTCATGCCCTTGCCTTTCAATACCTCAAAAACCATTCTTATAACCACTAGACTTCATATTGACTTCTTACAGAACCACAGATTAGCTTCTGAACTGTTATCAAGTTCATTATAGTTTTTGTAAATAATGTCTTATTTTTTATGATTTTGGGATCTTTGAAAGATGATGTTGGTTCAATTGGAATATTAAATTATTAAGTGTAGTTTTTGGTCACTTAACCATCTGACTTTTCTTTGGGCTTTTCAGATTTTCTGTTTCTTTTTCTTTTTTTTTTTTCTTAGAAGTTTGTTGGCTTTGCTTCCCTGTCCTGGCACTATTGTGTTTATCTGAATGTTTATGTTATCTTAAGAATATAAGAAATTTATGGGAAACTCCTATTTTATTACTTAGATTTTATCCTAATGGAATGTAATCTTTGCAAGGGCAAGGATTTTTGCATATTTTGTTCATTAATGTATTCTGAGTTCCCCGGAACTGTGCCTGGCACATAATATATGCTTGCTAAATGTTGATTAAACATTGAATGAGGGCGCCTGGGTGGCTCAGTGGGTTAGGCCTCTGCCTTCGGCTCTGGTCATGATCTCAGGATCCTGGGTTGAGCCCCGCATCGCATCACATCACATCAGGCTCTCTGCTCAGCAGGGAGCCTGCTTCCCCTCTCTCTCTCTGCCTGCCTCTCTCCCTACTGGTAATCTCTCTCTGTCAAATAAATAAATAAAATCTTTAAAAATAAAATAAAATAAATGTTGAATGACATTTTACTTTTTTTCTATATGAAGATCTATGTTTTTGTAAAACACTGTGTGTGTGTGTGTCTGAGAGTGTGTAAAATTCATTACCAGAATTTGGTAAATTATTCTTATGGGAATTCTTTTTGGTTTCTTTCTTTGGTATAACATATACCTAAATACCAAGCCTTTTTTTTTTTTCCTCTTGAGTGAGAGGTTCCTTTAAATATAGAATTTTTTTATGCATAAGATATGGTTGCAATATTAGTTTTTATCTTGTGTTAATTACTCTTAACAGGTATATGTAGATAAGTTTATGTAAGATATCTTTTTGTGATAACATGTACTATGACCCAAACTCTATGTGAAGCATGTGATTCTGCTAATTTTTAAAAAAAAAAAGACCATGACTTATTTGAATTGCCTTTTTTCCTTTTATGTTTTGATTGCCTAATTTTGATATTATCTTAATATTTTAAGGGACATTTTCAATAATAGAATAGGAATATATTCAGTCTTTCTCACATTTCAAAGTTATTTTTGGCACTAATACATTTCATGCTTCATGATAGGGTTCTAGAGAGGACATAAAATACAATTTTGTAAATCGATCTTGTAAAAACATTTAACATTTATTCTTTCAACAAAAACAAATACTAGCCAGGTATCATCTGAGTGCCAGGTGTTACTTAAATATGACATTAGTAAGCTATTTTAAAGGGGTAAATATGTCTAAAAGTATTTGTAAGGCTGTGCGCTGGAGTCTTAGGATTAAAATTAAGAGAAGAATACGATACAGATCTTGACTTCAGAGAACTTAAATGAGTCATTGAGGTCAAAACATATCTGGAAAGTTAGCAAAAACTACCAGGTTGAGTTGACCTGACAAAGAGCATTAGAAAAAACTAAATGTCAGTATAGTTAAGAGAGAAAACTGTTATTGGAATGTATAGAGGGGTTGGAGAGAGATTTAACAACTTGGGATTTCGGGTTTGGTTGTAGAGTGTGTTGAAGCAAATACTTGAGTGAAGGAATGTTTAAAGCAATTTCTATGGATGTTGGGGTGCCTGGGTGGCACAGTCAGTTAAGCGTCTGCCTCTTGATTTAGGCTCTTAGTTTAGGCTCAGGTTGTGATCTCAGGGTCTTGAGATCAAGCCTCGTGTAGGGGCTCTGTGCTCTATGCAGAGTTTGCTTAAGCTTCTCTTCTCTCTCTGCCCCTCCCCACCACATGCTCATGCACATCTTCTTGCTCGCTTTTTCTCTCTTTCTCAGATAAATAAGTCTTTTTTTTTTTTTTTAAATTTCTTTGGATGTTAAGTAAAGGACGGTTTTTCCATGTTACGTGTATTTTATCTGTCCTTTTCAATCCGTTATCCCCTGCTGATAGAAACTTCAGGAGGGTAGCCCTGTATCGTTTCTGAACAGGTTATTCTCTTAGCTCTTTCTCCCTTTTTTTGGGTACACAGATGGCTTTTATTTTTCTTCCCCTTCCTTTGTTCTATGCTATATCTTCAACACTAGAAACTGTTCAGAACAAAGAAGGCACTCAGTAAATATTTGGTGAATGAATAAATAAAACTTGGGGTGGCAACAAGGTTGAAAAAAGAGTAGAATTATACCAGATTATAGATAGTTTTGAACGTTAGGCCCAGGAATTTATAGGATGGTATAGAAAAAAGAGCATTCACTTGCAAGTGTGAAGTCTGTTTCTAGTTTTGTTTCTGTTCTTAGTGGCCAGATGATCTGGGAAAGTTGCCTTCCTTCTCTGAGCATCAGGTCATTCATCACTACCATCACAGTTACCATTTATTGTGTGTTGAATATGTGCCAGGTACTTTGTTAAATTCA
Organism: Procyon lotor; assembly: GCA_028646535.1. NCBI lineage: Eukaryota > Metazoa > Chordata > Mammalia > Carnivora > Procyonidae > Procyon > Procyon lotor. The sequence goes on along the minus strand of CM053605.1, from coordinate 69,795,801 downwards.
GTAGATGGTTTAGAACTCATAACAGCGATGTATAATAACAGGATGTATAATAGGCTATTGTCTCTTTTCCAGAAGAAACTGAGGCTTTGGAGATTTAGGCGTCTTGCCCAAGGTCACTCCTCCCTGAATTAGACCATAGTAAAGCCAGTATTTGAACTCAAACCCTATGAGCGATTGACTCTAGGGCTCTGATCTTTACCACTGTATTGCTTCATCTATAAAAAGTGGATTGAGAACGAGGTAATATCTAAGATTTGTTACATCTCCACTGTTCTGTCATTTCTTATTCTGTAACAGGGAAGTCATTGAAAGTTTTTGCCTCGAGTGCCTGGGTGGCTCAATTGGTTAAGCTTCGTCAACCCCAGGTCAGGATCCTGGGCTCCTTACTCAGGAGGGAGCCTGCTTCTCCCTCTCCCTGCTGCTCCCCCTGCTTGTACACTCATGGTGTGCGCTTGAGCGCTCTCTCTCTTTCTCTTTTCCCAGCCCCTCACTCTCTGAGGAATAAATAAATAAAATCTTAAAAAAAAAAAAAAAAGTTTTACCTCAGGGAATGCTATGAAATAAGCTTTGAAGTGAATGCCTTTTGTAAACACATTTCTTTTTAAAAAAAATGTAAAGGAATGATTTATCTATGGTTTAAATTTAGATTTCTCTGGAAATTAGGCCTAAAAATATTTAACAGGTGGAATCATTGGGTTTGTTTCAAGTAACAGAAACAAAAAAAACAAATCTGGTTTCTTTGATTCCTGGGTGTTGTCTCAAAGATCCCAAAGAAGGCTTTTGAACAGTCAAGGCTTGGGAAAACCTGGAACTAGGGCAAGCTATGGGCCCTTTAGCAGCAAGTGACATTAACATCACTGAATTAACAATTCCCAATCTTTTGAGAGGTAGTATAGGGAAGCATATATTCTGGAGCCAGACTGAATGGTTTTGAGTCCTCCGGTAGGTTAACTTGATATATAAAATTTCATAGGATTGTTGAGAAGATGAATTGTGGTGCACTTGGGACAATTTGTGGCATTCAGTAAGCAGTCAGTAAATATTAGCTATTATTCTCATCACTCTTCCATTTTTTTCATTTCAAAATCCCAGATCATGGTGTTACAGTATATTATTGGTTTGGCTTGCTTCAGGTATCTATGTACCTGAAAGTCTGACAGCCTGACAGTTGGACAGGGAACGGGGATCATGATTAGTACATATGTGCTGTTAAGGGCTACCCTTGACAATGAGGCTTTAGCTAGGTAGCTCCCCTTTAGAGACTTACTGCTGGTGTATATGTAACAAAATGACCAAAAGTTGTGAAGTTAAATTGTTAAGTTGTTTTAATCCATGGTTTGACCCAAGGTGAATTTACACATTTAGAGCATTTTTATAAACCTTAAATTTGTAAGGTGTTTTAATGAGGTAACAATGTTTTACAATAAAATGGTAGCGTGTGTATTGCAATTTTTAAAGGAAGTTTAAATTAAGGATAAAAGAAGTCTCTAAAATCTTTTTAAAGAAAGCATACCCTTTAATTTTCAGAGTAATAAGGGATGCGTTTTGTGTGACCTCAAAGATACTATTTAACCTTCCTGGCCCTTAGTTTCCTCATTTGTGAAATAGAATTGGATTCAGTGACCTTTAAAGTACCTTTGGGTCTAAAAATTACTTGCATCTGTGATTCCACATTTCTACCTAGTAGGCATATTGTCCAGGATAGTAAGTAGATGAAAAGAATGAACCAAGTGAGAGACTAAATGTTAGGAAGCTACTTCTAGTAGGGAAGCTTTAACTCTTTAAAAAGTTATTTATTGCAATGCTATTAATTTGGTTTAGAGCCCTTTATAAGCCAGGAAGGAGACCAATGTAGAGAATAGTAGGTCTGTCATGATTATTTGAATTTATCTTAAAATTGATCCTTGTTTATATTTTGCCGTCTCTACACTTCAGTGAAACAAAACTTTGGGTTTGTCTAGTCTACCATGCAGCACTGTTCCTTGTGGGATTAATAAGTGGAGGAAGTTGACGCCATTTCCAGATTCTCCTTAGCAACACTTCCTTATGTATGCTTTTTGGTTTCTTTTTTCTTGCCACTAGTATCACTGCGCAGTCAGAAGAATGCAAATTCTAAGATTCAGCCTCTCTGGCAATTCTCTAATTCATATCTTTTCTAGTTTTCTCACTTCCCTTTTTTGGAGAGGAGTGTGGACAAAGGATACGAGGTTATTGGTTGGGGAGTCCACAAGCAGCCTTTATTTGTAGTGCTAATTTGATGAAGTTAGTACTTCAGAATTGTGACTTAGGTTCCAGTCATGGCCTCTGCCGCTTTCTCTCTGGGCAGGATAAGTTACTTCATCTCATTAAGCCACTTTGCTTCATCTGTTTAATGAGGAGTATCTCAAAAGGTAATCTTAAAGATTAACTTTTTTATACACTTAAGTCAATGTCTTAAACAGGCAACCGCTATTTTTTTTATTATTAATAACAGTTTCAGTTGTACAGGATAATGCGAAGGAATATGGAAAAGTACAATATACAGAGTATCTCCATATGTTATTTTGAGGTATAGTTTCATATTTTTTCTTCAATCACATATATTTTTACTGTTTCAGACATTAGCAAATTGGTATGTGTATTTTCCTCCTTCCATCTTTGTTCCTGGCAAAGCATTTAACAGTCAAAATGATTTAAAAAAATTAAAGACTTTGAAAATTAGCAGCAAAATCTTTGAAAATTAGCAGCAGTGTCTTTTTAAATTAGTGGTTTTGTTTTCTTTGCGTAAATACCCAGGAGGGGAATTATTGAATCATTTGGTAGTTCTACTTTATTTTTTGGCTGCTGTTTTCCACAGTGACTGCCCCAATTTACATTCCCACCAACAGTGCACAGGGGTTCCTTTTTTCTCTGTACTCCGTCCGGCACTTGTTATTTCTTGTCTTTTTGATTATAGCCATTCTGATGTGTGTAAGGTAATATCTCGTTGTGGTTTTGACTGGCATTTCCCTGATGAATAATGATGTTGAGCATCTTTTTGTGTGTCTTTGGCCATTTGTATGTCTTTGGAAAAACGTCTGTTGTGCCAAAAAGAATAAAATACCTAAGAATAAACTTAACCAAGGAGGTGAAAGACCTGTACTCTGAGAACTATAAAACAGTAATGAAAGAAATTAAAGATGACACAAATGGAAAGCTATCCTATACTGATGGTTTGGAAGAACTAATATCGTTAAAATGTTTATACTGCTGGGGTGTCTGGGTGGCTCAGTTGGTTAAGCATCTGGCTTTTTTTTTTTTTTTTTTTTAAAGATTTTATTTATTTATTTATTTGACAGAGAGGGAGAGGCACAAGTAGGCAGAGAGGCAGGAGGGAGGGGGAAGCAGGCTCCCTGCTGAGCAGAGAGCCCGATGTAGGGCTCCATCCCAGGACCTTGAGATCATGACCTGAGCTGAAGGCAGAGGCTTTAACCCTCTGAGCCACCCAGGTGCCCTAGCATCTGACTCTTGATCTCAGCTCAGGTCTTGATCTCAGGGTCATGAGTTCAAGCCTTGTGTTGGGCTCCACACCGGAAGTGGAGCCAACTTTAAAAAAAAAAAAAAAGTTGGGGCACCTGGGTGGCTCAGCTGTTAAGCGTCTGCCTTCGGCCCAGGTCAGATCCCAGGGGCCTGGGATCGAGACCCGCATCGGGCTCTCTGCTCTGCAGGAAGCCTGCTTCTCCCGCTGCCATTCCCTCTGCTTGTGTCCCCTCTCTCGCTGTGTTTCTCTCTGTCAAATAAATAAAATCTTAAAAAGAAAAAAAAAAAAAGTTAACACTACCCAAAGCCAGTGCAGATTTAATCCAGTCTCTAGTAGCATTTAATCCAGTCTCAACAGCATTTTTCACAGAGCTAGAACAAATAATGCTAACATTTGTATGGAACCAGAAAAACCTTGAAAGAAGTCTTGAGAAAGAAGAAAGGTGGAGGCATCACAATCCCAGGCTTCAAGATATAATACTACAAAGCTCTAGTAATTGAGAAAGGATGGTATGTATGTAAAAATAGACACATAGATCAATGGAATAGAATAGAAACTCCATAAGTAAACCTGTGCTAGTATGGTCAACTAATCTATGACAAAGGAGGCAAGAATATACAGTGGGGGGGCGCCTGGGTGGCTCAGTTGGTTAAGCAACTGCTTTCAGATCAGGTCATGATCCCAGAGTCCCAGGATCGATTCCCACATTGGGCTCCCAGCTCCACGGGGAGTCTGCTTCTCCCTCTGACCTTCTCCCCTCTCATGCTCTCTCTCGCTTTCGCGCGTGCTCTCTCTCTTTCTCTCTCTCTCAAATAAATAAATCCTTAAAAAAAAAAAAAAGAAAGAATATACAGTGGGGAAACTTATACCATACACAAAAATAAACTCAGAATAGATTGAAGACCTAAATGCGAGACTTAAAACTCCCAGAATAAAACATAAGCAGTAATAATTTCTCTGGCATGGGCAATAGAAATGTTTTTCTAGATATGTCTCTTGAGGCAGGCAAGGGAATCAAAAGCAAAAATAAACTATTGGGACTACACCAAAATGAAAAGCTTTTGTACACCTCAGGAGACCATCAACAAAATGACAAGACAACATCCTGAATGGGAGAAGAAATGTCTAAATGACATATCCAGTAAAGGGTTAGTATCCAAAATATATAAAGAACTCTTATACAACTCAATACCAGAAAGAACAAAAAAATGGACAGAGAGCCTGAATCAGAATGATGTTTTAAATGCATAAAATAAAATCACATAAACCAGTTGTGTTTATCAAAATATTAAAATATTAAAGGCTATCAAAATATTAAAACAATTTGTAGTTTACATGCTTTATTAACACACTGACAGGCTCTAGAGATGAGTCTATTTTAATTTTGAAGTAGTGTTAAGTATAAATATTTCGACAAGTGCAATCACTGTAATCTGATAATGAAATGATCTGTGGTTTCTGTTGTGTTGCTAGACCTAGTGTTATCAGTACTGTTTTGCCTTTTGCTGATGTTAGTACTTAAAGGAAATGTTAAATTTGGTAGAAGTTAGTGGAATTAGAGAAATGATTATTTTCTCACCCAAGGTTATGGAACCCTCAATTCTTTCTTGAGGGCCTGTAACTTGAGGTTCAGAATGCCTCAAGATTTTCTTTGGCCCAAGTGGCAGTCCTATTCCTGTGACATCTTTGTCCCAAATATGTATAATCAGGCTAAAGATTTTATTTTCATTATTATAAAGGTGATGTTGCTATAAACAATATCTTAACTTCAAGTTTAAGGCATTTTCTAGGTTTTTCACACTGAAAAATAATAGACCCACATGATTTAAATATAAAAACTTAATAACACAAAATGATATACATGAAAAGTAAGTATCCTTCCTTCCCCGCAATCCCCAGATACTACAGAGGCAGCTATTGTTAGTACATGTATGTTTATCCTAAAAATCTTCTGAACAAATGCTTTTTACTACATGAAGGCAAATATTTCCTATATTTTATGATATGTGATCTTAGTTTCTTAATCTAGCATCATAAAGTCAAGTAATTTTGCTTTTGAATTTTTTTCCTTTAAAATCTCTGAGGAATTGAGAATTGGCAAATCGTAGCTTTCTAGTTGAATTGTTTTAAAGTTTGGATATGAAACCCCGGTCTTTTATCCCCATGTGGCAATTTGGCTGTCTGTAAGCCTTGCATTGTACATAGGACTTTTGTTTATTTTCTTATATACAAAGTAAATATTTTAAAGTCAGATTAACTAATGATTAAGTGGCTTGTCAATGTATTTTCTCTATGAGTTGTTTATGGCCTTAAATAGCAGTTTTGGTAAGAAAAGCAACAGTAGTTTACTGTTTTGAAGAAAGCGGTCTTTCTGGTTATTATGTTGGTAAGCTGGATCTTTCATGCAGATTGCACTCTCTAAAACTTTCACTGAACTATGTGTTTATTCATCCAGCATATATCTCCGTGAATACATGGACCATGTCTGTACTTTTGTATCTGTCATCTGGTACAGTGAATGACATGGTAGTTGTTCAGTAAATATTTGCTGGTGGAATGAACAACACCTACTGTGTACTTCAGATTACAGAAAGGGATAAGATGTGGTACCTGCCTTCAGGCAGTTTATAGTCCCATAGAAAAGAGTTGTACATGGATGACTCTGTATAAGGTTTAATGTGTTAGGTAGAACATAGAAATGATATTCTGGAAATTTGTGTCACAAGGAACATGATTTGAACAAGAGTATATTTGAGTTCATGTAATAGCTAATTGAGTATAAGATACTACTGAATTATTTTTTACAAATTAGTTTTGAAGTTATTTCATATGCCAGGAAGCCATGAGGTTTTTTTAGGTGTGTGTCATCACTTTTCATGTTGGAAAGCGTGTGATGCTCCACAGAATTGTTAGAGGGTTGAGGAACTGTGATCTAATGTATAGTCACCTTTTAGAGTAGACAAACTTGTGTTAAGAGCAATGCCTGCCTGGGTGGCTCATTTGGTTAAGCATCTGACTCTTGGTTTTGGCTCAGGTCACGACCTCAGGGTTGTGCAAGGAGTGCCCCAACAGGCTCCATGCTGATGATTAAGATTCTGTCTTTCCATCTCCAGGTCCCTATCCCCTTTCTCTCTCTCTCTCTCTTTTTTTTTTTTTTTAAAAAAAAAGGCAATTCCTGTTTAAAGAGCTCTGAGAAAAGAAACTTTGTGATACGGAGGATGACCTAAAGAAATAGTGCTGCTTCATTATTATACAAGTAATGTGCAGATTTTATTTATATTGGTTTGAAGCACAGAAGACACTTGCCATAAAGTACTTAGATGATTTTCTATACATTATTAGTGTAGTAGCTTTTAAAAAAAAAAAAAAAGTAGTACTTTTTCAGCTTTGTTTGAAATATCAGCTCAGCCATCTTCGGGTTAGTTCATCAGGGCTTTCAGAATACCTCCTAAAGAAATAACAAAAGATTTAGGTCAGTGATTCTCAAAGTTTGTCATGCATCAGAATCACCTGGATGGCTTGTTAAACACTGATCACTGGGCTCCATTCTGATATTGTAGTATGTAGTGGGTCTGGAATGGGGCCTGGGAATTTGTATTTTTTAACACGTTCCTCATGCTGTCTGTCCAGTGACCAGCCTTTGAAAACTGCCAATTTAGGAGGGAGAATAGCAGTTCTCATCTTGAGCACATAGAATAATCTGGGATGCTTTTGTAAAGTACATGTGTAGATCTTACCTCAGATTTAGCAATGGAATCACAATTTATGGGTGATTTTGATTCAAGGTAGAAAAAAGGGATAGTATGTATGCCCATGTACCCTGCCTGGTCTACCTTGCCGTTATTTACCACTCCTGTCAGAGGTATTTCTCTCTGCTTTAATTAATTCTTCGGCTTTTAAACTTTTTTTAATTATTCGTCGTGTATGTGTATGACCGAAATAAAGTTCAGCTTGACACAAGACGCATGCACACAGTTGATTTTTTTCCCCCATAGTTATATTCTGTAAAGTTGCTGTGAACGGTGAAATAAGGAATACTGAACCATTGCTCCTAAAGGAGATACAGGCTGGAATCCTGTGAACCTCTGGTCAAAATTTTTTTTATCAACCAAATCAATGCATAATCTTGGTTTATGTATGTTTCTGTTTTAAAGATACTTTATTTAACATATATTGTTGGTTCTAGGCATTGAACTCAACAGCCAGCAGCACTCCAACTTGTGCCTGAATGAAGTTTGTCTTACACATATTTTCTCTGTAAGGTGTATCACAGCCTTCTTGTGCTTAGGAACACTAGACAGCACTTTGGCACTACACTTGGGGAGCCTATAAACAATGACCTCAACAGAAAACCGCAGAAATGCAAAAAAGTGGTACTAAAAAGAACATTAGAAGTACACTTGTTTACATTGTGAGAGCTGAAACAAGGAGAGTGTCACCTTGTTTGACCTCAGCTGGGAACAGATGACTGGGGCAACTCAAATGCAGCTCTGTACATTCTTTGAATGACTGTGGAAAGTACTGCACATAGTGATTTGGGGGTCACAGATTTTTGTGAGTAGGTGAATTTGCAAACACAGAATTTGAGAGTAATGAGGATTGGCTATACATATGTTTTCCCCTTTTCATTTCTGTTTTGTTAAATGAGCTACTTATTGATTTTATGATTCACTAGAGATTCAACACAGTTTGGAAAACAGTGTTCTGATTCAGCAACATATGTTATATATTATTTACCAGTTATGCAATGATAGGTAGCAAGTGACACTAAACTATGTATATGTATTTCCTTCACTTAGAGAATATAAGGTTTAATCTTGATAATAGGGAGCTGTGGTTTTGGAGGGTACATCGTCGAGTTTGTATTTGTAAAACATCATTGGTGGATAGATTGTGGAGGCCATTGCATGGGTGGCAGAAGTTGGTGGTGGCGGCGGTGTCATTGGCAGCAACAGCAGCCAAGGCGACAGACTGGAGACTAGGCCAGTTATAAAGCCGATGCAACTGGAAATGTGATTTCTAGTTATGTATTTTCAGCAGATTTGTGACAAGACAATTTGGATGCCTTGTGGATTAGAGGATTTCAATTAAGTCCTACTTTTTTATCAGAGATTCTTAATTGAAGTCTCTGATACCTAGATAGACTTAATGGGATCTGTGAACGTACTAATTTTTTTTTTTAACCACAATTTTATGTATATGTCTCCTGATTATTCCTCTCATCATCAGATTATTAATGAAGTAAATGACCTAGAGGAGGTTAAGAATTACATTTTAGTAGATAGTACAGATTACTTCTCTCATTATTAATCCTCATTGCACTTAAATCACAAAGTTCTAAGTTTTGTGAGACTTCTAAGGCATTTAAAAAGCTTTAGAATGAGTTTATGTTGTTGTGAAATGCAGAATTTTTACATGGGAGCATGTCACTGAGGAATGTACGTATATTGAATATAAGAAAAATTCTTTATATTAAGCATGAAAATTTAGGTATTGTTTGTCTGTATTACAGTCAATTTGTGTTTAGAAACAGTGGCATAATTAATATTTACCTGACTTGTTATTTGCTGTTAGGAAGCACAGGAAAGTACTCATTCTGTAGAGTGGTAAAGCAGTACAGAATGATCATTGAACATGTGCTCTGCCATTTGAACATATCTTTAGGTAGCTAGTGTCTCTGTAGATTGGAAAAGCAAAACCCCAAAACATCTACCTTGTTTTATGTTTTTTAAAATATCCACCTCTTCATTATAACGGTCCTTTATATGCTTATTTGTAAAAAAAAATTCAGAATATACCAAAAATGTATAAAGAAGAAAAAACAGATGCCTTGCAGTCTTCCCATTCTGAGATATCCATGGTTGACCTTTTAGGTGGATGTACTTTCTTCCATGCTTTTCCCTTTCTGTACTCGTATATTTATAGGTACATATATATAGGAGTGTGTGTGTGTGAGAGAGAGAGAGAAAGAGAAAAACACTTGCTTTTTAACCTGTTCCTTTCAGATTGAAAAACCTGTAGAAACACTGACCCAGCCTGAATCATCTTGGCAATTACTGGATTAGCCCTAGACACTCTAGGCTGAGAGTTGGATGGTATAAGAGAATGGCAGTTTGCATTTTAATCATTAGTGTAAAGAGAGTTTGGATGGAAGGAAGGAATAGTGATTCCCCAAAACAAGGGAATTGAAAGTGTAAATACAGTTGTTTTAAAAATGCTAGTGGGATAGGCATTGATTTTAATTTATTGATATATAACTAGGTTGTGTTCCATTGTATATATTTACGGTAATTAATCAGTTCCTTTTTGATGAATATTGGTTGTTATGTAGCCAAGATTTTTAGTTTTTTTTTTTTTAAGATTTTATTTATTTATTTCACAGAGAGAGGCAGATGACAAGTAGGCAGAGGAGCAGGCTAAGAGAGAAGAGGAAGCAGGCTCTTTGCTGAGCAGAGAGCCCCATGAAGGGCTCCGATCCCAGGACCCTGAGATCATGACTTGGGTGGAAGGCAGAGGCTTTAACCCACTGAGCCACCCAGGCGCCCCAAGAGTTTTTAGTTTTTAATAAAAAAATGCTTCGGTTTTTTAATTGAAATTAAAGTGTTTTGCCTTCTCTCTCAGGTTTTACTTTGTTTTCTTGTAGGACTTGTATAATTTGTTCTAGGTCACATGGCTCTGTATGTAGGTCCTTTTTTTTTTTTCCCCCTCATCTAAATGATGTCCAGTTGTCCAAACACCATTTTTAAAAAAAATCTTTTCTTCCTGGTATGAGATGCCACTTTCATCATCATTGAAATTTCTTTAGCATTTGGATTTATTTTTTAATTTTCCATTTTGTTTGATTTTGCGGATTTACTGTTTTATTTTTAAAATTTTTTGAAGATTTTGTTTTAATCCTTTCATTGTTTTATCATTATATATTTATAAATTTTAAAAGTTTATGGTGAGGCTAGTTACTTCTCCCATTCTTACTGCTCTCCTTTTTCAGAGTTTTCCTTACTATTGTTTCTTGTTTATTTTCCCGTATGAACTTTATATATTTTGTCTAATTTGAGGAAGAAAATATTGGAGTTTTTACTGGCATTTACCATACATTTATAAATTAGCTTATAGAGAATTGACATCTTTGTGATGTTGACTTTTTATCCAAGAACATAGTTTGTCTCTTCATTTGTTGAAGTCTGCTTATATTTATTTTTCAGGAGCATTTTTCTTCCATTTGCTTTGCTTTTGGTTAAGCTTGTTTTTGGTTCAGCTTATTTCTACAATAATTTTACCTACTTGGTTACAATTGTAAATGTCACCTTTTTTTTCTATTATACTTCATAGCTTATTATTGTTTGTATTTTAAAAAAACTATTTTTATATGTTAACTTTATATCCTACTTTAAGTTACCTGATTGTACTTGTTTTTGCATTGATTCTCTTGGGTTGTCGTACAGATACCATATTATTTGCTTACAGAGGTAGTTTACTTCTGCTTTTCCAAGTAGTATGCTTCTAATTGCCTTCCCTTATTTAAAATTTCCATTGGAGATTACTTCCATTCCATGTTGAACAGTGAAAATAATGGTCATTTGTTGTGTTTGTTTTGTTTTGTTTCTTACAAAAAGAAGAAACTTTTGTTTTCTTCTTTTTGTTTCTTACTTCAGTGACTGCCTGTCTTGTTTCTCCATTAAATAAAATGTTGATTCTCCTAGACTGACTTATAGATGGAGAAGACAAAATGGGAGGGCACCTAGTTGGCTCAGTCGGTTGAGCATCTGACTCTTGATTTCAGCTCAGGTCATGATCTCTGACCTTGTTCGGCTTGGTGCTGGGCATGGAGCCTGCTTAAGATTCTCTCTCTCCCTCTGCACGCACCTTCCCCCCATTCTGCTTTTCTCCTCCGTCTCCCTCTCTCTCTCTCTCTCTCTCAAAATAAAAAAAATTAAAACACAGGGGCACCTAGGTGGCTCAGGTCATGATCCCAGGGTCCCAGGATCAAGCCCCACATCGGGCTCCCTGTTCAGCAGGAAGCCTGCTTCTCCCTCTCCCACTGCCTCTGCTTGTGTTCCTCTCTGGCTGTCTATCTCTCTCTCTCTCTGTCAAATAAATAAATAAAATCTTTAAAAAGAAAGAAAGAAACACAGTAGGCATTTACAATGGAGTATAATAATATATGTGATTCATAAAAATATATGTAAAATCTCCAGTGTTTCTATCGTGAATGAGTCTTGAATATTTTTAAATGCCTTCTTGGGGGGCACGTGGGTGGCTCTGTGGATTAAAGCCTCTGCCTTCAGCTCAGGTCGTGATCTTAGGATCCTGGGATGGAGCCCTGCATCCGGCTCTCTGCTCAGCAGGGAGCCTGCTTCCTTCCCCCTCTCTCTCTGCCTGCCTCCTTGCCTCCTTGTGATCTCTCTCTCTCTCTCTCTCTCTCTCTCTGTCAAATAAATAAATCTTATAAATACCTTCTTGGAATTTATGAAAATTTTTCCTTCAGATCTTTTCATTGTTGATGAATTATAGTTTTGGACTATCCCAGCATTTGTGGAATGAACCCCATTTATAGTGAAATATTAATCTTTTAAAAAATAGTCTTATTACATTCTTCTCTGTAAAAGAACTTATCAGACTTTGGCCTCTCATTAGCCCAAGGTGCCACTCCATAACTTCTAAATTTATTTAAGCAACCAACTCTGGCTTAGAATAGTGATTTACTCTCATTTCTAACTTTCCTGGAGATGGAATATGATTGGGTTAATTCAGATAAGGTATCTAGCCTAACTCAGTTGATTGTCTTTGGGATAAGTTAAGATGATTTACCAATTTGGTGGATGGCAACACACTCCTGGGAAGAGAATGGTAGTTGAGAGAGTGGACATTGGTGAGACTGAGACTGATTGTTCAAAAGGTGTCTAATTGTAATTTTGTATTTTACCAATACCATGTTTATAGTTTAGTAAAATTCCAGGATTTACTGAACAGAGTAAGATTTCTTAAGTTGTATTTTATTACTGGATCACCACTGGCTTTCATACCTATTCTACAGGAATGTTTTCAGTGGTTACTTGGAGTTAGGAAAGATCCTAAAGGGCCCTCTGAGTCACCTGCCACTGCCACCCCACCCCAAGGGGGAAGCTCTTATTTTTAGTATAGGCATACAGTTGCATATATCCAGTTCTGACATTTATTCCAGTGTATGGGTTTTTTTTCCGCACAAGCAGTTCTCTGACACCAGGGGGAATGTCCTGCGATTCAACTCAGTTCTGATACTGTCTGGAGATAGCATCAGATCCCACAAGTTAAGGACTCAGTTCTGTAAGCCTGCTCCCTTCCCCCACCTTCAGATGCCAATCACAAGTCCATATTGTCACCTGTGCTTCCCACCAACTGGTTATAGATTGAAGTATCCAGTTACCACCTCTTTGGGTTCAATTAATTTGCTAAACTGGCTCACTAAACTCAGACATATTTTTACTTGATTGTTACTGGTTTACCATAAAAGAATAAAATGCAGGAACAGTTAGGTAGAAGGAAATGGATAGGGTGGGGTAAGAGAAATGGGCACAGAGTGTCCATACCCTCTCAAAGCATGCCCCTCTCCAAGCACCTCCATGTATCCATCAGCCTGTAAGCTCCCTGAACCCAGTCCTTTTGAGATTTTTTTTATAAAGTCTTCATTACGTAGGCATGATTGATTAGATCGTTAGCCATTGGTGATTGATCTGCAATCTGTAGCCATTCTCTCCCCAGAGATTAGAGGGTGGGACTGAAAGTTCCAACCCTCTAAATCACATGGTTGATTCTCCTGGCAACCAGCCTCCACCCTTTCGTACTTTCCAAAAGTGACCTCATAACATAAACTCAGATGTGTTTGAAAGGGATTTGTTAGGAATATCAAGACACACTTATCACTTAGGAAATTCCAAGAGTTTTAGGAACTCTGTGCCAGGAATGGGGACAAAGACTGTATATATATTTCTTGTTATCATAGTATTACATGGAGTTTCAAAAGTTAGAATTTATGTAGTTATCTATAGTGACATTATTTTGTTTAGCCAGAAGTTTATATTTGAAAGATAGCTTTTTAAAATGGATTTATTGGGGTGCCTGGATGGCTCAGATGGTTGAGTGTCTGCCATCAGCTCAGATCATGATCTCAGGGTCCTGGGATCAGTCCCCTCATCGGGCACTCTCTTCTGCAGGGGCGGTCTGCTTCTCCCTCTCTGTGCCAGTGCGTGCGTGCTCTCTCTTTCAGGTGAATAAATAAAATCTTTAAAAAATAAAATAGATTTATTGAGATATATTGATGAATAAACTGCATGTACTTAACACGCACAATTTGTTGATGTTTTTATCTGTACACTTGTAAAAACGTATTACTACAGTCAAGGTTAAGGAACATATCTATCACCTCCAAAAGTTGTTTTCTCATGCTCCTTTATAAGCCCCCTGTCCTGCAGGGAAACACTGATCTGGTGTCACTGTAGATTAGTGGTTTGCATCTTCTAGACTTTTTACATAAATGGGTCATAAAGCATATATTCTTTTTTGGTTTCTTTCACTGAGCATAACTGTTTGAAATTCATACATATTGTACCATGTATCAATAATTCATGTCTTTTTATTGCTAAGAGTAGTCCATTTTATGGATATACAGGTTTATTCACTCATCTCTTGATTGGTTTTTGGCTATTACAAATAAAGCTGCTAAGAACATTTTTATACATCTGTTTTCATTTGTTTTGGGTGAATACCTGGGGATGAAATGGCTTGATTGTATGGTGAGTATATTAAAACTCTTTCACTTTTCTAAAAAGCTGTTAAACTATTTTCCAAAGTGGTTCTACCATAAAGATACCTTTTGTGAGATGCGTAGCTGAGAACCTTCCTACTTGAAGTTCAGTCTGTGAATATGGCATTACCTGGGAGTTCGAAAAAATTCCCGAATTTCAAGTCCTGTCCTACACCTCTTGAATCAAGAATGTGCATTTTAAAAAGAGTGCTAGGTGGTTAGATGCACATTAGAATTTGGGATGCACATTAGAATTTAGGAAGCCCTGGTTTAGAGCAGTAGTACCCAACCTTTTTTTTTTTCCTCCTTTCTGTAACACCTGAGGGTTTTGATACGTTTCTGTGAAATCCTCAAATGGGTCTGGGAGATGCTAGATGATTTTAAAAGTCTGATAGATGATATTGATAAGTGCAGAGTATTCTGTGCCCCCTCCCCCATGATTGCTTCCATTATATTGATTTTTATTTATGGCAGTAAAGTGTTCGTCTGTTGCCCATTTCAAATTTGGTAGTTTCCAGAGGAATTGCTTCCCAAGCATTTTTCAAGTATAGAGCTCTGTAGCCTGGCACAGTTTTTGTGTGTGTGTGTGTGTGGTTTTTTTTTTTTTTCCTTTTCTTTTTGTGGGTGAGAAATACTCCTTTTCTTTTTGTGTAATTTCCTGGATGAGTGATTCCATTTGCTAGCTGCTTTTTTTTTGTAATGTTCTTATTTTTACTTTGCATAACCAGTGATTCTTGGTTTTCACATATAGGTGTCTTGAAATTTTCCATAAGAGTTCTCTCTCTTGGTATTTAAGAAATGTAAAATAATGTCAGAGATGACTTTGTTAATCAATAGATAAATTAACTGAATATTAAATTATGTTTTTTAAAGCCATGTGTCATGATTTATTTTGCTTACTGTTTTGAATTTTTTTCTACTAATTTCAGTTGTTGCTTGGATATTTAAAAGCAAGCCAGCCACCGATGTTATTGTCTCCTTCCTAAATTAGTGTTGATGTTGAAGGTCGTGGTCTTAATGAGCATTAGGAAATTCTCAATTTAAAGCAAGGTTTCAGAAAACCAACAATTAGATAACAAAAGTTAAACATTTGTTACTTTATGAAGTGGAACTGATTAGTGTTATATAACTTCTAATTGAGTTGTTTTCCCAAAGTTGATTTGTAAGTCTGGTGTTTTAGAATTATAATGGATATGATAAAATGTTTCTATACAGTAAGATTGCTTTCACTTTTAGGTTTCGTCTTAAAATATTAGTTTACTCCAGACATTAAAGTCCTCTTACCCCCTTTTCTTCTTCATATCCCTACAGGCAATTAAGATAGAGAAGCTGTGGGTGATTCAGTTCTTATTCATTGAAAATTTAACACAGCTGTTTTTCAGAAGAGAAGAATCTTTACCATGTTATTAAATTCTAAAAGGAATTTATCGCAAATGGGCACTTATCTGTTTAGTTGATAAATGTCTTTAAATTCAGTTTTATTGAAAAAAGCAGAACCTTAGTAATGTGACTAGTCATTGATTTATTTTTATTTTATTTTATTTTTTTAGCTAAAACTGATATATTTCTTTGGGAGGCAGAATTAATGAAATACATACTACTTTACTTACAAAGGCATTATTTAGAATATTAGAGGAATGGATGGGTAACATGTTGAGAGCAGATATTCCTGTCTTCCTAATTTTAAGAGAAGCATTCAGTATTTTACTTAAGTATGATGTGATTTTTGTTTTTGGTAGATCTCTTTTATCAGATTGAAGAAATTCCCTTCTATATTTTTAGTTTTCTGAGAATTTTTAGAAAGGATGTTGGATTTTGTAAGTGCTTTTTCTGTGTATAGAAATGATCAGGGCATTTAAAAAATTAATATGGTGAATTATATTGATTTCAAAACCAAGGTTGCATTCCTGGGATAAACCCTGTTTGGTTGTTTTATTCTTTTAATGTGTTGTTGGATTCTATTTGCTATTATTTAGGAAGATTGTATCTATGTTTACAGGGGATCTTTGTAGTTTTTTCCTCTTGTAATGTCTTTTTCTGGTTTTGGTATCAGAGTAACACTGGCTCCATAGAATGAGTTGGGAAGTATTTCTTCCACTTCAGTATTATGGAAAAATTTGTGTAGAGTTTTTATTATTTCCTCCTCACCAGAATTCACCAGTGAAGCTGTCTGTCCCTGGAGTTTTCTTTGTATGAAGGGCTTTTTTTTTTTTTTTTTTAAGATTTTATTTATTTATTTGACACACAGAGAGAGATCACAAGTAGGCAGAGAGGCAGGTGGAGAGAGAGGGGGAAGCAGGCTCCCCACTGAGCAGAAAGCCAGATGTGGGGCTTGATCCCAGGACCCTGAGATCATGACCTGAGCTGAAGGCAGAGGCTTTAACCACCCAGGCACCCCTGTATGAAGGGTTTTTGACTATAGTTCAGCTTCTGTATTAGAGGGTTGTTCGGGTTATCTATTTCTTCCTGAGTGAGCTTTGGTAAAAGTTTGTTTCTTTCAAGGAATTTGTTCTTTTCACTTAAATGACGGACTTATTGACAAGAAGTTTGTAATACTCTCTAAGGTAATGTCTCCTCTCTCGTGCCTGACATTGGTCATTTGTGTCTTCCCACTTTTTTTTCCTCATCAGCCTGGCTAGAAACTTATCAATTCTGTTGATTTTGTTAAAGAATTAACATTTGGTTTCACTGAAATTTTTTTTTCCCCTGTTGATTTTGTTTCAGTTTCATTGATTTCCACTTGATCATTTCCTTTCTTCTCCTTACTTGGATTTAATTTGCTCTTTTTCTAGTTTTTTAGGGTGGAAGCTAAGGTCATTGATTTGATTATTTTATTTTATTTTATTTTATTTTATTTTATTTTATTTTATTTTATTTTATTTTATTTTATTTTATTTTTAAGACCTTTATTTTAATATAGGTATTGAGTGTAGTACCTTTCTTCACAAGTGTTGTTTTAGCAGTATTTTGAGACTTTTTGTTTAGATTTTCATTCACTTTAAGATACTTTCTAGTTACTCTCTTGATTTTTTCTTTGACCCTGGGGTTATTGAGAAATGTGTTACTTAGTTTCCAAGTATTCAGTGGTTTAACAGGGATCTTTCTGTTACGAATTTCTTTTTCTTTTTTTTGTTTTTTTCTGTTATAAATTTCTAATTTCATTGCACTGTGGTCTGAGAACATATGGTTTGAATTCTTAAATGCTTTTCAGAATATGTTCTGTCTTGGTAAATGATTCCTGTGAACATGGAAAGAAGGTGTATGCTGGCTTTGTTGGGTAGAGCAATCTGTAAAAGTCAGTAGTGTTACAGTCTGCAATATCTTTGCTGATTTTCTGTCTAGTTTTTTTTAAGACTCTTTATTTATAGTTATTAACGTATAATGTATTATTTGCTTCAGGGGTACAGGTCTGTGAATCGTCAGTCTTTTTTTTTTTTTTTTTTTAAGATTTTATTTATTTATTTGACAGGAGAGAGATCACAAGTAGGCAGAGAGGCAGGCGGGGGGGGCTGGGGGAGCAAGCTCCCCGCTAAGCAGAGAGCCTGATGTGGGGCTCCATCCCAGGATCCTGAGATCATGACCTGAGCCGAAGGCAGAGGCTTTAACCCACTGAGCCACCCAGGTGCCCTGAATCATCAGTCTTATACAGTTCACAGCACTCACCATAGTACATACCCTCCCCAATGTCCATAACCCAGCCATCCTATCCCTCCCCCCTCGCTCCCCAACAATCCTCGGCTTGTTTTCTGAGTCTCTTATGGTTTGTCTCCCTCATTGAGAATATGGTATTAAAACCTCTGTAATTGTGGGTTTGTCTCTTTACCCTTGAAGTTATACTGGTTTTTATTTCATGTATCTTGGAAGTTTTGTTATTGGGTACATAAATGAATAGGGTGGTTATGTCCTTTTGACCAATTGGTTTCTTTAAGCATAATGAAATAAACTTCCTTTTTGTCATTTCCTTCATATTTTCTACAAAGATGATCATAATATCTGCAAAGACAGTTTTCTTCTTTCTTCTTTCTTCTTTCCCTATCTGTATACCTTTTATTTCCTTTTCTTATTTCACTAGCCAGAACTTCCAGTATGATGTTGAAACAAAGCGATAAGGGGATATTCTTGCTTTGTAACTTATCTTAGTGGGAAAGCGTCAGGTTTCCCACCTTTAACTATGATGTTAGCTATGGAATTTTTGTAGATAGTCTTTGTCAAGTTGAGGAAGTTCCCCTCGATTCCTAGTTCACTGAGATTTAATATGATTTTTGATCTGGTTAGGTTTCACTCTGTCATCTTATCATTTCCCCATCATTTCCCCTTCCTCTCTTCTTTCCCTTCTTTTTTTTTTTTTTTTTTTTTAGTAGGTTCTATCCCCAATGTGCAACTTGAACTACAACCCGTAGATCAAGAGTTGCATGCTCTCTCGACTGAGGAAGCCAGATGCCCCTAAAAAATATTGAACACTTCATGGATTTGTGTGTCATTTGTGCAGGAGCCATGCTAATCATCACTGTATTATTCCAGTTTTAGTATGTGTGCTGCCGAAGTAAGCACAATTTTCTGTTCTCCTGTTTGTTTTCTTTCTCTCTTACTCTGCCTTCTTTTGGATTATTTTTTATGATTCCATTTTATCTTTTTTTGGCTTATTTGCTATAACTTTTTTTTTTCATTTTTGTTTTACTTTAAGTGATCTGGGACATGGTCGTCAGAGAGGTCTGACTTATTTCTGAGAGGGCACTTGATAACACCTGGAAACATTTTTTATTTTCTTACTGTGGGGGTGGGAGTGTTACCATCATCTCATGGACAGAAGTCAGGGATGCTTCTAAGCTTCTTCCAGTGCACAAGACCTCCCACAAAAAGGCTTGTCTTGTCCAGAATATCAGTATTGCCAAGGTTGAGAAATTCTGATTTGAGGTTTATAATATAAAGATCTTTCTTGACTTACAATGAGGTTATATCCCACTAAACTTACTGCAAGTTGAATATGTCATAAGTCAAAATGTATTTAATGCACCTTGCCTACTGAACATCATGGCTTAGCCTAACCTACTTTAAATGTATTCCGAACCTTACATTAGCCTAAAGTTAGGCAAAGTCATCTAGCAGAAAGTCTTTTATAGTAAAGTTTTGATTATTACATGTAATTTATTGAACACTGTACTGAAAATGAACAACAGAATTGTTGTATGGGTACAGAATGGTTGTAAATGTATGGGTTGTTTACCCTCATCATTGTGTGGTGGACTGGGAGCTACAGCTCACTGCTACTGCTCAGCATCAAAAAAGGGCATTGTACCACATATTGCTAGCCCAGGAAAAGGTAACAGTTCAAATTTTGAAGTATGGTTTCTACTGAGTGTGTATCATTTTGAAACCATTGTAAAGTGAAGAAAATCACAACTTGGTTTGTCATAACTCAAGGACTAGCTGTGTATCTTTAGTTTATCACAGTCTGTTTTTAAGTAATACCACTTATATAGAGTGAAAGAATCTTTTGATAGTGTATTTCCATTTCTCCCTGCCTGAACCTTTTGCTATTGTTTCCATACATTTTACGCTGATAATAAACCCTGTAACACTTTCTTATTTTTATTTAAATTGCCAGTTATTTTTCAAATACTGTTAAATGATAAGAGAAAGAGGTAGGTATTTATCCTCATAATTATTATGAATTATAATTCCTTCCCATCAGTTTGCTTTATATCCAGACTTCCATCAGGTGTCATTTTCCTTCTTCCCAAAGGATTACTGTTAACATTTCTTGTAGTGTGGGTTTGCTGATGATGAGTTCTTGAGCTTTTGCGAGTCTAAAAATGTTATTTCCCCACTTTTGTGTGTTAAAGCACATAATAAAACATCCTTTTAATAATTTATAAATGTAAATTACAGTATTATTAACTATATGGGCATTTGTATAACAGATCTCTAATGTCACCTTTGTTTTTGAAAATATTTTTGCTGGGGGGTGCCTGGGTGGCTCAGTGGGTTAAAGCCTCTGCCTTCAGCTCAGGTCATGATCTCAGGGTCCTGGGATCGAGACCCGCATCGGGCTCTCTGCTCAGCAGGGAGCCTGCTTCCCCTTCTCTCTCTGCCTGCCTCTCTGCCTACTTGTGATCTCTCTCTATCTGTGTCAAATAAATAAAGTCTTTAAAAAATATATTTTTGCTGGATATAGAATTCTAGCTTGACAATTTTTTCTTCCAATATTTAAACAGCGGTGCTCCAGTCTTCTCAGTTGCATTGTTTCTTTTTTTATATATATATTTTATTTATTTATTTGAGAGAGAGAGAGTGCACACAAAGAGGGAGAGGGAGAAGCAGACTCAACCTTGTGAGCTGAAGGCAGATGCTTAAGAGGTTGAGCCACCCAGGCACTCCCACTTGCATTGTTTCTGACAAAATTCATTGTCATCCTTTGTTCCTCTGTGTGTAACGTGTCTTTTTATTTTCCGCCCCCCAGCCTAGTTGGTGGGAACAGGTGCTCTTCTTGGCCCTGACAGGCACTTTTCCTTCTAATCCTTTGGGATAGTTCTTTCTCCAATGTCTTGAAATTTACTCACAAACCTGTGCTGATGAGTACTGTGCTGAATACTGCAGAGAACTCTCTGCAGATCTTCTGGGCTCTTTCTACAATGGCTTCCTTTTCGGTACTCTGTTTATGAACCTTAGGTGCCTTCATCTTCTTAGACTATTGTTTCTGTCTCTTCAACTTATGAAGTCTTTGGCTTTTAGTTCACTTTCCTGCTGCATGGCATAGAGGCTTTTCCAGGATGGTAAGCTGAGGCAATTGTAGGACTGTTTATTTTGTTTTACTTCTTTTAAGTATCATTGTTTCATCGCTTGTTGTCCAGTGACTGGAAAACCATTGTTTCACCTCTCATCAGATTTTTTTTGTTGCTTCTGATAGAAGGATGAATTCATTTCCTGTTACTTCACTTTTTTTTTTTTTTTTAAAGATTTTACTTATTGAGAGAGAGAGAGAGTGTGCATGTGCACAAGTTGTGGGAGCAGCAGAAGGAGAGGGAGAAACAGGCTCCTCGCTGAGCAGGGAGCTCGATGCAAGGCTCGATCCCAGGATTCTGGGATCATGACCTGAGCCAAAGGCCGGACACTTAACCAGCTGAGCCACTGAGGCACCCCTGCAATTTTTTTTTGGTAATAAAATTCATGTAATGCAGTTTACCATATTAAAGTGGTTCAGTGGTTTTTACTATAATCAGTGTTGTACATCATTACTATCTTGTACCAGAACACTTCCATCACCCTAAAAAGAAATCCCATACCCATTAGTCACCTTCCATCCTATGACCCTTCCACTCCCCCAAAACCACTAATACACTTTCTTTCTCTATGGAATTTTTTTTTTTTTTTAAGATTTTGTTTATTTATTTGACAGAGAGACAGCAAGAGAGGAAACACAAGTGGGGGTGGGGGTGGGTGAGAAAGAATCAGACTTCCTGCTGAGCATGTAGCCTGACGCACGGTTCAATCCCAGTACCCTGGAACCATGACTGGAGCCAAAGGCAGATTTTAAAGACTGAGCCACCCAGGTGCCCCTCTTTCTCTGTGGATTTGCCTATATCTGGACATTTGCTGTTAATGGATTCATACAACATGAGGCCTTTCGTATCCGATGACTTCCACTTTAGAATATTTTAAAGGTTCATGCATGTTGTGGTACTTTATTCTTTTTAAAGATTTTATTTGTTTATTTGACAGAGAGAGAGAGATCACAAGTAGGCAGAGAGGCAGGCAGAGAGAGAGGGGGATGCAGTCTCCCCGCCAAGCAGAGAACCCGATGCAGGGCTCGATCCTAGGACCCTGAGATCAGGACTTGAGCCGAAGGCAGAGGCTTAACCCACTGAGCCACCCAGGCGCCCCTACTTCATTCTTTTTTATGGCTGAATAATATTCTACTGTGTGTGTGTCATCTTTCTTGGAGTGGAAATCAGCTGCTGAATCCTTTTAACTATTTTCTCTCCCATATAGTCCATACTTGGCCTCTCCAGGTGATTTTAAATTTTTTATTTTTATTTTTTATTTTTTTTTAAGATTTTTATTTATTTGACAGAGAGAAACACAGCGAGAGAGGGGACACAAGCAGAGGGGATGGTAGGGGGAGAGGCAGGCTTACCGCTGAGCAGGGAGCCCGATGTGGGGCTTGATTCCAGGCCCCTGGGATCTGACCTGGGCCGAAGGCAGCCGCTTAACGACTGAGCCACCCAGGTGCCCCTCTCCAGGTGATTTTAATATGCTTCCTGGACTGAGAGTCAGGTTTAGAAAGTTAGTACTAGAAGAGAAGCAGGTTTAATTAGAATAGGATAAGGACTTTATCTAGAGTCTTTTTTATTTTGTCTTCCTCTGTCTTTTTTTTCTTTTGGTTATGGAAGGGATACCAGATCAGTAGTTTTAAAGATTGGCACTGGTTGCTTTTTATAATATGTACTATTTGAGTAAATTGTAGAAAACGTAGAGGAGAAAATAGAGACCACCTAAATTTCACTAGTTAATACATTGTGGCACATTTCTTACCAGCTTTTGTTTTTTGTTTTGTTTAACTCTACATTTATTAATGCTGTCATCTTCACATTCTATTTACCTTACTATATTTGGGATTATCTTCAGTATGTGATTTTGTTTCCTGCTTTTTCTACTTAATGCATATTTTCAAATGTCATTATTTTTCAAGAAGTCTTACATGCCAATGTATTTAAAGCTTGGAAACATCTTACCAGGGCACCTGAGTGGCTCAGTCATTGGGCATCTGCCTTCGGCTCAGGTCATGGTCCCAGGGTCCTGGGATCGAGCCCTCCATTGGGCTCCCTGATCAGGGGAAGGCCTGCTTCTCCCTTTCCCACTCCCTCTGTTTGTGTTCCCTCTCTCACTGTCTCTCTCTCTCTCTTTTTGTCAAATAAATGAATAAAATCTTTAAAAAAAAATTTAAAAAATTAAACTTATCTTAAAAAAAACCTCTTACCACTGTTTTCCAGATTTTACCAATTTACACTTTAACACATTCACTAGCACTCATTCTTGAAAAGTGTCTTAAAAAAAAAAAGAAAGAAAGAAAATGTCTGTTTTACTTATCACAATTTCAACAGCATTATAAATATTGTCTTGTCAGCATGTTTTGTTTACAAATTCTTTATTTCATCTTGTTATTTTTTCTTTCTTTTTTTTTTTAATTTAAGTGGGCTCCATGCCCAATGTGGGGCTTGAACTCATGACCCTGAGAGCAAGAGTGGCATGCTCTACCAACTAAGCCAGCCAGGTGCCCCTTTTCTTTAAAAATCATCTTTATAGAAGGGTAATTTATATAGAGTATAATGCATTTATTTTGTGTGTGGTTCTGTGTTTTAATAAACAAATGTACCTGTGTGACCACCATTCCAAACAATAAGGAGAACATTTTCATTCCCCACAAAAATTCCCTTTAACCCTTTTGAAGCCATATCCTCCACCCCGGGTTCAGTCAACTAATGATCTTAATTCAGTCACTATGTATTAGTTTTCTCTGTTCTTACATGTCATATAAAGGGAACCATAACAGTTTGTAGCCTCTTGGCATCTGGTTATTTCTCAGTATACTTTTTTGGGGGGACTTCAAAAAGAATTTTTATTATTGAAGTATAGTTGACACACAGTGTTACATTAGTTTCAGGTGTACAACGTTGTAATTCCACAATCCCATACATTACTCAGTGTGCAGCATGGTAAGTGTAGTCACTGGTCAATATTATTACAATATTACCATATCCCCCACACTGTACTTTTCATCTCTTTGACTTATTTTATAACTGGAATCCCCTTCACCTAGTTTGCCCATCCTCTAGCCCCCTCCCCTAAAGTGGACTCGTTTTTTAAAAACTTTTTATTTAAATTCAGCTAATTAACATATAGTGTATTTTTAGTATCAGAGGTAGAGTTCAATGATTCATCAGTTGCACACAACACCCAGTGCTCATCACATCTTGTGCTTTCCTTAATATCCCATCACCGACTTACCACATCCCCCTACCCCACCTCCCTCCAGCAACCTATAGTTTGCTTCCTACAGTTGTTAAGAGTCTCTTAAGGTTTATCTCCCTCTCTGATTTTGTCCCATTCTATGTTCCCCTCCTTTCCCCCATTTCTTCCATTTTGTTTCCTAAATTCCATATATGAGTGAACTCATATAATTGTCTTTCTCTGATTGAGTTAGTTCAATTAGCATAATATCTTGTGGTTCCATCCACATTGTTGCAGATGGTAAGTTTTCTTTTTTTTTTTTTGATGGCTAAGTAATATTCCCGTGTGTGTGTGTGTGTGTGTGTGTGTGTGTGTGTGTGTACACATACACCATATTTTCTTTATCCATTCATTTGTTAATGGACATCTGGGCTCTTTGCATAGTTTGGCTATTATGTGGACATTGCTGCTATACACACTGGGTTGCAGGTGCCCCTTCGGATCACTGTGTTTGTATCTTTGGGGTAAATCCCTTGTAGTGCAGTTGCTGGGTCGTGGGGAACTCTATTTTTAAACATACTGGTTTCTGGAGTGGTTGTACAAGCTTTCATTCCCACCAGCAGTGTAGAGGGTTCCCCTTTCTCCTCAGTATATTTTCGAGGCATATCATTGTTTTGCATATCATCAGTTTGACCTTTCATTTTTTTTTTTTTTAACTGTGTAGTATTCCAGTGAATGCATCTATCCACTTTGTTTACCTGTTGATGGTATATCTGTATTTTTGCAGGTTTTGGCTCTTGTAAGTAAAATAACAGTTAACATCCATGTGCAAGTTGTTTTGTCGACATGCATTTCACTTCTAGGGTACATATTTAGTAGGATTGCTGGGTCATGTGATACGCTTGTATTTTTTTAAAACTATTTGAGAGAGAGGGAGGAGGGGGAACCTGCTTGCCAGAGAGGATGCATGGGGGAAGGGCAGAGGGAGAAAGAGAGAATCTGAAGCAGTCTCTCTGCTGAACAGAGCCCAAGTTGGGGCTCCATCTCAAGCTCATGAGCTGAGATCACAGCCTGAGCCAAAATCAAGAGTTGGATGCTTAACCAAACTGACTGAGCCAACCAGGTGCCCCATAATAGGCATGCATTACTTTATAAGAAACTGCCCAATAGTTTTCCAAAGGGGTGATGTCATTTGACACTCCCACCAACAGTTGGCGATGTCAGTTTCTTAGTCATTTTGTGAGTGTGTAGTCAAAACTTTCTGTGGATTTATTTTGCATTTTCCTGATGAAAAGTTGTTGAGCATCTTTTCAAGTGGTTAATGGTCATTACTATATTTTCTTTTGTGAAGTGTCTGTTTAAATCTTTGACTCATTTTGTTAAAAAAAATTGGGTTGGTTTTTTATTTTTTATTATTGAGTTATAAGAGATTTTTTATATATTCTGCATAGAAGGGCTCTCACATATGTATTGTGAATATTTTTCTCAGTCTGGCATGTCTTTTCATTTTCTAAAGTATATGTTTTGAATAGCATAATTTTTGAATATTCAGGAAGCCCAATTTATCAGTTGTTTAATTTATAATCTGTGCATTTTGTGACCTTAGAGATCTTTGCCATACCCATAGTCACTAAAATTTTTCTCCTATGTTTTCTTATGGATATTTTTTAAGTTTGGGCTTTATATTTAGGTGTGTGATCTATTTTGAGTTAGTTTTTTTGTAAAGTGTGAAGTAAGAGCATAGGCTTATTTTTTCCCAAACTCCTTTTCAGATCATTTGTGGAAAAGACTATCCTTGCCCTCATTCAATTCCCTCATTAATTGGCACCTTTGTCTAAAATTCATTATCTTTATGTATGTGGACCTATTTGTATGGTTGTTTTCTGTTGTTTTACATGTTCTTATTCTAGTGACACTCTTGAATAATTTAGCTTTATGATTTATGATTGTTTGTAATCAGATTGTGTATGTCCTCCAGATTTACTTTATCAATATTATTTTGCCTATTTTTCTTTTGCCTTTCAATATGAATTTTTAAATTAACTTTCTGTTAGTTTCTGTTTTTTAAAAAAACACTTGTGGTTTTGATTGGAATTTATTAGAAATTTAGATAATTTGGAGGAAAATTTACCCAAGTAAATATTTTGGAACAGTATTGAACCTTCCAATCCATTAACGTGTTATATTTCCATTTACATTCCTGTGCAAGTTTCACACATAATTTGTTAAGCCTGTCTCTTAAGTATTTAATAGTTTTGATGCTTTTGTAATTGATACTGCTTTTTATTTTCACTTTTTAGTTGCCAGTATATGGAAATACAATTAGGTGTTTAATATTGACTTGTAACTTTGTTAAATTCACTTTGGTTCTAGGAGCTCTGTTGAAATTTCCTAGGATTTTTTTCCCTACATGAGCATATCATGTACAAATAATTGTATGTCTCCTTTCCCAGTCTGCATGCCTGTATTTGTTTTTCTTCCTTCATTGTACTGACTAGACTCCTAGGTGAAATGTGGGCTAGAAGTGGTAACAGACTTCCTTGGCTTGAATTTCATCTCAGGAGGAAAGTATTCAGTCTTTGACCCTGAGTATGGTTGTTAGGTATAGATTATCTCTAGGTGCCTAGTCTTTATCAGCTTTTGGGGAAATTTCTTTCAGGGAATTTTATGTTATGAATGAGAGTTGAAAAAAGGGTTTTAATTGTCAAAATTCCTAAATGTTTTTTATCCTGTTCTTAAAATTCCACTATTTTGAATATTATACCTCTGTGATATGTTTTAATAAAAACAAACTTTTATCTCTTAGAATGTGCCATGAACTACTTTATCATCACAATTGATACATGAACTTCACATGAACTTCAAATCATTATTTTCCAAAGGAACTTAAAATTTCTTTGTTCTCTTCATTGTGGATGTATGAATATTCATTTCTAATAAGTGAGGTGTTTGTTTATTGTTTGTCCTTGTGTACTACTTTGGTTTCTCCCATATCCTTGTTGATTTTAATTATTTTTAGAGCTTGTTAAACATTAACATGGTTTTAAAAATCAGAACCAGGGGCTCCTGGGTGGCTCAGTGGATTAAAGCCTCTGCCTTGGGCTGGGGTCATAGTCTCAAGGTGCTGGAATTTAGCTAGCCCCAGGCTCTCTTCTTGGTAGGAACCTGCTTCCCCCCCTCTCTCTGTCTACTTGTGAGCTCTCTGTCTCTGTCAAATAAGTAAACAAAATCTTAAAAATAAATAATAATAAAATTCAGAACCATACAAAAGAGATGATGCTCAGAAAATTGTCTCTATATCCATTCTATGCCATTCATAATACTGTATTCTTTGTAATAAATGATCATGTTTATCAAAGTTGCTTGTGTATTTGAGAAGAAGGAGCATTGGGTGTAAAGTTTTATATATAGCTATAAGGTCTGCCTTACTAAATTAGGTCCGTGCATAAGTCTGTGCTTGTTCTTTGTCCACTTACCTTATGCTGAGGTAAGTCGTGTGTTAAATGCTGGTGTGTTCAAGTTAGTTAATACAATTAGTGTGTCTGTCAGTCCTTCCATATACTATAGCTTTTGCTTTATAAAAAGGTTGCTGTGTTTTTTGTTGGATATTCTTAAATATGTATAGGATAACCAAAACTTAGAGTTACAGACATTCGTGAATGATATGCAGATAGTAAAAGCCTTTATCGTGAGTTGTGCTTATTGAGTCATGCTTAATGCGTTTTGACTTGAACTTTACGTGTCTGATAGTTAGGATCCGCTCGTTTTTCTTACCGTCTTCCATTACCTGATAAAGTTCCATCCATTCCTTTAATTTTCTTTTTCTAAACCACATTTTTTTTTTTTGGTGTGTTTCTTGTACACAGCATATAGTTGAGTCTTGGGTTGTATGAGACAGGTTGAAAATTTTTTTGTTTTTATAGATAAGGCCATTGCTATCTATTGATATGATTGAATGTATTTGGTCTCAACTCTTTTATAATATTTAATAACTTTTATATTATTATATTGTCTTTGCTCTTTTTAAAAAAAGATTTATTTTTGGAGAGAACACGCAATTGGGGGAGGGGCAGAGGGAAACAAAGGGAAACAAAGAGGGGCAGAGGGAAACAAACAAATCCTTAAGCAGACTCATTGCTGAGTGTAGAGCCCAAATTGGCTTCAGTCCCAGGACCCGAGATCATGACCTGAGCTGAAATCAAGAGTTGGCTGCTTAAACAACTGAGGTACCCAGGCGCCCCTCTATTTTTGCTCTTATTTAAAAAGATTGAATTTTGTATTTGAGGAGGTTTGTATTTTTTTTCTTCTCCCATTTTTAGTTTCCTTATTTCCACTTTGCGTGCAGATGTTTGTACATTAGTCTTTCATCCTTTTCCCATCTTTGAGAGATTTGTGTTATGTGTGTAAGTAAAATTTTACTACTAAATTAAAAGTTAACCAGTTATCTCTTGGGTGGATGAATAGTGTGTGTGTGTTTGTGTGTGTGTGTGTAAAATTTTTCTAGAGTTTGTGAGTTATCGTTTGGTTGGATGAAGCCAAGGTGAAGATGGACTATACTATCCAATATATAGCCAGTAGTCACTTGTGGCTTTTGAGCCCTTGAAATATGGCTAGTCTGAACTTAGTTGTTCGATTCAGGTAAAATACACACCAGATTTTATAGACTTGTTATGGGAGGAAAAAAATGTAGAGTATCTCCATACATTTTTGTGTTGACTCTTGAAATGATAACATTGTAGATAGATGTGTACATTGGTTTAAATAAAACGTATTATTAAAACTAATTTCACCTCTTCTTTTTTAAGTGTGACTGCTAGAAAATTTAAATATATGGCTGTCATGTGTGGTTTGTATTATATTTCTGTTGAACAGTGCTATTCTAGTAGATTTGTCAGAAGTCCCTTATAGAATTCCCTCAGTTCCTTCTGTAGCCTTGATAGTTGAAGAACAGCTTAGCTGAATGTAAAATCCTTGGTTCATACTTTTCATTCATTGAGGTTTCTCAAAATTTGCACTATGTTGTTTCTGAAGTCTGATTTTAGGTTTTTTTTCTTTTTGACTTACTGTAGTAACGTATTAGTTTATAATAATTAGTACTATTATTTTACTATTGTTTATTTGGAGTCTTGAAGGATTTTTTCATTATTTTTGAAATTTTTTATTCAGAAATTTGTCAAAATTGGTTGTTGCTTTGGATTACTTTTGCCGTGTACTTAATAAGTTTTTTGTTTGTGGTAAAGAATAAATTTACCATTGTTGTGATAAGGAACTCATAATCTAAAGTTTGCCATCTGAACTGTTTTTACTGTAATACAATAGTGTTAACTATATGCAGTATTATGTAACAGATATGTAGCACTTTTTCATCTTGGAAAATTGCAGCTATACTCATTGAACAGCTTCTTTTTTCCTCCTCTCCTAGTCCCTAGCGACCACTATTATACTTACTGTTTTTAAGAATTTGACTACTTTAAGAGTGCCTGGTTGGCTCAGTCGGTAGAACATGCAACTCTTGATCTTGGGGTTGTGAGTTCAAGCCCCACGTCGGGTGTAGAGATTACTTAAAAGCAAAAATCTTTAAAAAAAAAGAATTTGACTGCTTTAGGTAACATATAAATGAAATCATACAGGATTTGCCTTTTTGTACCAGGACTGTCTTATTTCACTTAGCATAATATTCTCAAAGTTAATCCATGTTATAGCATGTGTCAGAATTGCCTTCCTTTTAAGGGTAATACTCCATTATATGTATATACCACTTTTTGTTTATCCCTTCATCTGTTGGTAAACATTTGGATTCCTTCCACGGCTGACTGTTGTGAGTAACACTGCAGTGAACATGGTTATGCAAATATATCTTCTAAATCCTGTTTTGAGTTCTTGTGGATGTACTCATAAAAGTGGGATTGCCAGATCCTGTGGTAGTTCTGTTACTGTTACAGCCCATGAGCATTTTGGAGTATACAGTATACAGTATAGTGTTTTTAACTATAGCCACCATGCTGTACATTACTCCCCAGAACTTATTAAAATTGTAACTGGAAGTTTGTACCTTTTGACTACCTTAACCCATACCCCCCTCCTTCCCCTTGTAGTATTTGTCTGGTCCTCCTATGAGGGTAGTACTGGTCTTGTTAAATGAATTTGGAAGTTTTTCCTTCTCAATTATTTGGCAAGAGCTTGACATATACAGAACACTCCATACAATAACAGAAGAGTACATATTTTTTTCAAGCACACACAGAACATTCTGCAGGATAGGTAACATTAGGCCACAAAACAGCTTTATGAAGGATGAAATCATACAAGTATATTTTCCAACCACAGTGGAATAAAACTAGAAATCAAAAGCAAAGGAAAACTGGAAAAGTCACAAATATGTGGAAACTGAACAACACACTTCTGAACAATCAGTGGATCAAGAAAGAAATCACAAGAGAATTTGGAAAATACTGAGACAAATGAAAACACAATATAATAGCTTTTTTTTTTAACTGATAAACTCATTTGCATAGAAAAGTTCAAATTGTTTTCATCTCTTGTTTTATACTATTAATGTCACAAATTCGGTCTTTTTACATTTTGTGTCATTAACATAGATCTGTATTTGCAACTTTTTTTTTTTTTTAAGAATTTTATTTGAGAGAGAGCGAGCATGAAAGGGGGTTGGGTCAGAGGGAGGAGCAGACTCTCCTCTGAGCAGGGACTTGATGTGGGACTCCATCCTGGGACTCCAGGATCATGACCAGAACCAAAGGCAGCCTCCCAACCAACAGAGCCACCCAGGCACCCTTAATTCTTACTCTTATGCTTTTACCTTTTAAGTTCTATACCAGAATCAAAAATGACTTGTGTACCACCATTACAGTATTCTAAGATTCTGTGTTTGTCTATATATACACCTTTACCAGAGTTTTATGTTTTTAATGTTTTTGTGTTAAGTGTCTTTTTGTTTGAACTTGAAGGGACTCCTTTTAGCAATTCTTATAAGACAGGTCTAGTAGAGATGAATTCCCTCATTTTTTGTTTTATGGGTAGGTTATTATCATTTGTTCTTTGTCATTTTTGAAAGACAGTTTTTCCAGATACAGTATCTTGGTTGGCAGTTTTTTCTTCCAGTGCTTTGACTTTATCAGCCCATTCCTTTCTGGCTTGTAATATTTCTGATGAGAAATTGTTGATAATTTTATGAGTATTCCTTTGTACATGATGGTTTGCTTTTTGCTTGCTGCTTTCAAGATTCTGTCTTTGTCTTTGACTTTTGACAGTTTGATTACAATGTGTCTTAGTGTGGGCTTCTTTGAGTTTATCTCTGTTGGTGTTATTTGAGCTTTTTTAATTTGGATATCCATTTCTTTCTCCCAATTTGATTTTCAGCCATTGTTTTTTAACAAGTTCTCTGCTCCTTTCTCTTTTCTCCTTTTGAGGCTTCCATACTGTTTATATTGGTTTTTCAATAGTGTCGTATAAATCTCTTAGGCTTTCTTCATTTCTTTCCCCCTTTTTTGTTCCTCTGACTAAATAATTTCAAATGATTTCTCTGAGTTCACTAATTCTTTCCTCTGCTTAATGAAGTATGCTGTTGAATCCCTCTGGTGGATTTTTCAATTTGGTTACTGTAATCTTCAGCTCCAGAATTTGGTTCTTTTTGATATTTCCTCTCTCTTCATTGCTAGTCTCATTTTGTTCATGCATCAGGTTCCCTGATTTCATTTAGCTGCCTATTTGTGTGTTTTTTTGTAGCACGTTGAGCTTTATTAAGATAATTATTTTAAACTTTGTTGTCAAATAATTCACACATTTCCATTTCTTTAGAGTCTTTTTTGGGAGATTTATTTTGTTTCTTTGATTGAGTATATCTATTTCTGGGTGCACCTTGTTATTTTTTACTGTAATTTGTGCATTTTCTTTTTAAACATTTTTTTCTTTTTAAGATTTTTTTTATTTTGAGTGAGAGAGAAAGCGAGAGCGTGTGTGCCTGAGAGGGAGAGATCATGAGCTGGGGGAAGAGCAGAGGCAGAGGAAGAAAAGCAGGCTCCCTGCTGAGCAGGGAGCTCAATACAGGTCTGTCCCAGGACACTGGAATCATGACCTGAGCCAAAGGCAGACAGTTAACCAACTGAACCACCCAGACAGCCTGTGCATTTTATTTTTTTACTTAAAAAAATTTTTTTAAGTTTATTTAGTTTTTTCTTTTTTCTTTTCTTTTCTTTTTTTTTTAAGTAATCTCTACATCCAGGGTGAGGCTTGAACCTGTGACTCCCAAGATCAAGAGTCACTCTTCCAACTGAGCCAGCTAGGTGCCCCTAATTTAGGCATTTTTCAAAAACAGTCACCTCTCCCGGTATTTTACAAATTGGCTTCATACTGGGAAGAACTTTTCCAGTCAGCCCAGGCAGAGGATCTGGAAGCCCCTCAAACCTTTTCTGGAGATGCATCTTCTCTGGGCATGTGCACATAATTTCCTAATTACAGAATATTGCTTGTTTTTCAGGAGTTTGTAATCTTTTGCTCTCTCTGGTGTTTCTCTGCCGTACTATAACTTCTTAGAGCATCAACAATACCCTGAGTTCTTTCTTGTTCTCTACAGTTCCCAGGAATCCAAAGAATGCTGGCTGGTTCAGTCAGCGCTCTTGAGTTAGCTGAGACAGAAGTTAGTCCCGTGGGCAGTTTTCTAAAAAGCTGGGATGTTGGATGTATATCCTACTTTTCTCTTTTCTTCCCAAGAAAGAATTGTGAGCTGAGTGTTTTCTCCTGACTGCACCAAGCAGTGTCAGATTGTGCCTGTGGTGGTAAGGGTTCTTGTGTGTTATCGTGCTCCCTTGTGAGCTTTTTTTGACATGTAGATTCAGATCTGTTATTTACAGACATTTTTGGGGGTGGTTGTTTTGAATATTCTGTTGCATTGTTTTGTTTTTCTTCTCTGGAGACTCCAATTATATGAATATCATTCCTTCTTTGTTTTACATCTTACTATCTTCCTTTTTCTTTTTACTTTCTTTATCTCATTCTCTTGGTCATTTGACAACCTTTCTGTAAACACTTTGTTAGAGTATATTTTGCACTTGGCTACGAGAAACTTCAGTCTTCATCTTTGAGATATTTTTTTTCTTTTTTTCCTGAGTTAGTCAGCTCTTTTCATTTTTTTTCCTGAGTCTTTTATTCTCTTCTGATCTTAGTTTTTAAACTGAGTTTCTGATTAAAAAATATTTTTCATATCTCTAAATGCTTCTTGGGCATATTAAGTTCATTCGGTGCATTTTTCTTCAAATGTTCTTCAGAGTGGAGAGAATTTATCATTACAGGTTGGATCTTTTTTAAAATTTTAATAATAACAATAGACTTCTAGGTTTTCTTTACTTCTGTATGTTAAGGGTGGTTCACAGTTTTACTAATTCTATGGTGCTCTCTTCTGTCTGTGTAGAATGATCTACTTTTGAGGAATAGGCAAAGGAGTGCTTGTCTCATTTTAGCTGTTTCTAACTAGTGTTTCAAAATCCCCTTTATTTTGTTTTCTGTAGGACAGACGGGCTCAGTTTTTATCTTTTCCTTATCTGCAATGATTCAAAACTTTACCTTTTGATTTTGATCTCCCAGAATTTTGCTACATTCTGTTTAGGGCTAATGGCTCATTTCTCATTCTCTTTGTTATTGTGGCTTTATAAGTTTCTTGGCCTTATATTGGTAAATTTACTATTGTAGTTGGTGAAGTAGGTAAATGTAGGCAGTTAGGCTGCTATCTTTGGGGATTTTGCATGTGAATTTTTAAAATATCAATGAAGAATCTTTGATTTTTTTTTTTTTTAATGCAACCTATCTGAATTGATAGATTCAAGAACTTGAGTTCTTGAGTTCAAGAACAATAAGTTGGGACATGAGATTGCCAAGATGGAAAAGAGACATACAAGCAAGGATTCAGATTTTAGCACTGCTGATTTCTACTAATGTGGCCATAGGGCCTTAGTTTACTAACCCCCAAAGTAAAAAAAAAAAAATTCTGCCCTGCATTTTGTAGGATAGTGCTTGGTACCTATTATATACGACTAAAAGCCATGAATTATTTAGTTTCTTTTAGTTTGCTTTTAACAGTTTATCATATGCTACTAGGAAAAACAGAAGGTACAGAGACTATAAATATCTAGGAAAACACAAAAATGTTTAGGTATAATACGGTAAGTTTCAAAAGTCAGTCAAAAATGTTTAGGTATAATACAGTAAGTTTCAGAAGTCAAAGTCATAAGAAGTGACTTATTCTTATTTATATTCTTAATTCTAAGTGACTAGAATACCATTCTAGTATTTTGGTGGTGCGTCCCTTCCTTTAAGATGCAAAACTTTTATACCACTTTTTAAACTTAGGAAAGTAATACAGATTTATTACAAAATATTTGGAAAATATGAGAGAGCAGATGCAAAGAAGAATATAAGACCCACCTAAAAAATATTTTGTGGTGTATTCTGTTCTGTATTCTTTTAGTCTGTTTTCTCTACACACGTATTCATTTATATTTGTACATGTTATTTATATTATAACATTATAACATGTTATACATTATATTTATACATGTTATATTTGTACATCTAAACTAGCACCCACCCACCTGTCTCTTACTTCAAAAAAGTATCCTAACATCTTTTCAGGTTAGTAAAGGTCTGCATTGTGTTGGTTTTTACTACTACCTTAGAGTTCTCTTTTATGTATATAACATAACTTTATATAACTAATTCCTGTTGCCATTTAGACTTTATGGGTTTTTTTTTTTTTCTTTTTGGCTTTATAAACAATGCCTAATAAGCATTTTATTTAGTTGTTGCCCCTTTGTATGTTATCTTTGTTTAATTTCCTAAGTGGAGTTGGTAGGTCAAAAGAATATCTTCTTAATGGAAAAGAAAGCAGGTAGCACTTTTAAAAACCAAGTAACCTCACCAACATACAATGCAGCATGAAACAAGGAATCACCATTATTCTTGCCAGCCTTCGCCCCAATAAAGACAAATGAAAACTCTGGTACCTGCTTCCATGTTTGCATGTTTGTCACTGGCTGTGGTTATTGTATGAGGCTCAGGCCTCTAGAAGCTATATCATGGTTGGCTTTTTCTGAGTTTTTAGGTTGAGAGGCTGTCTGATAATATGGGGAAGGAAATGGTAGCTGAGAATTTATTTTTAGAGCTAAATTTGGTCTGTAAATTAAAATGGGAGAGTGTGTCATGATCTGGCTCCTTAATTTCTGGCTGCAGCTCTGTCATCTGCCAGCTGTGTTAACAAGAAGAGCATCATCTATGATCTATTTTTAAATTTCCTCACATGTAAAATTAAATATTAAATCTTCATCTATTAAAGATGTATTTCAATAATTGGATAATACCTAAAAATGTTTTGTACTTAGGAGAAAGTCCATTATATAGCAAAAGAATCTCTTCAAATCAAAAATGTGCTACCAGTTAGCTCAGCTTCCTCTTGTCACCCATGTTTCTAGGTTATTAGCATTAAGAGAACATGGCTTTTTATTTTAACAGCCCATTCTAGTAAAGATGGAATAGTCAAAGAACACTCAAATCATAGTCCTGAAATTTTACTCTCTCATGTATTTATACCATAACTAAGAGCAAATCATTTGTTTCTTGAGTCTTGTATATGATGTGGTATAATATCTATCCTTGTCCTCAGATTTTAAGGAGTTAATAAGTTTGCGATTGTGGTTGTACTTTGAGAACTATAAAACATTATAAAAATACAAGGTGGCTTTTCATATTGCATCACTTTATTTGACCAGGAGAGGTGAAATGTCAGCAAGGTAATAGGAAAGTATAAGCTTAAATTATGTTAGAAATTGCTCTTTCAGAGCCTGGCTTTCCTAATTTCTTGATGCTGTTTGTGGGTGTGTTTGATCCTCTCACAATTTTTTAGTTAACTGAAAAGTTTCTTACTAAAGACTCTTACTAAATTGATAGTAATATTTGTATGGGGAAGTGTATTTAGTGCTTCAGCTTGGAGTCCTATCCTATGATAAAAAACATTTCTTCTGGTATCGAAAGTAGAAAAATTTAAATATAAGCTAGCACCCACCCACCTATCTTTTATCTCAGTCTCTTGCTGTTTTTGAATGTCTCTGACTTTTGTCTATTTTGGACATTTTGTTTTCTCTGCCTGAGTTCTTTTTTCTTTTCTTTTCTTTTTTTTTTTCTTTTTTGGTCTTTGCCTTGCTAAGTCTAAATCTCTATCGATCCTGAAAGTTTTAAAGATTTTTTTTACTTGTTTGAGAGAGAGCGAAAGTGATCACAGAAGAGGTATCACAGAAGGAGAGGGAGAAGCAGACTTGCTGCTGAGGGGAGAGCCTAATGTGGGGCTCAATCCCAGGACCCTTAGATCAGGACCCTCAACTGACTGAGCCACCCAGGTGCCCCGATCCTGAAAGTTTTAGTTTAGATTTTCCTTTCTTTGAATCTCTCTCTCTATCCTCTTTAGACTGTGGTTTGACTAATTGAGAAGGGACAAGCCTGTCAAGCCCAAACCTGATTGCATACTTAGGTATCTGTCTTCTACTAGCTCAATTCCTTAATAACAGAGTCTCTCATTCACTCTTAGTATCTGGTGTCTACTAGGTGCTCTGAAATGTATTGAAAGAATGATACTGATAAATTCTTGGCCAGTAATCTTTTATCTTTTAGATGAAGAAATTACAGAAGGCCTCTCTGATAAGATGAGACTTGAAGGAATTTCAAAAGCAATCCTTCTGGATGTTTAAGAACCTGAAGGAACAGCAGTGTGGCCACAATAAAGGATGGGTAGGGAGAGGTAGAAGATAAGGTCAGAGAAATAAGGCCTTATAAGTCAGTGAAAACTTTAATCTTTAATCTGAGTATGAAGGGGATCTCTTGGGGAGTGGCATGACCTAATTTGTCTTCTACAAAGTAAAACTATTTTGTTGAGCATGGTCCCTTGTGGGTCAAGGAAGAAAGTAGGTATTAAGTGGTGGAGACAATGAAAAGTTACTAGAATCAGGATGTATTTTATAGAACTTTTGTTTAACCTTAGTTTAAAAATATTTCTTGCTGTAATATGTCTGTTGAACATAATTTTTTCTTCGAGTTATTCAGTATTTTGTACAGTTGAAGTTTCAGGTGTGTACTTGCAGAAGATAATTAAAACCTCTAACAAATCTTTTCCTGTCATTTGCATATTTTCCCATATTCTGGTATTGGTGACAAACACCTCTGTTAATTTAGCAAACAAGGAATCAATTTTCTTTTAATTGAGATATTAGATTCTAGTTTGAGAATATGTGTAATCTTTAAAGAAAATTCTGCTAAATAAAATTATAAACATCTAAGGTGATACCAGGATGAGCACAAGTGTTAAGAGATATCAATGGCAATGTTATCTATAGTTCTGTGGCAAAGAAACTGTTTATAATTAATTCTTAAGTCACCTTGCAGTTATTAAACAAAATAAATTTTAAGTAAAATTATGCATTGAATTAACATTATTAAAATGACTTATGTTGCCTACTTTACATTTTCCAGGAACATCACTTACAGCGAGCTATTTCAGCACAGCAAGTGTTTAGAGAAAAAAAAGAGAGCATGGTCATTCCAGTTCCTGAGGCAGAGAGCAACGTCAACTATTACAATCGCTTGTACAAAGGAGAGTTTAAACAGCCAAAACAGTTCATTCATATTCAGCGTAAGTTTTTTGATTCGTTGTTTTCTGTTTGTAATTTAAATTTATCAACCCGTGAAAATCTTTTTTTTATGCCCAAAGAGATTTTAATTTTTCAGTGCATATACATTAATTCATGGAAATGTAAAATATTAAGGAATAAAATCTCTCTGTGCCTAACATCTGAACTTGGAAATCATTTTGAGTGTTAGTTGCATTTGGAACATTTGATATTTAGCACAGAATTTTGTGTAGCACTTACACCTTATTATTATACATCTAAAAGTTGGATTACTGTACTCAAATTTATTATTTTTAAAGGCCTAGTGGTTATAATGCTGATTAGGGGTGAATCTTTAGGAAGTTTTTAGAATTAAATTATATCTTCTACCTTCATCTGATTTTTATAAAATTCTATTTCTGCCTTCTTGATACTCTTATTTTTTCTCCCCATTGTTATATTTAATCACGATCTCTTGCCTTAAAACTATTTCACTAAATTCTTACTATATTTACTACTCTTCCATTGCCTTTCGTTACCCTCTTCTAATGTATCTTCTTATTTCCTCTGTATTCTTTGACTTTGAACCCTTTAGTCTGTTGAATTTGCCTTTTCCTTTGTATTAGGGAGAAGATAGCTGTTCATATTAGGAATTATAAGGATTTTTCAAGCCAAAGTATGTGTTTATTGTTTGTATTTTAGTAACAGTGTAGCTGGACATCAGGACCGTATGTAAAAATCATCCTAGAAAACCAAGAACAAATAAATTGAATGTAACTCACCTAGGTTAGGCCCGTTAGATACTCTATACCCACAATCTATACCCAGTGTGGGGCTTGAACTCACAAACCTATGGTCAGGAGTCACATGCTCTTCCAAATGAGCCAGCCACTCATGGAAGGGCTTTTAAACATTTTTTGACATAACTTCTTTCTGAGTCCTTAAGTATAAGGAATTCCAGAAAATATTGCTCTGGCTTTTGTATTTTGTTCTTTACATGATAGATTTGAAAGTATCCCCCATTTGCCTGGCTAGAAAAAGACATTGTACAATTGCCACAGTAGGGTGGCCTACTTCACGTCCATCAAATTGTTTACCTGGACTTTGGCAGAAGCTTCTTTATTGGTCCACACTGCCACTAATGTGATCATTATCCATTTAGAGTTGTTCAGAGAGTCTCTTTTGTCTATCAGATAAAATTTTAGTGTTGTATTTTAAGGCCCTTCTTTGTGCCTCTCCAGCCACAGTTCCCTGTGGGTTCTTCCATTAGGACACCAGCCTTACTGAAATGAGCTGTTGGAAGTGAAGGTCTGTTTCTTTCTCTAGATGGTAAGCTTCTCAGCAGCAGAATTTCACCTCATTCACCATACAGTCCCAGAATACAGCCTCAGTAAAATGTTTTTTCCAATTCCTCTAACCCTTTGCACTTTGAGATACAAAATAATGTGCTCCTTGCAACGCTCTGACTTAGGCCGTATGTTCTCATACCTTCATTCCTTCATATACCCCTTTATTTCTGTCCTCCACTTGTTAAAATATAACTTGTTCTCTATGTCTTGTCTCCAGGATTACATTTAGCAGCCTTCTCTAAGTAAACTGTTTACCTCAAGCCTCCCTGTGTCATGTGCATGCCCTCACTGTGGCATTAACCACCTTCGGTTGTGATTGTTTGCCCTGTGTCATTTCACTAGGCTATAACAGTGACTGAGAACAAGGACACTTTTTTCCTTTTAATTTCACTGCCCAGTAGTACCTGCATGGTTAGGTATGCAATTTCATATTTGCTGAATAAATAAATGAGTGAAGGAATAGATGGTTGAAGATTAAAGTATATACACCGTGGCGTTTTTGAGACATTGATCTTGTAGGACTCAAAATTGTACACAGAACCAAACACAACAATGAAATTACTAGTATTATGGTGAAATCGAGGACCTGTGTGTATCCAAGTTGGAAATGAAAAGTGAGCTCTGTTATTTACAATAGTGTCATTTTAAGACAGAGCACATATATACCAAGAAGGAGTTGGAAGTGGAATGATTCCGGTCTTGGTATGGATGGGAGAACATTGTTCTTTCCTGTCTCTTTCAGTACTAGTTCTCCATAGTCACTCGTATTGGTAGTCTGAGGAACTTCTTTAATCAGAACACACTGGGGTATTCTTTCCAGGTTGGAAGCATCTTAAAGGCATATAGTCTTTGATGACCTAGGATTCTCAAACTCTTCCTCATTTGGCTAATTCTGCATACTGGTCAGTTGGATGACACATGCATAGATGCAATCTCCATTTTACTTACTGTTACAACAAATTTACTTTGGGTACTTTACACCAGATGTTGAAATCCCTTCATTCCTTTTGGAATTTAAGAACTTCATCAAATTCAGAACCCAAACTTTTCTCCTTGAGGAGATGACTTTGTTTACATTGTACTAAGTTCTTTATTTTGACCCTCCATTACTACTTTTGTTTATATGGTAAAATTTTACAGTTAACATTAAGTATCAGAATTTTAGAACATGAAGGAACTTGAGATATTGTTTCAGTATTGTTTCGTAAGTGTTCCGAAGGTAATTTGTGTCTAGTTTTGAACTCAGCTAAATGGTTCTTGAAAATAGGACTCCTTATCTTGTTTTGAAGGGAAAGGTCTCTTCCTCTTCTCACTGCATTACATCTGCAAATACAGATCAGTAGACCATCTCACCTGCTTCTTGGTTGAAAAAAAGGAGAGTTCCGGAGGACAGATAGGTGGGAAATGGCACCTCCTTGTTGTCTACCAGGCAGGGAGAGAAACTTACTGAAAGGAGATTGACTTCTGCTATTTGTATCTACAGCAAAGATAATAAAGCCCTGGGAAGGGCCAGTTTGCATTATACTACTGTGCACTTAAGTACACATGAGGGTGGCTTCTCAGTCAGATAAAACTGACCTTTGTCAAGTCAACATTAGGAAAAAGAAGAAAAATTCCACTTAT
This sequence comes from Procyon lotor, assembly GCA_028646535.1. NCBI lineage: Eukaryota > Metazoa > Chordata > Mammalia > Carnivora > Procyonidae > Procyon > Procyon lotor. The sequence continues at coordinate 69,754,941 of CM053605.1, read as the reverse complement.
TCAATGTAAAGTGGACCTGTATATCCCACTAGGTTTCCAGCAGGAGTGAGATAGATGCTGGCCTAACCTCTAACTTCAGACTCATTATCCTTGCAATGTCCTTTGCTATTCTCAGTAACAAAAATGATGATAATTTACCCTTTACCCTGGTGGGACAAACATGTTTTGATTGATAAGAGTTGAAAAAAATCCCAAATGAAGAGTATTCCTTTGTTTTATACAGTAAAACTCCTTGGTGAAAAGGATGCGTTCTAAGAACATCACTTTTTGTAAAAATGTTACTAAGTGTGTATTAAGCAGTTAAATTGAGCACAGATCTCATGAAATGAATCACACATTTAAATTATTAGAAAAAGTGCTTAAAAGAAAATGAGCATAGAAGCAGAGTGTATCAGATTTTTGGAGAACACATTCCTGGTGAAGCTGGAGAATCTCTTTTGGGGTGACTTGGAGGCATGGTAACAGGGATAGTGAGCCAGGCTAGATAGACCCTAAAGGCAACCCACATTCATATCAACTGGCGCTAAGGATCTCTGTTCTCAGGATTATGCTGAGCCTCCTATTCTCTGGTAAAGCTGTGAGTGTGAGTGTGAAGGCTGAAATGGTAGAGCGGTACCTGGGTAGCTACTTACACAGGAAGGAGGAAACCCAAAACTCAGAAAGTATTAAAGTAATGCCAGGTGTTTTGGGAAAAAGCAAAATAATCATTTCATGGTCTGGCTAGAGAGGTGAAAAAGAAGTCATACAAAGAAAGTCCCTTTGGGATCTTTATGCATTTATTTATGCCCACTATTAAAAAATTTAAAAATTGAGGTGTTTGAGTAAAATATAGTATCACAAATTAAAGATCATGGCTAAAGAAATTCAAGAGAAAACAAACACTACAGTAAGAGGTAAGTCTGATGCATATTAGGGCATATTTTAGGCATGATGTAATTAATAGACAAAAGTTAAGGTTGGTTTTAAGGTGCATATTTCAGTGCATGTTTCCCGGCATTGAATCATTTAGAACTCTCCTTCGGGGCCACACAAAGAAGATACTGTGCTGGAACCCAGCACACCTGATTTTGTTAGTAGGAGTTACCAGAAATAGGCTTTCAGAATATTCCCCTAGCAACTAGCACCTCCATGGAAGATTCTTCAGTGACAACACACTGCCCTGAGAGTTGGCACCTTTAGTGTTTTTTGTGTTTTCCTATCTACCATAAAAGACTAAATTCCCTTCCCATCTTACCCTCGTAATACAACTTAATGGGCTGCCTACCTATAAAAATATTTTCCTATATGCTTTTTTTCCTGACAATTTTAATAGAAAACTAAACTTTTCTTTTCACAGTTATGGGTAGAGGGTATAGTAAAATAGCATTTATTGATTGACATGCCCGGGTCCTGTTAGTGTTTTACATGTAGTAAGTCAGTTATGTCTTAAAGGAACCTTACAAGGTAGCTAGTGTTTTTACTCCCTTTTTAAAGAAATACTACATAAAGAGGCCAAAGTAATGCAGCTATCAAGTGGAAGAGTCAGAATTTGAATCAAGCCCTCTGGCTCTAGAGTGTGCCTGTTTAATTCTGGTACACTGTTTTTCAGCCATGGCTCATCATTCTAAGATGCAAATATTGATGGACATTAAACAAATACATTTCCATTAAAATATGGTTGGTAATAGAATTAATAATGGGAGTAAAAGATTCCTTTTTTCATTTGTTTTGTGTGTGTGTAATGGTTAAATTTCAGGATAGAAGATAGGTTGTCTGCTGATAGAAAAGGAAATCCTGGGTGTGAAAGGCAGATACAAACACCTGTTATGACACTTTTCTGGTTTGGCCTGGCAGGGTTGAATGGAAGAGCACTGAGCATGGGGATGAAGGAGATGCCAGGAAGAGAGAAAAGCTTGAAGAAAAGGGAACCGTGAGAGTAATATAAACAAGTAATAAAAGCACATTTTACAGTTTTGCTTAGGATAGTGAGGAGCTCTGGAGACAGTCTTGCAATTTTCATGGACGGAGGTCCAAGTTGGGAAAGGGCTGTGTGGCAATTACTGATTTTAACCTCCAGGTAAATGCTGTGGTGGGCAAACAGTAAAGTTTGCTTTGGGTGGAATGAATTGGACTTCATAGGACCTGGGTCACACAGGCTATATTTTTTTCTATCTGTTTAAGAAAAAAAATCAGAGTTACTAGTACTTCTCATGGTTGTTCAGAAGAAGCTAAAATGGAAAATAGAAGTGATGTAAAAGATGAAAGAACAAAAACAGCCTCCATGGTGTTACTTTTTAAATAATCCAAGATAATATTTTAGTGGTTAAATAATTTTTTTCTCACATTCTTCAATAGTTAATACAACAGAGTTGTAGGAATATAAGAACCCCATCCCCCCACCTTCATGGAGGTTAAATAAAGCCTCTCTTTTCACCCTAAATTGGACCTTGATCAAAAATACTTGCTTCTCATGCACCCGAATGTTTATAGCAGGAATGTCCACAATAGCCCAACTATGGAAAGAACCTAGATGTCCATCAAGAGATGAATGGATAAAGAGGATGTGGTGTATATATACAATGGAATACTATGCAGCCATCAAGAGAAACAAAATCTTGCCATTTGCAACGACGTGGATGGAACTGGAGGGTATTATGCTAAGCGAAATAAGTCAATCAGAGAATGGCAATTATCATATGATCTCTCTGATATGAAGCATTTGAGAGGCAGGGTGGGGGGTTGTGGAGAGTGGTGGGGGGATGAAACAAGAGGGGATGGGGGGGAGACAAACCGTAAGAGACTCTCAATTTCAAGAAATAAACTGAGGGTTGATGAGCAGTATGGGGGTAAGGATGGGGTGGCTGGGTGATGGACATTGGGGAGGATATGTGCTATGGTGAGTGCTGTGAAATATGTAAGCCTGATGATTCATAGACGTGTACTGTATGGGCAAATAATATATGTTAATTTAAAAAAAAAAAACTTGCTTCTCATCCCTGGCTTAAGAATCTCTTTTGTGGGGCACCTGTAGGTTAAGCATCCATTCTTAGTTTAGGTTCAGATCATGGAATTAAGCCCCATATCTGGCCTCAGCACTCAGCAGGGAGTCTGCTTGGGGTTTTCTCCCTTGCCCTCTGCACCACCCCCTGCTCATGCTTGCATCCTCTCTCTCTGAAAAAAATCTTTTTTTTTTTTTTTTCAAGATTTTATTTATTTATTTGAGAGAAAGTGTGAGTGTGAGAGAGAGCATGAGGGGGGAGTGGGGGAGAGGGAGAAGGAGAGGCAGGGTCACCACTAAGCAGGGAGCCCAACACAGGGCTTGATCCCAGGGCCCCAGGTTCACGACTCCAGCCCAAAGGCAGATGGTTAACCAACTGAACCACCCAGACATCCATTCCCTCTTGAAATAAATCTTTTTTTTTTTTTTTTTTTTTTTTTTCTTTTTAAGAAGAATCTCCTCTGTTTCTCTGATAGAAACTAAGGAAATAGAGTGAGGGTTTGATAAGTTGAGGCTTACTTTCTGTAATAAAAAATAAAATGTTAATTGTAGGAAAGAATAATCCCAGAACACCTGGCTGGCTCAGTCAGTAGAGCCTGTGACTCTTGATCTGGGGGTAGTGACTTTGAGCCCCACGGTGGGTGTGGAGATTATTTTAAAAAAAAATAAAGACTCCCAAGTTGCAGATAAAAGCAACAGAGATAAAGTCTTCTTCCCTTTTTTTCAAATTTGTGTTTTATTATGTGTGTATATGTATATATGTATGTGTTTGTGGCTTTGCTTTTTTACTATTAATAAGCATTTTTCCAAGTCATTATCTAGCTTTAATAATTTTCAAAGCTGGATAATATTACAAGGAATTTGTTTTGTGTCCTTCAGTAGTCAGCAGGAACAATAAAGAAAACAAACCAGTACTGAAGGTTTTTGTTTACACTTTATTTTTTTTTTAAAGATTTTATTTGAGAGAGCAAGACAAACAGAGCATGAGCAAGGAGGAGTAGACAGAGGGAGAGGGAAAACAGACTCCCCATGGGGGATCCCAGAAAGACCATAATATGACCTGAGCCAAAGGCAAATACCTCTTAACCGGCTGAGCCACCCATGCACCTCTATTTACACTTTAATTAGCAAGGAGATTTAGACCCAGATTATTTGTGGTTTTGTTATTAGTAAAATAATAATTTGTGTGTTTAAATATTAGGAAGTTAGCAATTTCATTAGTAAAATATAATTTGCATTTCAAGGAGAAACAGGATTTTAGGCTTTACAAAGAGTAAAGGTTTATTAATTTTTTCAAAAGCTAGTGTGCAGCAAACTCTTTTTACAAAAAACCTAATTTACTTCAGATGCTGCATTGCATTCAGTTGTCACATCTCTTCAAGCTATTCCTAAGGATTTTTGTGCTCATACCACTGACATTTTTTAGTACATGCCAGTTACTTTGTTGAATATTTCTCACTTTGGGTTTACCTTGTTTCCTTATGGCTCGATTCAAGTTAAAATGGGGTGTTGTTATTTTGTTTTTATTGTGGTAAAAAATAGAACAACTATTTTCTCTTTAATTTGTAAGTCTGTATGGCAGTATTGTTAACGATATGCACATTGTTGTACAGCAGATCTTTAGAAGCTTTTCATTTTGCCTTACTTAAAGTATACTTACTTAAAGTTATACTTAAAGTTAGTAGAGAAACTTGGATCAGTATGTGATTTTACAGAAGTGGTCTTGGACTCTTCTGCACTTCATCTTTTTTGTACATTGGGTAGGGAATCTAAGTAAGGTCTCTGCCCAAGCCTTATAATTATAGGAAATCTTGGGAAATGAAAGTCAAGAGTCCTGGCTAGTGAGTGGCACCTGGGTGGCTCAGTCATTTGGGCTTCCGACTGACCCTTGGTTTCAGCTCAGGTCATGATTTCCAGGTCCTGAGTTTGAGCCCGTGTTGGGCTCTGTGCTCAGCAGGGAGTCTGCTTCTCTTTCTCTTCTTCTTGCTCTGCCTGTCCGCCTGGAGTTACACACGTGTCCTCTTTCTTTCTCTCTCTCTCTAAAACAAATCTTTAAAAAGAGAGAGTCCTAGTTATATCTGCATCTGTGATTTCTGCGTACACAATTGAAAACTGCTAGGCTTGGAGGCTGTCAGAACCTTGGAGAGCTCCAAGCAGAGGATGAGATGTTTTAGATACACTAAGTTGGCATCTATTCCCTTTGAAAGTTATTTCAAGCCTGAGGGCCCTAAAAATTTACAAATTGAAAAATTTAGCATATTTCAAATTAGGCATAAGTAAAGTTTATGATATTTAAAGGCAAAGATTTGTTAAAAATCTTTGTTTTTAGAACTTGTTAAAAATGCACATTAACTTGTTAAAAATGCAAATTAACAAGCCCTTCTACTAGATCTACTAGGTCAGAAACTGGTGGTCAAGCTTAGTAATCTGTGTTTTAAGAAGCCATCCAAAAGATTCTGGTGAATGCGAAAGTTTGAGAAACACTGGTTTAAACACTTTGATGATACTCATGTAAAGGAGAGACTTCTGAGCCCTTGACAGATCCCTGGACTTCCTTGGGATTAGGAAGTTTATATGGGATTCTAGGAAGATGTTTTATTTGAACTGCTTCCTAATTAATAAGTCTACCTAGTAAGAGTCCATTTTAATGTATACTAGGTCCCATTTAACTGCAATTTATGTATATAATATATAATAGATCAATAGCATTGCTGATATAAGACTTGTAAAACTATTTGACTCTGTTTAACATACACTTTATATATGTGCATACAACTTCCATGGATATATAGTTCTGAATCCTTATTCTGCTAGATAAAATCTATCCAGACTCATTATTGATAATTTATCTTTCTTGTAGTTAAGCACATTCCATGTCTGTACTCTTGCTTCTCTCTGTCTGGGATGCCCTCGCATCTACTTTATTTATGCCGTATGGCATTGGTATCTATTTTTATTTAGAAGGTATTATTATATTGATACCTATTCTTATTATATCTATTCTGTCATACATTGTATACTTGAGGTACAGTCAATATTGGTTGTTTTTAGATTCATTGGATTAATAAACATAATTTTGGAAAGTTGTACAAGAAAGGAAATGCAGAGTTGGAAGAAGAGATAACAGCAGTGAGTTTGTAAGTAAATGGCTGAGTTTGTGAGTAAATTCTTAGAAAATGCTGTTGTTAACAGAGCCTTTACAAACAAGGTGTACTTGTACCTCAGTCTTATTTTGTTGCCTGAATTAAAGGGGTTGGATATTGGCAAATAGTTTCCAGAAGTTAAACAGTTGGGAAACTTAAAGATACATGACAGTAGGGGCTTAGTTTATACAGATGAAGGTTGCTTCTTCTAACATTAAAAAAAAAAAAATTACCATTGATAATTCATAGGTAACTGTTAGAAATGTTCTTGTCTTGAAATAACTTTAAGTAAAAAAACTCTTATCAGAGTACTTTTTAATTTTTAACGTTTGTTTTTTTAGAAATCCTTGAGTTCCTAATATATTTGGTTCACAACAGCTTGTTTTTTGTGCATTGCCTTTGCTCATTAAATGTAATTTATAAACAAACCTGTTAAGTCCAAAGTGGAACACAAATAATCAGTCTTTTGATTTACCTATATTTTGCTCCCTTTGAAATTCAGAGAATTTTTCATTACTGCTGTTAGGATTAGGAGAGCTTAATAGTGTCTATGCGGTGTCATGGGATAAATTTTGAGCCCTATGAATCAAAACCCTGAAATCTATGCTCAACTCACCAAGGTTCTTAACCTCTCACAGTTTTCTGATCTGTGAGATAAGGTGTTTCCAGCTTTAAATTATGAAACTTTTAAAAACTTATATTAACGTGTAAATAACTGCTATGTCTGATCTTCAACTTTTTTGTTTTTTATTGTTTTTTAATATGGCTCTAGCAGTAGTGTATTAGAAAGAGAAAATGGTGACAGGTAAGAGGAGAAAGGAAGAGTTGAAAGAGAAAATTCAAAATAGAGTTCACGAGTAAGAAAAAACTTTCAATGAAAACTATCCAGATTTTACTTTATGATGGTGAGGTGTTTACTTTCTTAAAATATTACTTGAGTAGCCATATTTAGTTATATAGTTTTCCCCCACAGCTGGTGTTTTTCCACCAAAATGAAGAAAAGGAATTATGTGATTAATTGAACAGCTGGGTTCTGGTCTGTGACTACCCCTAGGAACTGTTAATTTTTAAGACTTTTACTTCTCTGTTTACTAAAAAAGATTAACTACTATATAATTTGAGTAAAGCTAATTGGAGTCTGGATCTCTCAGCTTATCTCTGTTTATTCTGGTTTACGACTTGACAAGTTGCACATAGATTTAAAAAAATTAAGACTCAGGAAGCACTTAATCTGGGATCCATATTCTTCTTTTCTGTTGTTAGTATCTAGCAGATTATTGACCTTCAAAAATACATATTCAGTTCAGAGAAAAATCAGCTTTTAAGGAAAGGACTCTGAAAGAATAGTAGTAATTATTGTCTCCATCCTCACTGCCTTTAGTGTTTATAGCCTCTTGAATTTATTTTCTTTGATAAGCAACATTAGATTAAGCTCTCCAGAAGATAAGCAACATTAGGTTATGGGTCAGGGACAGTGCAAGTGAGGATTGTGCCATTGCTATGTATTATGTGCTTTTGATGAGCACATTGCTAAGAAAACCCAAGTTTCTCTTGGGTCTTGGTGCACACCATTTCATTACTAAATGCATTGTAGACCACCCAGATGACCTTAGTTTTGCCCATTGTTTTGAAAGATGCTCATTACTGTATGCCAAGTAGAAAGAAGAAATGCAAAGCCCCACTGTTTGTAAACTGCTGTCCTGTCCCTCTGCAAGTTTTAAAAGTGAGGATATATACATGGGTGACCGGTCTATAGAGCTTCTTTGACAAATCTTTGTATGAGTGTTATTTTCTGAACAAACATACCTAAATATAGTAGGGTACATTCCTGTTCCTTTATTCGAGATAGGTGTGTTGAGCCTGTTAGCAGTATACACATCTGATGTTTCCATCTCCTTCATGGTGCGCTTTTTTTTTTTTTTCATCTCTTGGTATGTGAGGTGCATGTTCTGTGGATATATTTATGAATATTAATAGTGTATTCTCTGGTCAGCTCTGTTTTTGGTAACATGAATAACCTCTCTCTCCCTCTCTCTCTCTCTCTCTCTCTCCTGGCGCCATACTGCATTGAACCTGATAGAAAAGGAAGAACAAGAGGGATTATTGACAGACTTTAGGGGGTTTGCTCCTTTGGAAGGGACACTGAATCATTTTCACCAATCCCACACAGTATCCAGCAGTGGTGTAAGTCCCTTCCAAAGAACTAAAATTCAGAAATATGTACCTAAATTTATCTCTTTACTGCAAGTAACTGAAAGAAAGAAGGGTGACATGTAGCCAAATTACTCACCTGAACCAGAGGATAGAAAAACAAATTGGATATGATCAAGTAATTCAAACGATACAGGGTAATACTTTATTGCAAAGTGAACCAACAATGTTCTGAGCCCAGTGACCACAAGGCACAGTGTGTTTGTGAGGAAAACTGTGACAGACACAAAGTTCTTTTCCTATTCAAGAGAGTTTGTAAGTAAAAGTCAGTAAGTACTATCATACTTAAAATGAGGGACTTAAAAACCTCTAAGACAGGGTGTATAATCTTCATCTACTGTACCTATGTCTCTACCTAATCCATTAAATAAGCACTTAATAAGTAGAATTAGTATCAGACCAGGAATTTTGTATGTTTTACAAGCATCTTTTGATTCACTCTACAAATGAGTCTTGTGATACGCATAAGAGAGAGGTGTGATTTCTAGACAGTACTAATTATCTCCATATTTTGGCAGTATAAACAAGGAATGCTTGTAGGAAATTATAGAAAAAATCCTTTGGGTCCTTCTGGTGATAGATGGTGGTGATGGTTGCACAGCATTGTGAAAATACTTAGTATCTGTAGACTGCACTTAAAAATGGTTAAGATGATAAATTTATGTGCATTTTACCATATTAAAAAATAAATTCAAACTTTATTACCCCCACCCCCCCAAAAAACCCCTTTGGGTGCAAATTGGACATGAATATAACATAGATGTCTAAATTATGTAGATGAGCGCTTGTAAAAGACTTTCATGTACATTTCCTTTATTGATTGGTAAGATTCATGAATAATATTTATTTACAAAAAGAGCTGTGGCATAGAGAATTTGTATCAGAATCTTATAAGAAAAATCAGGACAGGGACGCCTAGGTGGCTCATGGCTCAGTTGGTTAAGCAGCTGCCTTCAGCTCGGGTCATGATCCCAGGGTCCTGAGATCGAGTCTCACATCGGGCTCCTTGCTCAGCAGGAGCTGAGCTCCTTGCTTCACCCTCTGCCTCTGCCTGCCTCTCTGCTTGCTTGTGTACTCTCTCTCTCTCTCTTTCTCTCTCTCTCTCTCTGTCTCTCTCTCTCTGACAAATAAATATATAAAATCTTAAAAAAAGAAAAAGAAAAAAAATCAGGACAGGTGATACAGGTAAAATTACTTCTTCTGTTCTCAGTAATACAGTTTTCTTGTACAGTCTCTTATGCTGTGCATGTTTCTCTAATGCCAGTTAGCTGAACAGTGATTGCTCACGCCGGGAATGATGTCAATACTACATGGAAGTTGTCCGGATTCTTTTTGATTTTTTCTTGCCAAAGAGGACTGGAATAGTAAGAAAAGAATTAAAAATCTTTAATAGGGGGCACAAAGGCTTTAGCTTGGCATTCCACATGCAAGGGCCCTTTCAACTCCCTATTTAGAAAATTAGGGGCGCCTGGGTGGCTCAGTGGGTTAAAGCCTCTGCCTTCGGCCCAGGTTATGATCTCAGGGTCCTGGGATCGAGACCCGCATCAGGCTCTCTGCTCAGCAGGGAGCCTGCTTCCCCCCCTCTTTCTCCGCCTGCCTCTCTGCCTACTTGTGATCTCCCTCTCTCTGTCAAATAAATAAATAAAATCTTAAAAAAAGAGAAAATTAAAAATAAGTGCCTATAACTACGCTTCCTTTTTCCAAGAGAGGTATATCCCAGCCTTGCATAGCTCTTAGCTAGTGGCAGGTTGCATTTCCTTCTGGGTCCCCAATACAGAAGTCCATTATAGTCTTTGTTTTCTCAACACCCCAAGCCAGCAATTCTATTATTTTTGTACATTTTTAGTATCCCTTGAGAGAGTACCCAGCCACTCTGAATAGCATATATGCTATCTACTGTAACAGAGTTTGTCTGTCTCTGATTAAGTTATATAGATTTTTCTGTAAGCCTGTCATTTTTAGTGTACAGTTTTTAAATACAAAGGATTTTTAAAGGAATTCATGTGTTATAGTAGAAATGCCTATACTTTTCATAATATTAATCAAATTATAGTGGCCCATTCTGAATATTAGTGAATAGCTTTTGCTGACTTTCCTAAGTTCATAAAAAGAAGCAGTGACTTCACAGCCCCAGAAGGAAGTTTCTGGCCAAATTCAAATCTCAACTTTTCAGAGCTAGACAATGCTTAAGGATGATTTCATTTTTTAAACAACAGATTTCTCGATGTTCACATTCCTAAGAGCATTTCAGAGAATATCTCCTGGTAACTTACTATTATTGATTGTTCTCTTTGTTAATGGGTGATGAGCCTGAGAGATACCAGGAGAGAAAAAACTACTCCAAAGAGTGAAATTTTGAAAACTACTTCCCTAATAAATCTTTACTTATCTTTCATACTCCAGTGATTCAGAAACAATTCATTTTTCTTTACTAATCTAGACCATGGTTAAACAAGGTTTTTTTGTCAAGGGCTAGGTGGTAAATGTTTTGGGCTTTGGATACACATATGTCTCTACCACATATTTTACTTCTTCCTTTTTCTCCTCTTTAAAATTTTTTTAACCAACTGAGCCACCCAGGCACCCCTAAAAAATTTTTTTAAATTGCTTTGTAAAAATGTAAGATTCGGGTAACCCTCTCATATCCCCTCCCTCTTTGGGAGCTTTGTACTCTATCATTCAGTAAACTTTACTGTAGCTCAATAAACTTTGCTTTGCTGCCCACAACCAAAAAAAAAAAAAAAAAGGTGAGAATCTGTTCACACATGCACAGCCTTACCAAAAGCAAGCTGCTGGCCATATTGAACTCATAGGTCATAGTTTGCCATTCCTTGATTTAGACTATCTTAACTAAAATACTAATTAAAATCCACTGGTAACTTGCCTAAAACCACTTTTTTTCCCCTCCGAAAGGTAAAACTTATAGGAGAAGAAATCATTTGTGACATCACTGTCAGTCATTTAACCAGCCCCACCCTGGGTAATTTATTATTTCTTCTTTACCTTAAGTTAGAATTTCGCATGTGTGGACTCATAGAATTTTAAAAAAAAATTGCCCAAGTATAATTATGACTGGTTACATGGTTAAACTATGAGTTAATTTGAAAAGTTTCTTCAGATTCTGTCAAAGCATTTGCGACTTTTAAGTTTTATAAATCAGAAGCACATTGGGTACAAATTGCAGTCGAAAGAAAATAAGCCAGAGAAATAGAAGTAGTGACTATTAAACGGGAGGTCTTACCCTTCAGAGAAAGAGAGAAAAGTACCTTTTTTGTAATATACCATTACAGTTTTCAGTTATTCATGGTTGAGACTTCTTTAAGGCATTTAACACCCATGATTTCTGTATACCCTGATTATTAAGGACATTAATACTAAAAAGACCTACCTATAAAGTTGTACTTTAATTTCATTTTGCTAAATTATGGGATAATCTTGATCTACCTACAGATGGAGTGGAGTTGAGTAATGATAGCAGCCTACCATTATTGAACACTATTCCTTTGTACTATGATACACTATGATTCCTTTGTGCTCTGAACACTATGATATGCACAAATTAATTTCATCTAGTCCTAACAAGAATCTTATGAAATAGGTGCATTTCTTGGCCTTACTTTACTGCCATTAATCTGTTTTCCATCGCTATAATTTTGTCATTTCAAGAACATTATATAAATGGACTCTATAGTACTTTTTTTTACTCAGCATAATTTCCTTGGGATGTATCCAAGTTGTTGCATGTATCATTAGTTTGATCCTGTTTATTGCTAAATATAATTCCATGGTATGGATGTTCCAAACAGTTTGTTTAACCCTTCTCTTCAATGTCATATGGGTTTCCAGTTTTTGGCTGTTATGAATAAAGTTGCTTATGAATGTTTTGTGTCAGCGTAAGTTTTCATTTTGTAATTATAATTTTGTGTAAATATATCAGTTTATCTGTTCTGTCGATGGACATTTAGTTTTTTTCTAATTTTTTGCTCTTATGAAATGTAGCAATGAATGGCCTTATAAATGTCCGTATTTATGAGTACATCTGGGATAGAGATCTACAAAGTGAAATTGCTGGGTCTTAAAGAGTGTACATGTGTAACTTTGTTAGATATTGCAGAATTGCTCTACAAACTGGTTATACTATTTTATATTTTCACGAGTAATATATGAGTTCTTGTTTTCTCATATTTTTACCAATGCTTATTGTTAAACTTTATAATTTTTCCCAGTCTGTTGGATATGAAATGGTATTTGTTGATTTAAATTTGCCTTTCCCCAGTTACAGTGATGTTAAGCATTTGGTATATGAATTACCTCTTCATGTCTTTGGGCCCATTTTTCTCTGGGTCACTTACTGATTTTTTTTTTTTTTTTAGAGATTCTTTATATATTTTAGATACTTATCTTTTAAAGAGCTTTTATTATGAAAAAGTTTCCAACATACTCAAAAGTAGAAAAGAGTAGTACAACGAACTGCCATGAACTCATCACTCAACACTGTAATGTTGTTCCTCTACACCATTTCTCCCCACCCCATGATTTTATATAGTTAATGCAATGTCATTTCATCTGGGAATTTTTTTTTTTTAAGTGACCTTATCTTCAAATTTTACTTTTTTTTTTAAAGATTTTATTTACTTATTTGACAGCACAAGCAGGGGGAGTGGCGGAGGGAGAAGGACCCTGGGATCATGACCTGAGCTAAAGGCAATTGCTTAAGCATCTGAGCCACCCAGGCGCCCCTTATCTGGGAATTTTTATACATAAGCAGCACAACATCATTCTCATCACTCCTTAAAAACAGCATTTTCTTAATATAATTGGGAATTGAGCATTTATCTTGCCTTTTTCTATGAACTGTGTCTCAGGATCTCTTAAGTAGTTGAAGAGGGGATGTTTCTCTTTATAGAAGTATTCCAGCTAATGCACAACAAGAAGGAATGATAGAATATCACCGTTTTGCAGCCCCTAAGGAATTGATGGATCAAGGCAATGATCATTAATGATTGACAGCATCACAGAGGGAGAGACATTACAATCAGGCTGATGTGTGATGGTGATATAATACACTAAATCCTTTATAAATATGTTGAATAATCACTTAAAGATATGAATTTTATGGTATATAGATTATGTTCTGTATAATAGAACGGTGTTAAACGGAAAGTGTTAAAAGGATGTTAACGGTGTTAAAAGGAAACATAAACACAAAACCTCACTGGCCCAGATCTCAAATAGCGGCTCCTCTTTCAAGTGGGCACAGGTCTTTTGTGAATTGATTTGAGCTCACAAATAAACTGAGAAAGCATATAAATAGAGTGAAACAGAGTATCTAGGTTTAGTTTTGAAAGAGCAGAGCACACTCACTTGTGATAACTTTTCCAATGATGCTATTCCACTGTGTTTGGTCAAACTGAAAACTGTGTCGATAATTTCTTCATCCTCTCCCTTAGAACCCAGACCAAAGTTCCTTACCCTCTTGCTAACCTGACTCATCCCGTCCTGATTTCTGGGTTCCCCCTCACTCCTCCCTCCTGTTGTAATTTAATTTCCATCACCCTAAAAAGAAACCTCATGCCCATTTGCAGTCACTTCCTTTTCCCACCCTCAGCCCTATGCAAACACTGATCTTTCTCTCTTTTTTGAACATTTCACATAAATGAAATCATAAAATATGGGGGAAAAAAAAGAAAAAATAAAAATAGACTCTACTCTAGTTGGTCTGCAGAGGCACCAAAATGAGCATCTCCCTCCACAGTCAGAGTCATTTAGGGAAAAGTCTCTGGCATAGGCCCTGTGCTTATAAATATTCCGAGATGAAGCAATTCCCGGGCCCAGCACAGGCTTCCACAGCAGAACAACTTGTCCATATCACTTGCAAGTATGAGGAAAGACCTGAGTCAGACCTATGTCCAGCCTTTGCTTGTCACCAAGAGGCTCAAACAATGAAGAAAAATCACATTTCAGGTCTCCTCCCCACGTTGTTCCCTCTGAATTGCCATCTCCTTCCCCCACCCTGGGAAGGAGTCACTTCACACCTAAGTCCAGGGACTGATGGGGCACCACTCACCACCCTTAATCCCTCACTGTGCCTCCAGCTTCTATGGGCCTGCACTGCATGTACAACCCTATGCATGTGCTGGGAGCTGGCAGTGGGAGAGTCTGTAGATCCTCAAAAAAAGACAAGGGGCGAGAGAACCAAAAATTCTGTACTTCTTGATGCAGATTGGTTTATTAGTGTCTTCTAAAAGTGACTGTGAAATGTTTATTGTTTTTAGAATCATTATGTATCATGGTCTTAAACATATTTTTATTATGATTCAATTCATTGCATTATTATCTTTATTGATACTCATATTCATCCATTTTTAACCAGTAGGAAAAAACATTCAGGTTATCTTTAAGTCCTTTTGACATGGCTGTACCGTACCAGAAAGCAAGAAAACTAAGATGTTATAGGCTCACCTTTGTATTTCCTGGCTCAGATCTGAAAGAATCCCTATTTCCAGGGAGCCTGTGTTTTTTTAGTGGGAAATCCTATTTGGAGACTACATCTAGGCACTAGGGGTGTTCATTGCTGCTGGGTTAGCTGTCATCTCTTAAAACTTTTTAGTGGACCTCACAAGGAAATGGGTACTTCTAAATTTGAAACATAAAATACATCATGAGTTGATACTAATATTTCTTTAATTCAAGACTACAGGCATAGTCTTACTTTAATTTTATACACTTCTTTTTCACATCTAAAGATATCTGCATAATTACCATGTTTTATTCCACTTTACACTACAATAGTCTCAGAATAGTAATGCCAGCATGTGCACCAACAATATAATTATCGAAAATAGTTTGAAGTTTTTTGGTTTGTTGGTTGCTTCATTTTTGCTTTTGGTCTTAAGAGTATTTCCCACTAAAATGTAACTTTACTGTATTTTAAAGATACTTGTAATAGAACCCAAATGACAGTTGGCTTTATTTGTTCCATTTAATTTTATCCTTAGGGATTTTGCTCCAAGATTTTATTTTGTTTCATATTATGTAAAATTGGTTCTAAAAGTCATATCTATAAAACAAGCCATTTTCAAAGAAGTCTAGTTGCTGCTATCCCGAATCTGCTTCCCCTGTCCAAATTTGATTCTTTCCTTCCTCTGATAGTTAATGCTTTCTTAAAATTTTATACTTTGAATATTAATCTTTTACTCAGTGACTAATAAGTAGACTCATGGGAGGCAAAAAGAAACACACCCACCCACACATATATGGAAATTTTACGTATGATCAAAGAGGCATTACAAATCAGTGGGTAGAGGATGAAAATATTTGATAAGTACTGCTGGGACAGTGGTTATCCATATAAAAAAAATAAAAATAAGGAATAAATATGGAAAGCAAAATGTTAGCATTTTTAGAAATAAAAAAGGATAGCTTTATGACCTAAAGATAGAGAATTCTTAAGACAAAGAACAGAAATCATAAAGGAAAAATGGATAAATTGTATTAAAATTTAAAATTTCTTTTGTTGTTGTTTATTTATTTGAGATGGGGGGAGGGGGAGAGGGAGAAGCAGGCTCCCCGCTGAGCAGGGAGCCCAGAGACACGGGGCTCAATCCCAGGACCCCAGGATCACCACCAAAGGCAGACGCTCAACTCACTGAGCCACCCAGGTGCCCCTAAAATTTAAGATTTCTATACAATAAAAGAATCATAAGAACAACCCAAAGACTAGGAGAACATATAAATGCACTCCTTTTAGGCAGATTGTGGTAAAGGGAAAACAGCATGCACATCTGAATCCAACATACTTGGGTTCAAATTATGTGTGACAAGGTACAAACTAGTTAAAACAACTCTAAAATCTTAATTTCATTTTGCAGTGAAGGTACAAATACCATACCTTTTCCAGCTTTGTAAACATTAGAAAAAATGTATCTGAAGCATTCATTTAAAGGTAATAGGAATTGCATCATTGGTAATCATTGTTATGATCATTGTAATTCACAGTACTTACAAGCAGCAGCTGAATTAGGGTTTTTTTAAATTACTGAAAACTAACTGAAAATGTTTAGGGCTATACACAAAGGAAAAATAAAGTTCTTTTTTTAAAAAGAAAAAGATTTTATTTTTATTTATCTATTTGACAAAGAGAGATCACAAGTAGGCAGAGAGGCACAGAGAGAGAGAGGAGGAAGCAGCCTCCTTGCTGAGCAGAGAGCCTGACATGTGGCTTGATTCCAGGACCCAGAGATCATGACTTGAGCTGAAGGAAGAGGCTTTAACCCACTGAGCCACCCAGGCACCCTTTTTTTTTTTTTTAAGATTTTATTTAAGGAAAAATAAAGTTCTGCTTAAAACTTAAAATCTTGAAATAAACTGTGTATTGATCCTCATGGAAACATTTTTTACAAATGGTTAAAGTGTATTAAATAGGCGCTTTTGACTATAAGGTTGGTTATGATTATTCAAACAACTGAAGCAAAAAAGGGGAATTAGGTAAGGATTCTTAATGCTTGTAAACTATAACTGGAGTTCTTTTACTTGTTTCTTTCTCATTCCTTTTACCTCACAGCTTTGGTCTTCCATGGCCCATATTGTAAATGGTACCTTTTCACCTCTGCTCCCATCATTAACACTCTTATTGTGTCTGGTTTTGGAGGACTTGGGTTTTTAAGTTTTTTTAATCACATGTTTTTGTCGGATTAATACACCTATCATTAGGGTTAGTTGAAAAATTTTTCCCCTTATAAGGGCAGTCTTTTCTCCATTCTGAGAGAAACCCATGTTCAAGTCCTTTACTTGTTTCTTTTGGTATTTACTTTATATTTTTAAATAGTAGGCTTATGTAACTATCTTTTAAAAGTTTTTTTTAATACATTCTCTCTTCTATTTAAAATTCTCTCACTTCTCTACTCATCACTTTCCCTGTCCCATTTTTTGACTGTAGTTACATTGTTAAATCAGTATTCATTGTATACAATAGTCTGCAAATATTAACAGCTGAAACAAGTACTTAATGATTACATTTCCTTTCTTGTTAGGTTTTTATTTTCAAAGGAGACAACTTAGCTTTGTTCATATTTCTTTTTCTGTGTACTTTCCATTAATTCAATGCAAATTCATTTACAGAAGTATAACTCTTTTAATATGTTCAAATAGTCGAATAATCTGTCAGTTTTATTCCTTCCATGGAACATTTTTTCCAGGAACCATTAATTTCCAGGAACCTGCTTTATTCTAGACTGGTTGCTCTTAGGCTTGCTGCATGGTTATCTATCATCCATCATCTTGGCAGTTTCTTTCCTTCTCTCAGGTTTGCTTACCTCTTTCCTGGATCCATACTTTCCTTTTACTTTTACTCCATCCTAATGGAGTACACCTTCCAGTGGCTTTCTAAGACAATATGTGTGGAAAGGTGCGTTTTGGGGGGTTCTTGCATGTCCAATATTTTTATTGTAAGCCTTAAACTTGATTAATAGTTTAGGTAGAGAGGGTTTTAGGTTGGGTTGGAAACTGTCAACCTTAGGAATTTTGAACACTGGTGTGGTTGTCTAACATCCAGTGTTATTGAGAAATCTGATTTTTTCTTTTTTTTGCTATTATAGTTTTAAATTTTCTGTTCTCTAAGTGTTCCTTTTAAATAGTATCCTGTTTCTGGAGTGCCTTGGTGGCTCGGGGGTTAAATAGTATCCTGTTTCTGTTCTTGTTTCATGGATGCAGTAATATTTGTGAGGACTTTTTTTTTTTTTCTTTCTCTTGCACTATCTTTGTTTCCTGAGATCCTTTTTTTTTCTTTATATTTTGCTCCTCAACTATCTGCATTACTTGACTGTTCATTTGTATTTGAGTGAGATCATTTATCTGATGGTGTTTTTTAGAGGTGTAACCAATTTTTCCGTAAAAGAATTCTTATGGCTTTTTCTTGGGTGGCTGATACTGTTTTTGTTTTTATAGCTTGAGTTGGAGGGTAGGGATGGCAGGGTGAGCTGGCAATGGATAGGAGTGCTAGGAGAATTCACTATTCAACATGTAGACTTTTGCTTAATATTTCTCCTTTGGTATGGAGCCTTATACTTTCCCTCAATATGCCTGGTGCTCCAGAATCCACAGGCTCTCTGAATCAGCCTTTGCAGATTAAACCATCCGTCTCCTGCCTTTTGGGAGGAAAAGTAGTTGCTTAGCTACACTGGATAAGGAAAAGATCTAATTACCCATATAAAGATTTTCAACTAATCTTCCTATTTTCAGAAGGGTCCAACCTGCTCTTTCAGAGAGTAACTGTTGATGAAAGAGTTGAAATTCTCCCTGCTCATTCTCTCCACCTCTGTAAATGCCATTTGAAAAAAAAAGAAATTGTTCTTTTATTTTGGAATTTCAAGGCACATATGTTTGTGTTCATTCTGCCCTATTTAACCAGAAGCAGTCTTTATGTTCACAGTTCTGTTAGAGGAAATCTGGCCCACATATGCTTTAAACCCTGTTCTATTTCAAAAGTCACTGGATCACCTATGGTTAGATGTTCAAGTCAGTTACTTATCTATAGTATGGTTGCCTGTGGAATGGAATGTTACATGGTATCAAACATGGCATTGGAGGGTTCACAGGTAGATACAGTGATTAACATCTAATTAAAATGATAGGTTTATGTGAAGAGTTCTGAATTCACAGAATTAAGGTAGGGAAATTATCCATGTTTGTTTTACTTTGTTTTTACAAAGCCTAGAATTTAAAACCCTCTCATTTGGCTTATATTCATTATGTTAGAGAGTATTTATGTCACATGTGCTATTGCATGCTACTTACATAAATAACCAATGAGAATAAGGTGAGTAAATTCTGAGCATAGAGTATGTATAATCTTAGGTGCCGTATGATGGAGACTGAAGTATAGAAAGTAGAATATTCTGAAGTCAAAAAAAGCATAACTACCGGTAAAATAAATTATTGAGTATAGCCTACAATGGTGACTGTAGCTTGCAAATTTGCTTAGGAGGGCAAAAAGTAACATTCTTTTTTCTTTTCTACTTTGGAAGTAATTGAGAAACAGACATAGACACACACAATTTCAGTTTTGTTACTAATAAAAATGGTGTGGGAAGACATAGATATATGACCTCAGGGGAGTTTCTCATACTTAACCCCTGAATTAGGCAAGCTTACCACCACTGGTTGGGCATTGGTTTGAGACAAAGCAGGTCTCCCCAAACAAGGGCAGAGTCAGCCTCCATGTTTACCACATAGTAGAGGGCTGATTAGAATTAGAAGTTATTGAACTAATTAGGTCCTCCTCCCAAGTTCACCATTCAGTTTAAGTCACTCCTTTCTTACCTGAGGAGATAGTGAAGGGATAGAGAGAAGCTGAAAGTATTCCTCCTATAGCATTCCTTCCTGAAGATTTGAGTGGAAATGTGGGGATCCCATATTTCCCCTTAACACATAGCATATAATAGGCATAATATTATGTAGTAATAATACTCATATTAATAATAAGTAATGGACAATAACTAGCCCATCTTTGTGCCACATTTAATTGCATACCACTCATGTTATACCATGATCGGAAAAAAAAAAAATTTTTTTTTTAAACTTAAATTCTAGTTAGTTGACTTACAGTTCAGTATTGGTTTCAGGAGTAGAATTCAGTTCCTCATTTACATATAATACTCAGTGCTAGTGCCTTCCTTGATACCCATCACCTGTCTATCCCATCCTCCACTCAACCTCTCTCCATCAGCCCTCAATTTTGGTGTTTGTTTTGTTTTGTTTTGTTTTTTTTAAAGATTCTATTTGTATAAGAGAGAGAGAAAGCATGAAAGGGGGGAGGGTTAGAGGGGAGAAGCAGATTCACCGCAGAGCAGAGAACCCCATGCAGACTGTTAACAACTGAGCCGCCCAGGCTCAGTAATGTACTTTTAAAAGTAAACCCTTTTAATCTGAAAACTTCTTGTCATTTTTTGGCTCTGGGAAGTTTTCTTGTATTATTTCTTCTCCTGGGTTCTTTATATTTCCATTCCACTACGTAACTATGCCTGTTGGATACTTGCACATGAATATATCCAAGGAAAAGGTAATCTAAGGGACTTTGAAAAGTACCTTTAACAAGAAGTAATATGTGCTTCATCAGCTAATTTTAGACCACCTCTGTTTTATAAATTCTCTAAGCTATAACCCATCACCTTGTAAATGCTTTGTATAGTCAAATAGCAGGTTACATTCACTTCCCTACCTACACAGTCTCCCTCCCAGAAGTGGAAAGCTGTTCCCACTTGCTTGTGTATCCTTCCAAAAATATTCTGTGTGATTATAAGAGAGCGTGTGTGTGTGTGTGTGTGTGTGTGTGTGTTCTCCTTACCATTTTAAAACATATCTTTGTTCACTATTCTGGGGGGGGGGGGGCCGCTTGCGTGGCTCAGTGGGTTAAAGCCTCTGCCTTTGGCCCAGGTCATGATCTTGGGGTCCTGGGATTGAGCCCCACATTGGGCTCTCTGCTCAGCAGAGAGCCTGCTTCCCCCTCCCTCTCTCTGCCTGCCTCTATGCCTACTTGTGATCTCTCTCTCTCTCTGTCAAATAAATAAACAAAATCTTTAAAAAGAAATATTCTGGGGGTGCCTGGGTGGCTCAGTTGGTTAAGCATCTGCCTTCAGCTCAGGTCATGATCGCAGGGTCCTGGGATTGAGCCGTGCATCAGGCTTCCTGCTATGTGGGGAGCCTGCTTCTCCCTCTCCCTCTAACCCCTCCCCTGCTTGAGCTTTCTCTTTTTCTATCAAATAAGTAAAATATTTAAAAATATTTTTTAAAATTTAAAATATTTTTAAAATATATTTTGGGGCACATGGGTGGTGCAGTTGGTTGAGCGTCAGGCTCTTGGGGTTTCTACTGGGGTCATGACCTCAGGGATTGTGAGATCAAGCGCTGCTTCAAGCTCTGCACTTAGCATGGTGTCTGGTTGAGGTTCTCTCTTCCTCTGCCTCTCCCATTCATGGCCACTGGCTCTCTCTCAAATAAGTAAATAAATCCTAAAAAAAATTCTATGCATTAATAAGAGTATGTATGTTTATATACATACATATTCTATTTATATTTTTAATATATGTGTAAGCGTGCATGTACACTATTCTGTACTTTAGGTTTTCTTGCCTATTAAGATTGGTTTCTTTCCATATTAGTATACGTACTTGTCATTCATTTTTAGGGCTTCTATCTACTACATATATGTACAAACCATATTTTTCTATCCCCACACACATTGCTTGTTTTATATTTTTTACTTCTTACAGTGTCACATCTTACACTCTTGTATGTTTTATCTTTTTCTCTATGTATGTATAAACGATAAATTCCTAGAAATAGAATTGCCAAGTCCAAGAGTATATGTTTTTAATTGAACTAAATACCACCTTTAATTTTCTCTTCACGGTGTTTGAGGTTTCTTTCCCCCATTCATTCCAAAATAGTGTTATCATCAAGTTTTAGATTTTAATCTATTTGATGATTGAAACATACCTTGTTTTTTTGTGTTTGCTTATATTTAATCAGTTTTATGGCTTCTGACCTTGTACCCACCCATGCATTTTCCCTTCCATTTTCTTGTAGCATTTTTTGTTTTATTTTTTTACAATGAAATTTTGTTGAGTATGTTATTTATTGGTATTAGGAATAAGGTAGAATTCCAGCTTAAGTTTTTTAAAGATAACTAATATGTAGGCCCCTTTTTTATTAATACTCTGCTTTATCCTCAATGTTTTGAAATGCCATTCTTATCTTTGTACTTGAGTTTATTTCTAATTCTTTTCTTTTTCTTTCTTTTTTTTTAAGTTTTGATTTAAGTAATCTCTGCACAAACATGGGGCTAGAACTCATGACCCCAAGATTAAGAGTCGCATGCTCTTCTCACTGAACCAGCCAGGTCCCCTTATTTATAGATTCTTAATTTTCTTCTGTAGCTTCTCTACATGTTGAGAAACCTCCATGTTGACAAATGCATATCATCTTTTTTTTTTTTTTTTTAATAATTGCTACTGTTTGGGCACATAATTTGTGATGCTTTATTTTTTTCTTTTGGTGAAAAGTATGTATGTATATATTTATTTTTTGCTTTAATTCTAGTGTAGTTAATATACAGCATTATATTAGTTTCAGGTGCACAATATAGTGATTCAACAATTCAGTATATTGCTCACTGCTCATCTAAATAAGTGTACAGTTAATCCCTTTCAGCTGTTATACCTCTTCCTCTCCTTCCCCCATTGCCCCTTTGGTCCATCTGTTCTCTATAGTTAAGAGTCTGTTTTCTGGTTTGTATTTTTTTTTCCTTTTTTCATTTGTTTTCTTTCTTAAATTTTATGTGTGAGTAAAGTCATATGGTATTGGTCTTTCTCTGACTGGCTTATTGCACTTAACATTTTACTCTCTAGCTCCATCCATGTCATTACAAATGACCAGATTTCTTTTTATGACTGAATAATATTCCATTGTATGTGTACCATATTTTCTTTATCCATTCATCTACTGATGAATACTTGGGCTGCTTCCATGGTTTGGCTGTTGTAAATAATGTTGCAATAAACATAGGTGTGCATATATCCCTATGAATTAGTGTTTTTGTATTTTTGGATAGATACCCAGTAGTGGGTAGTAGTATAGGATAGTTCTGTTTTTAACTTTTTAAGAAACTTCCATACTGTTTTCCACAGTGGCTGCACCAATTTGCATTTCCACCAACAGTGCAAGATGGTTCTTTTTTTTTCCCACATCCTCGCCAACACTTACTGTTTCTTGAGTTTTTGATTTTAGCCATTCTGACAGGTGTGAAGTGCTATCTTTAGTTTTGACTTGCATTTGTCTGGTGATGAGTAACGTTGAGCATCTTTTCATGTGTCTGTTTGCTGTCTGTATACCTTTTCAGAAATGTCTGTTCATGTTTTCTGCCTGTTTTTTAGTTGGGTTATTTGGTTTTTTGGTGTTGAGTCGTATAAGTTCTTTATATATTTTGGATACTAACCCTTTATCAGATATGTATTTGTAAATATTTTTTCCCATTTAGTAGTTGTTGTAATCCTCTGTTTTTAAAATAAATTAATTTTAGTTACTGCTTTTACTGTCCTGTTAAACTTTAAGTCATATATGAATTAAGATTTTTTCTTCCACTGTGCTTTTAGTCTCTGAAACCAATTTAAATTTTTTTATTATTATTTTTTTTACACAATAGTTCACACAAAGTGTATGTTACATTAGTTTCCCATGTACTCTGGAACCAGTTTTTTGATGTCAACTCATGAGCTCCTTTTTGGTCAGTGTATTGTAATTTAGAAATATTCCATGGTCAGATATAAACACTATATAACTCCATAATTTCTCCTCAGTTTGAAGCATTTTTCTTTTCTTTTCTAGCCTTTAATCTAGACAACGAGCAACCAGATTATGATATGGATTCAGAAGATGAGACCTTATTAAATAGACTTAACAGAAAGATGGAAATTAAGCCTTTGCAATTTGAAATTATGATTGACAGACTTGAAAAAGCCAGTTCTAATCAGGTACTGTACCTTGTAAAAATGTCTACTATCTTAAAATGAATCCAGTTAGCAACTTTATTTTGCATTTGCTTTAGACCTGAGTATATTGTATTATACTGCGTTTTGAATTTTCCTAGAATTTCTATGTACAGTATTCCTTGAACTGAATACGTAAGCATAATTTCTTTGAAAAGGAGTATGAAGAGTACTATTCTGACCTTTCTTCTTGTTTGGATATAAAAATATTACTAGCTGCAATGCTATATAACATCTTGATCCTGTTCAGAGGCTATATTTGCTTAGTTTTATCTCCAAGGTAGATATCTCATACCACATCCTTCTTTGTTGCTCAGATTTATTAAGGTATTCATTATCATTTTAGATGTATTTTTAGTTTTACTTACATATTATTTAAAATTTTAAGTGAAGAAAAAATTATTTGCAAGGAAATAATTTTCTTTAGTGAATCATTCTAAATATGATATAGAGAATTGAAAATGGTATGGTCTATTTGGAAAGCAAAGATTTTTGAACAAGGATATTCAGAATAACTTACAAATTGTCTATAGGGTAGAATATCATACAGCCGTTAAAAATCATTTGAATATCAATGGAAATTGCTCATTATATAATGTTAAAGTTCAAAAAGAGGATACAGAATTGTTTAAGCACAAAACTCTGAGATTCATTTAAAGCATTTACATTTATATGTGTGCATTGAATAAAAAAATGAGGAAAGCCCAACAAAATACCATTAATGGTTCTATTTAGGTGATAGAATTATTGGTGATTTTTATGTTCTTTATTGTTTTTCTGTTTTCCAGATTTACTGTTGTGAACATGTATAGATATTGTAATTGGATTTGAAAAATAAACTATTTTTTAAAATAACTTCTTGGTGTACCTGTGTGGTGTATTAATATATTGTTATTAATGTAGTAAGTTATAGAAGTAAATAATGTTTTATAGTAGACTGTTAACACTTTTCACTAGTTTACCCATTACAAATTCGTTATTTTCCTTACCTCACAACTTAAGTCCTTTAAATCCTTGAAGTATTACCAGCTCTTCAGAACATTTTAAAAAGCTTCTCTATCGTAAAAGGATTTTGCTGCATTTTTAGCCTTTCTACCAATCTTTTCCCCTCATTTGGATGGAAGTAATATTTGATGTGCAATCAAAAAAAGTACATTGAGAACTAAATTTTGTAAGATTCAACTTAGTTGGTTTTTGAGAGATTCTTTTTTTATTGCAAACTTGTTTTAATTATCAGAGTGAGTATCAAAAATATTCTTATTAGTGCTGACAGTTTTCCTAAGTTTTTGATCACTGGCATTAGGTATGATTTCATTTTTCTTCTTAATATGCAAACTTTTCTAGCAATCCTAAGTTTAGTCTTTATTTTGGTATTTCTGCTATTTTCCATGATTGCTCAGAAATTACTGGTGGTAAAGCCTTCAGCTCTTTGTTCTGTAACTTGCATTATTTCATTTCTGTCAGTAATATTTAATACTTCGGTGAACAAGAGAGATGACAGAAGTTCTGCCGTTGGGGAGCTTATTATCTAAGTGGGAACAGGATAAACAAAAAGCGTTTGTGAACGATACAATTAAGGATCCACGATACAATTAAGGATCCACGTACAATCAGTAAAATACCTATTTTACTTCTCTTTGCTCAGTGATAAACTTTAAACCCTAAAACTGGGTAGCTCAGCATGATAGCACCTGCTTTCAGCAGTGTAGACAAAGGTGGAGGTTCGTTTTAGGGAGGTGATAATGGTCCTATTATTAGGACTAAGGATTAAAGATACCAAAGACTATTCTCATTCTAAGTGCCTAAACTGTGGCTTCCTGGGTTTATTTTTCCATTTTGGCAGCTGACATAGTAGCAGATCTCAAAGCAAGGAATCAAGTTTGTGGTTAAAGCAATATTTATTAGGTTGATAGAGAAGCCGTAAAAGATAGAACTGATCAGACTAATCAGAGCCAAATGCTGTCATTATATATATCCCCATTCATTTATTTAATTGCACTCTCCTTATTTCTTCAAACTCATCACCTTTGGTCTTTTGAATATACTTTATTGTTTTCTGATTTTTTTTTTAATTATTTTCTGTGATCATTCCTTATAATTGTCTTTTACTGAGTCCTTTTCATTAATTTCTGCAAACATCAGAGGTTCTTGATATTCTCTCCTTGGTTGTCGTAACCTATGTGTATGGGGTTAATATCCTCTTAGCAAGGATTTTTGTGAGGGTGATAATTAATACATATATCCTCACCCTTGCCCTCCTTCTCAAACTCCAGGACTTTTTTCTCTTTTTGTGCTTCCTGTTGGCATCTCCACCTAGGTGGTCCACAGACTTCTAAAGTTTACTTTTCTGACTTTTTTTTTTTCTTACTCTCTAAACTATACATGATCCTGTATCATATTCCTTATCTCTCCAGTGACTCCCAAAATTCACAATGATGTGTTTTTTATCCCTTTTCCTTCAGTCCCTAAATTTCTAATTTGAACTCTTCCTCATGCACCAGTATAGTCCTTGCATATTTCATCCTTAATTAGCTCTTCTCTCATTTCTTCATTCTCTCTCTGCCCAAAAATTTGCCAAGGGTCCCTTTTTCCAAGAGAACTCTTTCATTTGATCTCATCTTTCTCTATAAGTTACCCACCCTTTGTCTCTCCTTTTTTTTTTTTTTTTTTTTTTTGTCAGTTACATTTTAAAAAGATTAGACATACTATTTAACGTTTGCCTCTACTGCAGTGCATTTCAGTATGCTGATTGCACCCAGGTCACTAATGGCCTTCTCATTGTCATCCATTCATTTCAGCCTGTATCCTACTAAATATCCTCATAGTAGTGGATGCTGTTGACCTCCACATTTCTTGAATCTTTTCTTCTTCTTTCTTCATCTCCTCTTCTTCTACCTCTTATTGCTCTTTTCTTCAATATCTGTCCTCAGAATTTATACTTGTATCTTAAGCTACCAACACAAGCACTCCCAGGTGGAATATTTTGTGGTTCTGTCCCATATCTTAATGCACTAATACTGAGTTCTAAAGTTCTGACATTGTTCTCTAAATTGTATTTGTCTTACCTTGATTGTTATATTCTAAGTTTCTGTTGGTAGTAGTTTTATCTTGAAATTTTTTTTCTAATTTCCCCACAACCTATGTAACACAATGATGGAATGATAGTACTTGATTATTAACTGTTTATTGCTTAACTGACTATATTTTTAAAACATTACTTTTTTATACATAATTTATTCATTTGTGTATTATAAATGTATTTCTTGAAATTGCTGAACCATGAATCTGTATGTAAACAAACTAAGTGATCCTTGTCCTTATGAAGCTAGTGGCAATCTAGAAGAAAAGTCCAGCTAGTGGAATAATTTTTATCTCATCTCCAAGCCCCCAAAGTAAGTAAATCAAACAACTCAGAGGTATCTTGGAAATAATAAATTTTATCACTGACCTTTTTGTCAAGTATATATTGGTTTCCACTGCTTTCTAGTAGAGAAAGTGCTAAATGGCAGAACTTTTTTTTAAGATAGAAAAGTAGTAGCATTCTGATTTTGTGGATTTTTAATCCTGTATCCTAATAATTTGGGACTACTTTATCTGCAAATAGTTCTTGCCCACTCAAATTGTTGCTGTTAGTGTGATAATAATGTTACAAAGTGATACTAATTGCCGTAGAATAGCTAAAGATAATTTTAACAGAATGATTAAAACTCAATTATGCAATAAAATAAAAATTTACTGTCTAGCAACATAAAAACATTAGTCAACTGAGAAATATAGTTACATTGGAAAGAAATGTCAGGATGTTTAATTGTAAATAGTGTACTGAATTCTTATTATCTGAGATATAAAGAGGATACTTAAAAACCAGGCAGAAGGACCTCTGTAGAAGGCGCAAAAAGCACCAGAGAAGGAAATCTGAGGCAGTGTTTTAATCCCTTTACATCTCCCACTGGAGGATAGGAAGCAGTGTTATCCTAATAGTATTATATAAGAAACTCACCACTGCTCTGTGGCTTGATAGAAAAGAACCTATCCTCCTCCCCACTCTTAAATTACAGTATGTTCTTGATATTATTAGTGAAGGTTACAACATTTTATCAGAAGCAAAATGACCAAACAGCTAAAGATGTGTAGCATATCACAGCATTGTTTCCTTGGTCCCCAAAGCACACGAAAGCCAGTGATGTTTTGAAGCTGTAAGCATGAGGTTGAATTTTATTAGATCCAGAAAGCTTGGTTCTTATTCTACCACTGGCATTGTAGACTTTGGACTATTCCAGAGAACTTGAACTAACAAAGGTGCCCATTTAAAGTTGATGTTTGGAAGTATTGGTTCTTTTGGTTTGGTCTCTTGTACAGGCTCTGGCCCACCACTTTAAAGACCAAGTTACTCAGCCATTCAGATGAATTTAATATGACTTCACTGAGACATTGAATAAGCAAACTATAGCCACATAAAATCTTATTGCACTAAATATAATCATTACGTAGTTTAGAATACTTGAGTTGTCATTGTCAGTGTATTCTCTTCCTGCAGCCGGTCTTGGCAGCCAAAATATAATAAGAAACCAACTAATTAGCCCTGGTAATCACCATCATAGAACTGGAAGTCCAGTGATCATTACATTTATTCCATAAAATTATACCAGTATGAGAAATCAGATTTATTTGATGGTTCATGCTATCTTCCATTGACTTCATACAACCTTCAGATCAATTCCTATATGAATCTTACAGTTTCAGAGAGAAAATTTCCCCCTTTATTTCCAAGTTTTAGGAAAACATTTTTCAGGAGATATCTCAACTTGTTTTAAAATGAATCTTCATCTCTAAAATGATAAAAGTAAAAAGATTGGGATGCACTTCATTGAGGTTTTCCAGTCTTAAAACTCCATTATCTTTTTCTAGAGTTTACTGTAGATGGATATGGTTAACCCATAATCCATTCTACTAAAGCTGATCTATTTTTTGATCTTCACAAGCAGTAAGGAAACAGATATGACCAAGCAAGTTTTTACACACCTTAATTTGAGATACGTCAACATTATATTGACTGCACTGATACGGGAGTAGATCCCTGAAATAACAGTGTGACAGTTCCTAGAGAAACCATCCTAGGATCACTGTTCCAGACATAATAACATTATTAGCAGAATGAGTGTTGAAAACAAGGATTCTGTAGTACTTAACCAGTTTGGATAAAGAATTGTCTTTATATGTAATTAGTACAAGAAATTTAAAATTGCATAGTGTTGAAACTTCTGGAAACATGCTAAGTTTTGTTCTTTTGTAATCTTAAACTTGTTTTATTAGTTGCAATATATTAGAGAATATTCATCTTTCATTTTATAGGGAGATAGGAAAAAGAAAAAAACCTTTTGTATCTTCTAGTTTCTGTTGAAAAACAAAAGCACAGAAAGAACCTATTAGACTATTGAAAACTAGTAGATCTTCATATATGTAGAATCACAGAATATCAGAATTTTGATGAGCCCTAGGTATCTTTTAATCTGAGACTTTACTAAGGCATAAATCTTCTCAACTGTTGTTCATTTAGGCTTCTTAAATATTTTAAGTTGTGGTACTTAGTACCTCTCAGAGCAAAATATAAATTTTTAGATAAATCTTCTTACTAATAAATCCTTTGTAAAATTTCAAAATTGAATTGTGTTTTCTGTCATGATGTCTGATCATAATTATGACACTGATCACATTTTTTCTATAGGTATATATAGCTTTTGATTTCTCTTTTTCAAACCTTATAGTTGATGACAATTTGTATTTTTCATTTAGCTTGTAACACTTCAGGAAGCAAAACTGCTGCTAAACGAAGATGATTACCTTATTAAAGCTGTGTATGACTACTGGGTAAGAAAACGTAAAAACTGCAGGGGGCCGTCCCTCATTCCTCAGATAAAACAAGAGAAAAGAGATGGCTCTACCAACAATGACCCTTATGTTGCCTTTCGGAGGAGAACAGAGAAAATGCAAACTCGAAAGGTAATGTGCAAATTAGATTTAATTGAGTGTGCCTTAATAGTACTTAAGACCCATTTTTTTTTTTCTGCTAATAACTTCAATAATTTTGAATACCTTAAACATACAGGGGAGCTAATAACATTGTTAAACCTAATGTTAGAAATCCTGCTCTTAAGTAGCTTCCTTCGGTCCGCTTTTCTTGGTATAATATCTAATACTCATGCCTTTATAGGTCTACTGCTTATACCATTTCATACTTGCAATTGAAGTAGTAAAAGGAATTATATATCTTTATGTACCTCAGAAAGTTGAGTTCTTCAGTAAATTATATATACATTCTACACATATCCTCTTAGGCAGCTTAAGAGCTTATAGCTCCTTTGAAACCACATTCTAATTCTTACAAGTAAAAATGGACTTTACTGCCTCTACCTACTATGGGCTCATGGAAGTAGGGAAAGTTCATTTTCAAGCCTGTTCTGCCAATAGTCAAAAGTAACAGTGGAATGTTTTTCTTCTTTTCTGAGTTGTCCATTGTGGCAAATGTCAAATTGATGAACTTGTCCTCATCTGCCTTTCAGAAGCAGTGTGAGCTGGAATTTTAAGTAAGAGAAAAAGGATCTCATGTTGTGGAATGATATGATATAGAGGAAGGTATTACTTCGGAGGGAGTATTCACTGTCTTCCATTTCTCATAATGAACAGTAAACACCATACATAGTAATACATTCTCTAACCCGCAAAAAATTGGAACATATGATGCAGTGCAAAAGCCATGAGGAATTATAATTTAAAGGCGAAGCATTTTCTGTGGATTCCTGTTTCTCCTAACATTAAAAGCTTGTCATTGTCAGTTGTTAATGTAACAGCTGTGAAGCATAACAGCTGCCAGGAATAGTATATTTTAGGAGAAATTCTCCTACTGGTTAACAACCATTTTCTGTAAGACTTTTTTGGATTTCCCAAGTGTAGATGATGTTCTCTAACCCAGGCTAAGTTTTCAATTTGGCATTTGAGAGAAGCTAAGGAAATCTAAGATACTTTATGAAGATTTAACATCTTCCTTAGAAAAGACTAACATGAGGTAAGTTTATAAACAATTGGACATGAAGAAGAGGTTTCTCTGAACCATTGAAAAATCTGAACTACTAATTGCTTTTTAAAAGAAATGTAATTGGGGCACCTGGATGACTCGGTTGATTAAGCCTCTACCCTCAGCTCAGGTCATGATCCTAGGGTCTTGGGATCAACTCCTACATACATCTCTCTCCCTGCTGAGCAGGGAGTCTGCTTCTCCCAATCCCCCTGCCCCTCCTGCTGCTCATGCTCTCTCTCTCTCTCTCAAGTAAGTAAAGTCTTTAAAAGCAATGTAATTGATTGAGCTATATTGCAAAACATGGACTTTTTAGCAATGCGTTTTGAAGGAAGAATACCATTGGACTTCTTTTAGTGAGTGGGTACTTAAAATTAGCATTTTATTGAGATGTAAAGAATATTCTAAACATTTAAATCAGTTTAATTCTTAAATAGGTTGAATCATTCTACCCAGTGTGTATTGAGAATACATTGTGTATTGAGAATGGGTTCCTATGTTTAGGTGCTTCACCATTGTGCAATAACTAGTACCACTTTTTCCTGACATGGATCTCTACCCTTTCTCTTATCTGTTATTTTTACCTTCTTCTGCAGAGTGGCACATTGTCTTTTCTAGTAATCTTTTTATTCCTCTCTGTTTTCATTTGTGGGACCAAAGACCCCTTCATGCACACTAATACTGCTTAGAAATATTTATGTATTTTAAAATGAGAAAGTTGGGAAAGCAGTCAACAGTAAATACCCCTAGGTATTACGGAAGTAGACAGGCATTGGGATATACAAAAATGAATATAGCTAACAATGGTTCTCTACTTTCTTTTCTGTTTCCAAAGAGTTGAAAACATGTATATAGCTAAATATAAAGGTGCTAAGATAAAGGACTTCTGAAACACTTGCTTGGTGGTCTCGAATTTAATTTTAATTCACTAAATTAATAGTTAATTTGCAAGTGCTTAAGTACTTAAGGACAGTCTTTTTTTTTTTTTTTTTTTTTTTAAGATTTTT
>CM053605.1:69708300-69722889 GCA_028646535.1 Procyon lotor | reverse complement strand
CTTAAGGCACCAGCATATCTGAAAGCACTGATTGGAAAGTCTTGAATCAGCATGTGTGTTTAATATGTTTAACCCCATAGATACAACTGTTAACATCTGTGCTTTCTCTCCTCCCTCTGTGTGGCCCAGAATAAACGAGATACACAGGAGAGGAAACTCAGAGTAGTTGTTCTCAGTCTGGCAGCATATGACAGTCTCCTGTGAATTATCCTTGGTTATAAAAAGATCTGTAGTTAATTCTTAAGTGCAACAATTTAAAAGTAAAAAGTAAAGTGCAGCAGTTTGAGAACCACTTCCTAGAGATTTGGCAGTAGGTCAGAACTATAATATGTAACTGGGAATAGGAAGAAAAGAGTTGTCCAGAGCAGAGACCATTGTGAGGAACGGTAAAGGAAATGAGTGGATTTGAAGACAGGGATAGAGCCATCTTAAAATTAGCATGGAAAAAATGTCAGTATGAACTCACTGTTATTTATATAGAGAGAGTCAGAAATAGATATGGATCTGTGCATGTATATGTACATACATATACTGCAGGTGTATTTCTTAGTTCTGTTTGCTGAGAGGGTCTAGAAGCAATGATGCTGAGTGGCAGTGAGCTTGCTTAGCATGTAGATCGTGATTTTTAAATACCATTTTCCATTAAAAGGAACCAGGGCTTCTTAGAAAAATGGTGTTTCCTGGTCTAGGGCTAGGAAACTATAAGGATAAGCTTGGAACATTCTGCTAGGCCAGAAAGTAAGATTGTTGACTGAAAATTAAAGAATGTTGGACCGATGTCAGAAGGCCTGAAGAGCCAGCTTGAAGGGGAACTCTACTGACCAGATGTAGGGAAGAATTTTAAGTGTCAAATAGAGTAATGAATAACCCATAGAGTATAAGTAACCTATAAGTCCATACTGATATAAATGGATGGATGGATGGATGGATGGATGATTGGTAGATTAATTGATTAATAAAAGAGAAGGGAACATTTTTCCTTACAGTAGAATTTTAACTTCGAGTGTCAGTGGAATGAGGAAGTTTGAAAATCACCATTTGGCAACCATGATAGTAATAATAATAATAAAATATTCGGAGGAAATTTGATGAGAAACGAGGTACATAGTTCTACAGCATACTTTTTAATTTAAAAAGGAAAAAATATTATTTGAAGAAACCTGACAGACACCATCTTAAATGAACAAATTTACCATCAATAGTAATGGGACAAATAAGTATCATTTAACTCCTGATATAAGAGAGGGATACAATACCACTTATGTGCTAATCCAATTAAGAATATATAACTTGAATTTAATTATGGAAAAACATCAAAGAAATCCAAATTGAGGAACATCCCTACAAAAATGAGTAGCTTCTATTCTTTAAAAATGTCAAAATCATGGAGGTGCCTGGATGGCACGGTCAGTTAAGCAGCCGACTGTAGGTTTCAGCTCAGGTTGTGATCTCAGGGTCGTGGGATGGAGCCCTGTGTCAGGCTCTGCACTCAGTGTGAAGTCTGCTTAAGACTCCTCCCCCCTTGGGGCACCTGGGTGGCTCAGTGGGTTAAAGCCTCTGCCTTCGGCTCAGGTCATGATCTCAGGGTCCTGGGATCGAGCCCCACATCTGGCTTTCTGCCCGGCAGGGAGCCTCCTTCTCCCTCTCTCTCTGGCTGCCTCTCTGCTTGCTTGTGGTCTCTTTCTGTCAAAAAAGTAAATAAAAATCTTTAAAGACTCCTCCCCGCTTACATAAATAAATCAATCTTTTTTAAAAATGTCAAGATTATGATCACTATAGAAGGACAATATTCCAAATCATAGGAAATTAAACAGACATGACAAATAAGTACAGTTGTGATCCTGAATCAGATCCTAGACCAGGAAAAAAATTTGCTATTATGAGTGAATTTAATAATAAAAATTGTAACACTAGTGTCCTTTATAGCAACAATTATGTAAACATAAAAATGTAGTTAACAATTATATTTTTTGCCATAAAGGGCATTAGTAGGATAATTAGTGAAATATGAATAAAGTCAATGTTAATTTCCTGATTTCAAAACTAGTCTTGGTTATATAAGAGAGTGTCAGCTGTTTCTAGAAAGTCCAAATTAAAGTGCTTAGGGATGAAGGGGCAGATTATATTCAACTAGTATCAAAATTTTTTTTAAATACAACTGCTAATTTTACATATTTGTGTATGTGTTTATGTTTATATGTATATGTCTTAGTCCATTTAGGCTATTGTAACAAAATACCAGTCTCTTACCAGAGACTAAGTGGTTTAAACAACAAATATTTCTTTGTCACAGGCCTAGAGGCTAGGAGGTCTGAGGTACAGGTACCAGCAGATTCAGTGTGTGGCGAGGGCCTACTTCCTGGTTCAGAAGTCATCTTGCTGTGTCTTCACATGGTGGAGGGGGAAGAACACTTTCTGGGATGTCTTTTATAAGAGTACAAATCCATTTGTGAGGACTCTACCCTTATGACCTAATCACCTCCCAAAGGCCCTTCCTCTAAATGACATCACATTGAGGGCTTGGAGTTTCAACGTGAATTTTCAAGGGGCACAAACATTTAGTCCATAATAGTATAGATTAAGTAATATACATACATACATAGAGATAAAGCAAATGTAAAATAACATTTAGGCAATCTGGATGAAGATATATAGGAATTCTTGATACTGTTTTTGTAACTGTAAATCTGAAATCATTTCAAA
Source organism: Procyon lotor (assembly GCA_028646535.1). Classification (NCBI taxonomy): domain Eukaryota; kingdom Metazoa; phylum Chordata; class Mammalia; order Carnivora; family Procyonidae; genus Procyon; species Procyon lotor. The sequence continues at coordinate 69,720,186 of CM053605.1, read as the reverse complement.
ATAAAAGGTAGAAAAAGAAAAGACAGGGCTAGAGAAAGGAAAAATTAGAAAGAGTAATTTGGGCCTAAAGAGAGCAAGAAATAAAAAAAGAGAGAGAGCAAGAAATGACTGGTTAAGGCAGGGCAGAAGCATATAGGCCACAAGGAACACTTGGTGAAGAGGGGGAAATCTTAAAAGGTCCTGGTGCACTTTTGAATATTGTTCAGCTGGCTTGTAGCCTTGTATTATTATTCATCTTTGAATCTGTGTGTCTTATTATTATTAGACTTTAAGCCTTTTGAGAGTAGGGGACTTTGCAGTTCTCTATACAGGGGGACACTTTAATATTTGTTCTTAGTAATGTTAATTTTATTTCAGTTAGAAGGTATTATTGCTGCTGCTTGCCAAAAATTTTTGCTCAAAACCAAACTTTAGATTTTGTCTTTTCTTATGTAGTACTTAGAGGGGGGGGATTAATTTCCTTTTGATAAAGACTAACTTATTAACATAGCATTTTAAAATATAAGTATGCAGTACCTTAATAGGACTTAGTTTAGGTTATGATTTATAGGTGATGATTAATTTTCAAATACAAGAAACTGCACATAAAAGAGAGTAAAACTTTGAAACTTTCTCAAGTTTTATTTTCTTCTTTATAGTCCTCCAGTATGAAACCTGGCTTCAGGTTCCTTCTAATGTCATATTTATTCTTTTTTAACCACTCTTAACATATTTGATACTGAAAATAAAAGAGAGGGGCAGTACAAAAGATTTGGTTAATATTTATAAGTAATTTTTCACATCAAATCAGTTAAGACATGCTCATAAATCCTGATTTCTTAAACTGTTCAAATGGTTATAGCAGGTATTTATAAATTTCTTCTTCCAGAATATATTTCCATATCTGCTTTGCTCTTAGCAAGCACACTAAATATTTGTGATCCTTGCTTGATGAGGTGACAACAGCTTTTTTTCCTGCAGTGTTTGTTCCCTAGTAGTCATCTCTTTTAATATTTTGGGGTTTTTTTTTCTTTCAGGGTTTTATTTAAATTCGAGTTAGTTAACATATAGTGTAGTATTAGTTTCAGGGGTAGAATTTAGTGATTCATCACTTCTATATAACACCCACTGCTCATTACAATAAGAGCCCTCCTTAATGCTCATCACCCATTACCCCCAACCCCCACCCACCTCCCCTCCGGGAACCCTCAGTTAATGTTCTCTGTAGTTAAAGTCTCTTATGGTTTGACTCCTTCTCTGTTATTTTAATTTTTCTTCCCTTCCCCTATGTTCATCTTTTTGTTTCTTCAGTTTGACATATGAGTGAAATCATAGGGTATTTGTCTTTCTCTCACTGACTTATTTTGTTTAGCATAATACACTGTAGTTCCATCCATGCTGTTGCAAGTAGAAAGATTTCATTCTTTTTTATGGCTGAGTGATATTTGATTATATATACACACATATCATCTTTATTCATTCATCAGTCTATGGACATGTTTCCTTTTCCATATTTTGGCTATCGTGGATAGTGCTGCTTATGAACATTGAGGTACACGTGCCCCTTCAAATTACTATTTTTGTATCCCTTGGGTAATACCTGGTAGTGCAATTGCTGGATCATAAAGTCATATTGAGTTATTAACTCAGGGGTGGAAAGATTGCATAAGTGCAGTCTGTCTGGATACACAGAATAAGAGGTGGTAATGGTCTGTTTTTAAACAAATAGTCCATGCCTAATATATATATCCTGTGATTATTTGATTAAACAAAATATATTAACAGTAACTTTCACAGGTAAATAGATACTGCTAATTACAACTGAGCCTTGTCTAGTTACTAAGGAGGACTTTCACTCTGAGTTGTTCTAATCAAATCTTCTTAAGAACTAGGAACTTCTTAACAATACTCTGAAATTCAGAGTTTTCACTTGGTTTCTACCTTGCAGTGAAAGGTGTTAATTACTTTGAAACCTAATTCCATTCCTTGAAGATGCTTTATATCCCACTTTTAGTTTTATATCTTGAGTTTTCTGAGTGGTTTTGCTTGTCATTGCAAGTGTTTACATTGTGGTATATTGACTCTTCCAGCCTACAATTACAGAGCTGGATGGATGGATAGAGACCCATTTTGGCTATTTTTAGGTAACCTTGATTTGACAGAACTGTTTTTCTCTGTCACTGGAAAATACCTTGCATCTATTTGAATGGACTACATTTTCTGGTACACTAGGTTTTGTTTCAGGCAGACTTTTAAAATTTAAAATTTACATTGGAATGATGCCTTCAGTTATTCCATCTTTTCAACAGTGGGCAACATTTTTTTTTTTTTTTTGAGCGCTATTTGCTTATCCTATTTTCAGAGTTAAATAGATAGGTTCTCTTATGTAGTTGCTGTTTAAGATGATTTTTTTACATTTAACATTTTTAACATTTTGCTTTCATGGAACATACTTGGGTCTCATAAAATTTTGTTGAATGAAAATGTGGATAATTGGATTAATTGTTTATTCTTCTAAAATTATTTTTAATAGAATCGTAAGAATGATGAAGCCTCTTATGAAAAGATGTTGAAATTGAGACGAGAGTTTAGTAGAGCCATAACAATTTTGGAAATGATTAAGAGAAGAGAGAAAACAAAACGAGAATTATTGCACTTAACCTTAGAAGTTGTGGAAAAAAGGTAACATTGCTATTGTTATATACTAATCACAGCTTTAGCCAAATGATGGGCAAAGTGTAACCAAATGATATGTTTTGTTTTGATTTTTTGTCTAGCTTTAATAAATTGAAATAGATTCTCAAACAAAATCCACATTTTGAAGAATTCGTGTGTTGCTATTTTTTTTTTAAAGAACTAGATTATTTGGATTTCAAATTTGGGGAATATTTTTGTGTGTAATATGTATAGGTCCTCTAAGACACTTAATTTTTAATTAATTTTTTTTTTCAGATTCATTGATTTTTATTTAGAAAAGAACCTGGGGGTTATTTTGACCATTCTTTTTATTTAAGTTTCCATTAAAATTTGAGGGAAATGAATGTTTAAATGATTGTATTTTCTGACTAGGTACTAAGCATTTTTTGTTTCATAATGTGTTTTTTATGGAGCACCTGTGTAAGTCAGGCAGTTAAGCATCCAACTCTTAATTTTAGCTTAGGTCATAATCTCAGCATCCTGGGATCAAGCCCCCCTTAGCAGAGGACTCCATGCTCAAGTCTGCTAAAGATTCTGTCTCTCCCTGTGCCTTTGTGCTCCCCCTTCCTGTGTGCACTCTGTCTTTAGAATAAATAAACAAATCTTAAAAAAAAAAAAAAGTGTCTCTAATATAATAGTCATCTTCCTCTATAGTTAAATAAACTATACTAAACCTAACAGAATTTTATGTGATTCCTGAGGTAAGCCTTCTAAATATCATTTCCCAGTGTTCAAAAATACTAAATATGTGAGAAATTTGTTTTTTGTGTCCCTTAAAGATTTTTTGGGGTTTTTTGGTTGGTTTATTTTTTCTAAATCTCAAATATGAGCTGCTTTATTCCTGTAAGTTTTCTCTTTTAAGAATAATCTGATTGTTGATTCTATTTAATTAGTTGTATTCTTGTTCATTGCAATACCATTGTTTTTATTTTTAAAGTATAAAACATTTTCTTCTATTTTGTTACCTTTCCAAGATATCATTTGGGAGACTATGGTGGTGAAATCCTTAATGAAGTGAAAATCAATAGATCAGACAAAGAGTTATATGCCACTCCAGCAACTCTTCATAATGGAAATCATCACAAAGTCCAGGAATGTAAAACTAAGGTGAATATCCTCTGGGGAGAAGCCCATATGGTAATATTGATCAATTATACTGATTTCATCATTGTCTTAGTTCCCTTGGTTAAGGGAAAACATAATTAGCATGTGTTGTTTTTACTATTTGCCAAGCATTTTGCTAGGAATTTTTCATACAGATTAACTTCTTAAATCTTTACAGCAGCGCTTTGACATAGATTTTAACTCTGTATGACTTCTAGATCGTATGGCTGATAAGGGGCTGATTCAAGGTTTAGGTCCAGGTCTAACAACAAAAAACCATGTGCTTTTCACTATGCCATCTGCTTCCCTACAGAATATGGGTAAATTAAAGTTTACTTTTTATCACTAGCCTTAGCAAATCCTGTGTTGGAGTGGCAGGCATCAAAATCTTAAGATTAAAGCTTTTTTCATTGCGACTATTAAAAGTTACTCTTATTTTCATCATCACATCCAGATCCTGTTTTCTTCCTAATAGAATGAGCCAGACTCCATGATTATTTTAGTCTCTTAGACTTAGAGAAATTGTATTTATTCAGTATTCACGTGGTACATTAATTAGAACATTCAATTGAGAAATAATAAAAATTCATAAAACTTTAAGGAATTTAGTTTTAAATAAGAAGTAGGTGTTGACTGAGTAGATAGCAGAGCTTTACTATGTAGCAAGATTTAAAAAGCAACATAGGGTGTTTGTGGAAAATTCATCTTTTTAAAATGTACACAATTCTTATTTTTCATGGGTTCATTCTTAAAGGTCAAAGAAGAATGTGGAGCAGGAAGACTCCTTTTATTCAACTGATGTTAATTTAAACACCAAAGTTCTTTCTTATTCATCACAGGCATCTAGCCCACCTACCTAATTCTTTTTAAATCACATTTGCCTCTATAGCCAAAAATTTACCAGTGCAATAAATGTAATTTTCCAAGTTATTTTTTTAAATCTATTTTATATAAACCAAGGCTTTTTTCAGGCATATGATTGGTAGGTATAGGATATGAAATCTCAGCCTGATATTACTGACAGAATCAGCTTTTATTCTATATTGATTCCTATTTTAGATCATCTGTAAGAATAAACACTCACCTTGTTTAGTAGTGTTAGAGATATGGTTGCATCTGTTGTTGCTCTACCCCCTTATACAGAGATAACTTTATTTACTTGGTCACACACCCTGCCTTAAAATACAGGCAGTTTCTAAGAGGTAGGAGTTTTCTTTTTGATGTCATAGCTATATCCATTGTATGAAACTTAGCTATATCATAAATAATTTGCCATTTAAGCAACATTTTCATTGTGTGTACCATTTTTGACCCTGCAGTAGTTTTAACAAAAATGTGGACTACATGAGAAAATGTAGAACTTCCTAAATATTTTTCCACTTTCATATTGCTTGTACTTTGGTGCGTAGAATAATCATTTTCAAACTTTTTAAGTAGCAAATCCCTGCTTATTAAATGGAACACTGTTATGTTAAAATGGATAGAAACAGAGCTTCTCTGCCAAGGAGTGGAGAGCAAGGGGGGCTGGAAACCCACCCTGTCAGTCAGTTTCTTACCAGATGGTCTCTCAAGTGCTGTCACAGAATTCTGGGGGTACTTGAGAACAGTTTGATTATTGTTCACTTGAGGCAGTAATTATGCATTCTAAAATAAAAGTTTTTTTTCTAGTTCATAAACTTTTTTTTATCAAAAAAATTACCAGCTGTAGATTGGAAATAAGTATAGAAATAAATTAATGAATTTATAATCTAATTCAAGTTATTTAAAAAATAAAGTTATTAATTATCACTAATATGGTAGGTTTAAATAAATTGAATTTAAGGACTTTTAAATGCTGGATTACATAATAATCGAGCAATTATTAAAAATCACTAACATCTTAGTTTAAATAACAATATAAAAAGCAAATTAAGTACCATTACAATTTTTAATCACAACTTGCAAAAAGTAAAACATTTTTCAATTTATGATCACATAATTTTTGCATATTAAAAACAGTAAATAAAATCACCTCCTGGGTAAAAATGTATGTTTTTCAAAGAGCAGTATAGTTTTTCATGATTTCTAAAATGATTTTCATTTCTTCCTTTTGGGGGAAAAATCGTCACGTAAACAGCACCCTCATCATTTGTCTTTGAAAGAAGAGGCTTCTGATGTGGTTCGTCAAAAGAAGAAGTACCCAAAGAAGCCTAAAGCAGAGGCTTTGATAACATCTCAGCAACCCACTCCTGAGACATTGCCTGTGATCAATAAGAGTGATATTAAGCAATATGACTTTCACAGCTCAGATGAAGATGAATTTCCACAGGTGCTTGTTTTAAAACTATTTTGAAGACATTTCTTTTTAGTCTTTTTTATATTGCTATATTTTAAAACATAATTGACCTCTTAGTTTTAATTCTTATTTTCTTCACCTAATGTTATATAGCATATATACATTTTCCACAATTATGTGGCCACTGAAATGGTATTTACTTTCCATTATTTTCTATCAGTTGGGTAGAATTTATTCTCTGTGGAGCATTTAGGTGGTTTTCAGTTTTCCCTTTTATAAAAATGAACCTTACTATTCTTTCCCCCTATATTTAAAGTAGACTATTAGAAATGGATTATCAATATTTTAAGATCATTAATACATAATTAATTATAAATATTCACCAATAATAATTCTTTTTTTTAAAGTATATTCCACCAGCATTTTATTTCATAACTTTTAATGTAAATTTTGCTACTTTGGCAAAAACCATTTAATTTTAAAGATTTAGAAGAACTGATTCAAGTTGTAAATTGTGAAGATAGTTCTTTGGTTTATATTGCGATAGTTTATAGTAAAGTGTTTGCAATTTAAAAAAATCTTAATTTTACTTTCACAAGTGGTATTTTTTAAACAAGACCTTTGTATATTAAAGGATCAATTTTAAAAGATAAATATATATATTTATAGTTTAGCACCTTGTCTAGCAATACCCTTTTCTTTTTTCTATATGGTATAGGCAATCTAAAAAGAATGCTATATAACAAATATCTATTATTATATTTTAACACTTTTGCTTTATTGCTTTAAAAGAAAACTTTTTTAAACCAGCATTACATATATATGTGTGGAAGCAAGACTATTTATAAAACAGTTTACAGTTGCAACTTTAAAATCTGGAGTTTTCCTAAAAGTGTAAAATGTGACCCCTTTGAGTAGATTATGTATTTTTTTCCTCTTCTGTCACTAGTTTATAGATAATATTTTAGTATTTATCTGGATTGTAATAAATGGCACAAAAGTATGTTTAATTTAGTACGCTCTTGAAAACTAAAGGAAATAATTCATTACTTTTGTCAAAGGATCATCCAGTTAGACTCAGTGCTTTGAAGAGCCATGGGACATAGCCATTTTGAAGGAATGAGGAAATAATGTCCTAATAGTAGTTTTCCATACAGAAAGAGTAGGGAGAGGATCTAGGTAGGGCAAACAACGTATGAGTGAGAACTGCTAGCAGTTTGGCATTGTTGAAGCATAAAACACAAAGGAGAAGAGAAGTTGAACAGAATGATGCTTGAAGTAGTAGCCAGATGGCAAATGGCTTCTACTACTTTATATATATACTGGGTCATTGAAGAATTTTAAATAAGAATATGACATAGTTTATTATATATCAGTAATAGCCTTATGTTGGTAGTACAGAAGAGCTTACAAAGTTTTGCTTTGTACACCCAGCCCTTTAAGAATGATACTTGGGATATTATGACCTGTAGAAACTTTTCCTTTCTTGCTATAGTAAGTCCATCATGTTAATGGTAGGGCACACTCACATGCTAATTGTACATTTCTCATGCATTTAAGGGATCTTTGTTTCTGTTCTGAATTCTTGTGTTTATTCATATAGTCCCCAACCCTCACACCCACATGAAAGTTTCAAAATTTTGAACTATATTTTGAAACTTTTAGGTTCCTCTGTGTCCTTTTACTAGATCTTTAAAAACCCTCATTAATTTTTATAATTATATCCTCTTGTTGCTAAAAAATAATTATTTACCTCCATAGCTGGACATCATTCAGTGAGCAGCTCTTTAGGATGTAGCTCTTACAAAATCAGGATTTTATTTCTAAAAAGCATCATTAAAATAATCTTGTGTTTTCTTCTTTGCCCAGTAAACAAGGAACAAAGGAGTAGGGAGCCTTAAGAGAACAAACATTTCAACTTAAGACTTATCCAACTGATTTGCAGCAGAGCAGAATTAAAAACCCTGTCTTTTCTTGATCATGCGTCTGATTCTCCTAATATCACTCTCTCTTCTGTGTGTCAGACCAAATTCTGGAATCCAGTCCTGGGAAATGGTGGTCAGGACAAAGGGGTGGTATGCTTTATGCAAAGAATTTTTAAGACTGTAACACTTCCCTGTGTGTACTTTAGAAGAGGTAGATGATCTGCAAAAGAAGCAAAGTATAAAATTCACATTTGGGATTTCCTTTCAAATTTCAGGTTTGAGGCTTGTTTCCCTGGGAGGAAGAATCAGCCCCAGCTTACTGTTTCTGTGTCTCCCTCTTAGGGTTGGTGGAGGTATATTGGGAACCTCAAACAAATGCCTTTCTCCCCTGGATGATCCTGCTCAGTGGTAATTACCACAGTTTGGAAATAATGTGGAGAACACATTTTTCCTCTCAAAATAGGAAGAGAGGGATTTGTGAGGTTCAAAATTGGCAAGTAAATATGGTTGAGCCAGCGTTGTCAGAAAAAGAGATGTACTCCAAAGTGAAATTACGAGACTACTGAAACTTAAGTACCAAAATTTTTTTTTAATTTTAACCATTATGGGTAGAAGTTTATCTAAACCGTATTATTTCTCTGCTGTATCAGAGTATATTTGTATATCATTTAATCCATTTTTTATGATTTATTAAGTTTGTTCTAATGGATCAGTGTTGCCCCAGGGATCCACTCACATTATTATATAGGGATATTTAATCTAAGATCACATAGTTCTAGGCAGAATACCTTTTAATTAATATGACAGCTTTTTGGAAGTCTTTATTTTTTCTTTTGCTGTCAGGTTGTGGGCTTATTACTTCTCTTTGCAGCTAGTCTACATGTCTTCTTTCCCCTTCTAATTTTCTGCTTCTGATCTGCTAAGTTTAAAAAGTGATTTTACTAAACTCTGTCCCTGAAAATAATATTACACTATATGTTAACTAACTGGAATTTTAATTAAACTTTTTTTAAAAGTGATTTTTTTTTTTAATGAGTAGGGAAATAAGGAATTCCCTTTGTGAAAAATATATGACCTGTAGTGTCTTTGAGGGGAGCAGTATTTATAAGCCTTTTTTTGCTTCCTAGTTTTTGGCTTTATTACAGAGAGAGAAAGTTACTGCATAAAAATACATCTACTTGTGGGTGTAGCATAACTGTCAAAATAAAAATATTTATGGCCACATACATTATTTATGTATAATGTATAAATGTAAGTGGGATATATAAAAACTACTAATTCTTAGGTACTTACATGTTCAGAAGCAATTACACAATACTGTGTTGACTCTCCTGCAAGAACTAATCCATCCCAAGTAATCATATTTGACCATAGAAAATCTATGCTAGTCTTTATTTGGGGGAATTTACTGCCTATTATGGAGTATAGGAATGATTTACTGTTTGTGATCAGATTCTGATTTTAGACCATTACAAAGATTGATCTGTTGTTGGCTTTTGGTAACTCCTAAATGGAATGTCTCATGCCTCTTTTTTCTAGGTACCATCTCCAGTATCAGAACCTGAAGAAGAAAATGATCCTGATGGTCCCTGTGCTTTCAGGAGGCGAGCAGGATGCCAGTATTATGCTGTAAGAACTTTGTTTTTTATAGTGTTTTTGTGAACTGGAATTAATAGGTGACTCTTGTCAAGGTAATTTAGTCTTGATCTAAAAATGGAAAGTCCACTTACATTTTTTTTTTTTAAAGATTTTATTTATTTATTTGACAGAGGAGAGAGATTACAAGTAGGCAGAGAGGCAGGCAGAGAGAGATGGGGAAGCAGGCTCCCCGCTGAGCAGAGAGCCCGATGCGGGGCTCGATCCCAGGACCCCAAGATCATGACCTGAGCAGAAGGCAGAGACTTAACCCACTGAGCCACCCAGGTGCCCCACATTTTTTATTTACTATCCCCTATACACATACCAGTGAAAGATACTCAAAGATACTGAGTACTTTCAGAAGATATTAAAAATATCAGAATCCTTTACATGGAAATTAATAATTTAAAATTCTGGGAGGAGGAGCAAGATGGCAGAAGAGTAGGAGGCTGAGATAGTGTCGGATCCCAGAAGTTCAGCTAGATTGTTATCAAAAATTCTAAATACCTGCAAACTCAACAGGAGATAGAAGAGAGGAAGAAGAGCAATTCTAGGAGCAGAAAATTGACCACTTTTCAGAAGTATTTTGCTCTCTCATTCATCTAGTCTTACCTCGATAAAATGACAAGGTGGAAAAACTCACCACAAAAAAAAAAAAAAAGAGCAAGAGGCACTACCAAGGGCTAGGGACCTAATCAATACAGACATTAGTAATATGTCAGAAATAGAGTTCAAAATGACAATTATCAAGGTGCTAGCTGGGCTCGAAAAAAGCATGGAAGATTATAGAGAATCCCTTTCTGGAGAAATAAAAGAACTAAAATCTAGCCAAGTCAAAATTAAAAAGGCTATTAATGAGGTACAATAAAAAATGGAGGCTCTTATTGCTAGGACAAATGAAGCAGAAGAGAGAATTAGTGATATAAAAGACCAAATGATAGAGAATAAAGAAGCTGAGAAAAAGAGACAGACAACTACTGGACCACGAGGAGAGAATTTGAGAGATAAGTGATACCATAAAATGCAACAATATTAGAATAATTTTATCCCAGAAGAAGAAGAAAGAGGAAGGGGGCAGAAGGTATACTGGAGCAATTACTGTAGAGAATTTCCCTAATCTGGCAAAGGGAAGAAGCTTCAAAATCCAGGAGGCACAGAAACCCCTTCAAAATTAATAAAAGTAGGTCTACACCCCGTCATCTAAAAGTAAAACTTAAAAGTCTTAGTGACAAAGAGAAAATCCTGAAAGCAGCTCAGGACAAGAAGTCTATAACATACAAAGGCAGAAATAGTAGATTGGCAGCAGACCTATCCACAGAGACCTGGCAGGCCAGAAAGGACTGGCATAATATATTAAGAGCACTAAATGAGAAAAATAAGCAGCCAAGAATACTATATCCAGCTAGGCTGTCATTGAAAATAGATGGAGAGATAAGAAACTTCCAGAACAAACAAAAACTAAAAGAATTTGCAAACACCAAACCAGCCCTACAGGAAATATTGAAAGGGGAATAACTGTGATTGAGCTCTAGTTTAAGAGAGATCCTAAAAGGAACATAGACCAGAAAGGAACAGAGACAGTATGCAATTAACAGTCAGTTTACAGGCAACACAGTGGCATTAAATTCATATCTGTCAGTAGTTACCCTGAATGTAAATGGGCTAAATGCCCCAATCAAAAGACACAGAGTATCAGAATGGATTAAAAAAACAAGACCCATCGATATGCTGTCTACAAGAAACTAATCTTAGACCCAAAGACACCTCCAGATTTAAAGTGAGGGGGTGGAAAACAATTTACCATGCTAATGGACATCAAAAGAGAGCTGGGGTGGCAATCCTTATATCAAATAAATTAGATTTTAAACCAAAGACTAGAATAAGAGATGAGGAAGGACACTATATCATACTTAAAGGGACTGTCCAACAAGAAGATCTAACAATTGTAAATATCTATGCCCCTAACATGGGAGCAGCCAATTATATAAACCAATTAATAACAAAATCAAAGAAACACATCAACAATAATACAATAATAGGGGACTTTAATACCCCCCTCACCGAAATGGACAGATCATCAAAGCAAAAGATCAACAAGGAAATAAAGCTTCTAAATGACACACTGGACCAGATGGACATCACAGATATATTCAGAACATTCCATCCCAAAAAGGCAGGAAAGAATATCCAGTGGAAAAAAGACAGTCTCTTCAACAAATGGTGTTGGGAATCCAAAATCTATAAAGAACTTCTCAAACTCAACACCCA
>CM053605.1:69610233-69707800 GCA_028646535.1 Procyon lotor | reverse complement strand
GTCAGTCAGAGAAAGACAATTATCACATGATCTCTCTGTGAAGAATTTGAGAGGCAAGGAGGGAGTTTAGGGGAGGTGGGGGAGAGAAATGAAACAGGAAGGATGGGGAGGGAGACAAACCATAAGAGACTTCTAGACTCACAAAACAAACTGAGGGTGGCTGGGAGGTGGGGGGGTAGGGATGGGGTGGCTGGGTTATGGACATTGGGGAGGGTATGTGCTGTTAAGTGCTGTGAAATGTGTAAGCCTGATGATTCACAGACATGTACCCTGGGGCAAATAATACATTATATGTTAATAAAAATTAATTTAAAAAAATAAAAATAAAGTGAGGGGGTGGCAAACTTCCATGCTAATGGACATCAAAAGAAAGCTGGGGTGGCAGTCCTTATATCAGATAAATTAGATCTTAAGCCAAAGACTATAATAAGAGATGAGGAAGGACACTACATCATACTTAAAGGGACTATCCAACAAGAAGATCTAACAATTGTAAATATGTATGCCCCTAACATGGGAGCAGCCAGTTATATAGACCAATTAATAACAAAGAAACACATCAACAATAATACAATAATAGTAGAGGACTTTAATATCCCCCTCACCAAAATGGACAGATGATCTAAGCAAAAGATCAACAAGGAAATAAAGGCTCTAAATGAAACACTGGACCAGATGGACATCACATATATTGAGAACATTCCATCGCAAAGCAACAGAATACACATTCTTCTATAGTGCACATGGAACATTCTCCAGAATAGATCACATCCTGGGAAACAAATCAGGTCTCAATCGTTACCAAAAGGTTGGGATCATTCCCTATATATTTTCAGACCACAATGCCATGGAACTAGAGCTCAATCACAAGAGGAAAGTTGGAAAGAACTCAAATAGATGGAGGCTAAAGAGCATCCTACTAAAGAATGAATGGGTTAACAAGGAAATTAAAGAAGAATTTAAAAAATTCATGGAAACATATGAAAATGAAAACACAACTCTTCAAAATCTTTGGGACACAGCAAAGGCAGTCCTGAGACGAAAGTATATAGCAATACAAACCTTTCTCAAGAAACAAGAAAGATCTCAAATACACAACCTATCTGATCCTACACCTAAAGGAGCTGGAGAAAGAACAGCAAAGAAAGCCTAAACTCGGGGTGCCTGGGTGGCTCAGTCGTTAAGCGTCTGCTTTCGGCTCAGGTCATGATCCCAGAGTCCTGGGATCGAGCCCCGCATCAGGCTCCTTGCTTGGCAGGAAGCCTGCTTCTCCCGCTACCATTCCCTCTACTTATGTTCCCTCTCTCGCTGTGTTTCTGTCTGTCAAATAAATAAAATCTTTAAAAAAAAAAAAAAAAAGAAAGCCTAAACTCAGCAGAAGAGAAATAATAAAGATCAGAACAGAAATCAATGAAATAGAAACCAAAAGAACAGTAGAAGAAATCAATGAAACTAGGAGCTGGTTCTTTGAAAGAATTAATAAAATTGATAGACCCATGGCCAGAAAAGAGAAAGGACCCAAATTAGTAAAATCATGAATGAAAGAGGAGAAATCACAACAAACATCAAAGAAATACAATTACAAGAACATACTATAAGCAACCATACGCCAGCAAATTAGACTATCTGGAAGAAATGGATGCATTCCTAAAGACACACAAACTATCAAAACTGAACCAGTAAGAAATAGAAAATCTGAACAGACCCATTACCAGTAAGGAGATTGAGGCAGTCATCAGAAATCTCCCAACAAACAAGAGCCCAGGGTCAGATAGTTTCCCAGGGGAATTCTACCAAACATTTAAAGAAGAATTAACACCTGTTCTTCTGAAATTGTTCCCAAAAATAGAAATGTAAGGGAAACTTCCAAACTCATTTTATGAGGCCGGCATTACCTTGATCCCAAAACCAGACAAAGACTGCATCAAAAAGGAGAATTACAGACCAATATCCTTGATGAACATGGATGTAAAAATTCCCACCAAAATACTAGCCACTAAGGTCCAACAGCACATTAAAAGGATTATTCACGACCAAGTGGGATTTTTTCCTGGACTGCAAGATTGGCTCAACATCTGTAAATCAATCAATGTGATCCAATAAAATAATAAAAGAAAGAACAAGAACCATATGGTACTCTCAATTGATAATGAAAAAGCATTTGACAAAGTACAACATCCTTTCTTGATCAAAACTCTTCACAATGTACACATAGAGGGTACATTCCTCAACATTATCAAAGCCATCTATGAAAAACCCACAGCGAATATCATTCTCAATGAGGACAAGCTGAGAGCTTTTCCCCTGAGATCAGGAACACGGCAGGGATGCCCACTATCTCCACTGCTATTCAACATAGTACTGGAAGTCCTAGCCTCAGCAATCAGACAACAAAAAGAAATCAAAGACATCCAAATTGGCAAAGAAGTCAAACTCACTCTTTGCAGATGATATGATACTTTATATGGAAAACCCAAAAGACTCCACTCCAAGGCTGCTAAAAGTCATCCAGGAATTCAGTAAATTGTCAGGATATAAAATTAATGCACAGAAATCAGTTGCATTTCTATACACCAACAGCAAGACAGAAGAAAGAGAAACTAAGGAGTCGATTCCGTTTACAATTGCACCCAAAACCGTAAGATACTTAGGAATAAACCTAACCAAAGAGGCAAAGAATCTGTACTCAGAAAATTACAAAGTGCTCATGAAAGAATTGAGGAAGACACCAAGAAATGGAAAAACGTTCCATGCTCATGGATTGGAAGAACAAATGTTGTGAAAATGTCTATGCTACCTAAAGCAATCTATACATTTAATGCAATCCCCATCAAAATACCATCAATTTATTTCAAAGAAGTAGAACAAATAATCCTAAAATTTATATGGAACCAGAAAAGACCACGAATAGCCAGAGGAATGTTGAAAAAGAAAACCAAAGTTGGCAGCATCACAATTCCAGACTTCAAGCTCTATTACAAAGCTGTAATCATTAAGACAGTATGGTACTGGCACAAAAACAGACATATAGATCAATGGAACAGGATAGAGAGCCCAGAAATGGCCCCCCAACTCTATGGTCAACTAATCTTCGACAAGGCAAGAAAGAATAGTCAATGGAAAAAAGAGAGTCTCTTCAACAAATGGTGTTGGGAAAACTGGACAGCCCCATGCAGAAGAATGAAACTGGACCATTTCCTTACACCACACACAAAAATAGACTCAAAATGGATGAAAGACCTCAATGTGAGACGGGAATCCATCAAATTCCTGGAGGAGAACACAGGCAGCAACCTCTTCGACCTCAGCCACAGAAACTTCTTCCTAGAAACATCTCCAAAGGCAAGGGAAGCAAGGGCAAAAATGAACTATTGGGACTTCATCGAGATCAAAAGCTTTTGCACAGCAAAGGAAACAGTCAACAAAACCAAAAGACAACTGACAGAATGAGAGAAGATAATTGCAAATGACATACCAGATAAAGGGCTAGCATCCAAAATCTGAGGAACTTCTCAAACTCAACTCCCAAAGAACAAATAATCCAATCAAGAAATGGACAGAAGACGTGAACAGACATTTCTGCAAAGAAGACATCCAAATGGCCAACAGACACATGAAAAAGTGCTCCACATCACTCAGCATCAGAGAAATACAAATCAAAACCACAGTGAGATACTACCTCACACCAGTCAGAATGGCTAAAATTAGCAAGTCAGGAAATGACAGATGTTGGCGAGGATGCGGAGAAAGGGGAACCCTCCTACACTGTTGGTGGGAATGCAAGCTGGTGCAGCCACTCTGGAAAACAGTATGAAGGTTCCTCAAAAAGTTGAAAATAGAACTACCCTACGACCCAGCAATTGCACTACTGGGTATTTACCCTAAAGATACAAATGTAGTCATCTGAAGGGGCACATGCACCCGAATGTTTATAGCAGCAGTGTCTACAACAGCCAAACTATGGAAAGAACCTAAATGTCCATCAACAGATGAATGGATAAAGAAGAAGTGGTATATATATACATTGGAGTACTATGCAGCCATCAAGAGAAAGAAATCTTGCCATTTGCAGTGATGTGGATGGAACTAGAGGGTATTATGCTAAGTGAAATAAGTCAAAGATACTTATATCTCTCTGATATGAAGAATTTTAGAGGCACGGTGGGGGGTTTTGGAGGGGTTGGGGAGAGAAATGAAACAGCATGGGATCTGGAAGGAGACAAACCATAAGAGACTCCTAATCTCACAAAACAAACTGAGGATGGCTGGGGGGTAGGGGAGGTAGGTATAGGGTGGCTGGGTTATGGACATTGGGGAGGGTATGTGCTATGGTGAGTGCTGTGTAATGTTTAAGCCTGATGATTCACAGACATGTACCCTGGGGTAAATAATACATTATATGTTAAAAAAAGAAATAAATATAAAAATTTAAGAAAAGAAATACCAAAGAAAATAAATAAAATAAAATTCTAAATTTTAGAAATTTAGTTTTACTTTGGGCTTTAACTGTAGCTTCGTTTAGCAGTTATGAAAATTACCATAACTGCTAGAGTTAAGTAAGTGAAGAATCTCTAATTGAAATTTTTTTCTTTTTATTTATTTGACAGAAAGTATATATGTGTGCACATGCGTGGGTAGTGGGGGAGAGGCAGAAGGAGATAGAATCCTGGAGCAGACTACCCACTCAGTGCGGAGCCCAGTGAGGAGCTCGATCCCATGACCCTATGATTGTGACCTTACTGAAATCAAGAGTTGGCCACTTAACCAATTGAGCTACCCAGATGCCCCAAAATTTTGATCTTTGCGGCTTATTAAAATTTATTTTACGCAAGTCCATCTTGTGCATACATACCACATAAGGACCAAACATAAAAGAATTGTTTTAGATTTTCCTCATGGCAATATCTTATATAATAATCATATTCAAACATTTTGACACACTTAGAAATTGCTTTGTGCTATTAAGTCAAGTTTTGGTGCAGCATTATGTCAGGAGTGACCCTCACTCCCAAATGCTCAGGTTATAGAGTTATGAGGATAGCTTTCAGATATGACTTGGAGAGACCATTTGTCTTGCTGCATTACAGCTACACTTCCAGGGAAAGGCTACACTTCCAGCCTTTCAGGGAGGGAGGGATGGTGGGTGGGTGGGTGTGTGTGTTTAGTATAGAAGAGGTGGAAAGTTATTTACAAGTTAAGGAGAAAATTATTATTAAAAGGTAAAGAAATGTTAAGGCCCAGAAAAATAAGACCCATGCTTAAAGTACAATTTTCGGTTCAAAAAAAATTTTCCCTTTAATGTATCTCAATAGGAAGCCTATAAATTATACTATACTGTCTCTGTTTCTATATAGATATTAAAAGCATATTTTTCTTTAAAATCATTTCTTCTAAAATATATTATACTCTAAAATATTAAACTCAATTTGCATCATTTTGGTAAGTGAACTTTTCATTCAGTTTTATAAAATTTTATCTTGTTTTATCACTTTAAGCCAAATTTTACAGTTTTATATCTAAATTTTATTGCCCTGCTAATGCTGTACTTTATTTTTATCATAATTTAACTTCATTTCAGATTTATTCCATGAGTTTTATTTATTTTTCTTTCTTTGCAGCCTCGTTTGGACCAAACTAACCACTCATTTGAAAATTCAGAATTGGCAGATTTGGATAAATTGAGATACAGGCATTGCCTTACAACGCTCACAGTCCCAAGAAGATGTATAGGATTTGCAAGGAGGCGAATTGGCAGAGGTGGAAGGTAAACTATTTGTTTTGGCCTGGTTTTTGTTTATAAGCTGGAAGGGAAGATATAGAGAAAATGTTAGGCTGTTAAGTTCTTCCAGATAATATTTAGTTTTATATTGTTTTTCAGGGTCATAATGGACCGAATATCCACAGAACATGACCCAGTCCTGAAACAGATAGACCCTGAAATGCTGAATGGTTTTTCAAGCTCTTCCCAAACTATAGACTTTTCTTCTAATTTCACTCGGACCAATGCTTCCAGTAAACATTGTGAAAATAGACTGTCCCTTTCTGAAATATTAAGCAATATCAGATCATGTCGACTACAGTGTTTCCAGCCAAGGCTACTAAATTTACAGGACAGTGATAGTGAAGAATGTACCTCAAGAAAATCAGGGCAGACTGTGAACAATAAAAGAGTTTCTGCAGCATCTGTAGCTTTATTGAACACCAGCAAGAATGGCATATCAGGTAAGCTCTCACTTTGTTAAAAGTATATTTCTGCTCTTTTTTTCTCCTTAATTTTCATTATCCACTAAAGAAGTGCTAAGTGCTCAGGGTAAATTTTCAAGGTTTATTTTTCATAATCCCACTGCAAAAGGAATATTTTACCTTAACCTACCTGAGTTTTTTTCCAGCCTAAGAAACTAAACTCTATTATTGTGGTTCACATTTTAAATAATGTCCTAAAACCTCTAAAACCCTGACTTATATTTGAATATGTGTGCCTGGTATGGTGAATGTGTTGGCAGAATGCATAGGGAGTTCCCTATGGGCAAAGGGGTTATAAGCTGCTACCAAATTTTCATAGCCATAATGTGCACTTGTTAAAGATAAGTTTCCCTTTTTTGTATATTAGCTTTGCTCAAATGTAGGCATTGTTCCTCGAGAGTATCATTGAACTCTTTCTTTCTGAAAGATGATTTTTTTTAAGAAGCTACCCATGAATAGTTGTAATTTTGTTTGGTAGCTTACCTCTGATTGAGAGCATTTTTCACTCTAAGAAACACTGTGCCCAAATTAATATTTTTATGACATGTACATTGTAAGTAATGTATAATATCTAGACAATCTAAAATGTAATTTTGATTTGTTTTCCTCTTTATCACATTTATACAAGTAGGTATAATTTTTAATATCCTTATAATATGTACAAGCAGTGCATGGTATCCAGAGGCAAAACTAGGTGTGACTTGAGTTACACTGTTGATATCCTTTCTTTCTAGAAAACATATATATATTTCTAAATTATTTCCTGGATGGTGCATTTTACTATGCGAAATTATGTTAAGCCTTTTTTTTTTTTTTAATGTTAAGCCTCTTTAAAGTGGTTTCAAAATCATTTTAGTTTTTAAATTTGGTCTCAGTCAAATTCAGTGTTTTTCTGATACTGGACTACTTATTTTTAAACTCGACCTAGACATTTATCTGTTTAAACAAGATTATACTAGAAAAATTGGATTTGTTCAAGTGATTAGAAGTTGACATGTTGTTCCTCCAAATTGGTTGGTTACTTTTATCCTAAGCAAACTTAGGCAAGGAAAATGGTATCCCATTATATAAAGTTCATTGATCTGTGAAGTTTAATGAGCTTGTGAAGGTGAAATAGATAAATACCGAATATGATTTGTGGTGGTAAGCTTCTTAGAAATCTGAAGGTAATAGGAAGCTGACGAATATTAGGTCAGATTTTTTTTTTCCGCCAACCCCATGACAGTGTTCAAATTATTTAACTGAACTGGAATCCTTCTATCAAAAATCACTCAAAATAATTTTTGCCAAGAGGGGAGTTTAAAAATATCTCAATATAGGCATTTATAATTAAATTTGATAGTAGATTTTCTTCTCTAACAATGTGTACCATACCAAAAAATGATTTTACGTTTCATCTCAACTTAAATATGACCAGATATTTGCAGCTTTCTGTTGTACATTCCCAGTAAACTCCAGAAGGATTTGACTTGACTCTTTTCCAGAAAATATCATAGGTTGTGTATGTTATTGGATCATTACTTTATATATGGATCCAGAATATAACTTACTATAACTTAAATAATCCCATAATAATTAGCTCTAGAATTTTATGACACTGTCATAATACAGAAGCATAAAATAAGCATTTAAAGTATCTTAGGCACACATGCACCTTTCACGTAACTTAAGTGACAAATATGTGATGTTAACGTCATAGATAGTAAATTTTTTTAATTTTTGCCTTTCCCCTACCATTTTTGGTCTGTATAATATTTTCTGTCTTAATTTTTTAGTCTTCTCAACATAGTACCATTTCTTTTTTTCCTTGACAAATTTCAAGATTTAAGCAACAATTGAGCTACATTAGAATCAATGTTTTGTTTTGTTTTATTTTGTTTTGTTAACAGATTTGTTTTGTTAAAGATTTTACTTATTTGACAGAGAGCATGCACAAGCAGGGGGAACAGCAGGCAGAGGGAGAAGCAGGCTGCCCACTAAGCAAGGAGCCCTATGTGGTACTCGATCCCAGGACCCTGGGATCATGTTGCTTAACCAACTGAGCCACTCAGGCACCCCTAGAATCAGTTTTTAAATAGAAATTTTCAGATATATATATTCTGTTGCTAGAGTAAAAGATTTTGTTTAAAGTTTTCCTTCTTAACTGTGATCCTCTAGTTACTGAGGCCACAAGGTTGTTTTGTTTCTTTTTAAATACTAGGCACAGGTATATAAATGCATGATGGAACAAGTTTTTTAACAGCATTTGCTAAACAATTGAAAAGCTGTAGCAATTTTAAGTAACCATTTGTACCAGTTCTATTCATTACATAATCCTTTAGTTCTGATTAGATAATTTAAGTGGATTCCATTATAGTTCAGTAAATATTGATAGGAATTCCTTCATCAACTTAAAGAGAAGAATGTAGGAGTTTTTTAAGTTGGTAATTTTATGTTTGATGGACATAAACAAAAGAATTGAACACTTGTCTGTTTTTTCTTTTCATCTTTTTGCCTTTATTAATACTGTTGCCTTCTGCCTATTCTTGGTAGACTTGGTCATGAGAGTGTTTGTCTTTAAGAATTAAAAGACTGACACAGAACCATATTTTTACCTTACAGAGTGTATCACTGAGCAAGACAAATTATGTGTACTAAATTTTCTGTTTCACAGCTGGGAAATTGCAACAAATAAAGGGTTTAATCAGAAATAGAAATCTGAAAAAAAAAATAGAAATCTGATACACTTGTCAGTAATATTTATATCACAAGTTTTTAGTTCTTAAAAAAACTTGAACTTGAGGGCTAGTGGCAAAGAATTTTATTTTGTTAATAACCCAGTTAATATTTTTCAAGTCATAAATCCCTGTGTCCTAAATATATTCTGAGTATTATTTTGATATCATACTTAAAGGACTTAAAACAAATTGAAATGTATGTCCCAGGCATTAGAAGAACTAAAACTGAAGACTTCATTTTAAAGCAAAGACACGTCTTATTGACTATTAATAAACATCTGTTTTCTTAGTTGAAAAAGTCTTCTCAAAGAATAGCAGGGCAGAGAAAGGAAAGATAGATTGTGCTGAACATGGCAAGTGAGTAACCAAGGAAAACTAATTTCACACATAATTATTTGGAATTATTATATGCAAAGCACTATGTTAAGTGTTTAAGAGTTGTAGTTTTACAAGACAATAATCCTTTCAAGGAGTTTAGAGCACATGGCAAGTATTACATTCTTTATATAAATAGATGATAAAGTTTTTAGTCATTTGAAACTGCAGTATTATTTAACTATTCTTTTGAGATATTGTTCTTAAATCCAAAACTTAAGAAAATGTATTACACATCTAAAAGTAGCTTTGCCTGGGGCACCTGGAGGTTCAATTGGTAGAACATGTGACTCTTGATCTCAGGGTTGTGAGTTCAAGCCCCATGTTGGGTGTAGAGATTACTTTTGAATGAATGAATGAATGAATGAATGAATGAATGAATGAAGCTTTGCTGGGTCAGACTTGAAGAGCTGGATTAATTTACATTTACTCTTGGTTTTGACTAACACATGGTTGCAACGAGAATTTTCCTCCCTTTTGTCTTTGTATATTGAATAAATAGCTTTGTATTCATATATTTTTTGACCAGCTGTAAATATCTTAACATTAAGAACATCATCATTTTGGACAGTTTTCCAAGAGAAATTCTTGATTTTTTAGTTTTTTCAGTTTCTTTTCCCATTCTTTCTTAAATTGCTATAAAATGCTTGCAAAAGTTTTCGAATAGGTAAAACTACATTTTCACAATTAGCTAAGGTACTCACAAGGTTTCATTTTTGACTTAGGGTTGCTTCCATAGGTATGAGAAATAGATTCAGATTTCAAGAATTAAAAGATTTTAGTTTGACTGCTCAAGGAAATAATGCTAAAATTTCAGTTTAACTCTTTAGGTTGGGTATCAGAAGTTTAAATGGTCTTTAAAAATTTTATTTTATTTTATTTTATTTATTTTTTTTTTTTTAAAGATTTTATTTATTTGACAGCGAGAAACACAGCGAGAGAGGGGACACAAGCAGAGGGAATGGCAGCGGGAGAAGCAGGCTTCCCGCGGAGCAGGGAGCCCGATGCGGGGCTCGATCCCAGGACTCTGGGATCTGACCTGGGCCGAAGGCAGACGCTTAACGACTGAGCCACCCAGGCGCCCCTAAAAATTTTATTTTTTAATCAATCTCTACACCCAGTGTGGGGCTCAAACCTATAACCCCCAGGTCAAGAATCACACGCTATACCAATTAAGCCAGCCAGACACCCCTTAAATGAGTCTTTATTTTATTTTCACATTTGATTTGTTCTTCATTCTTCATCCCCTCACTCTTCTCCCCTGACCTCACCTCTCATCTTCACCCTTTGTATCTGCACAGTTTTGCAGTCTGTTCATTAGTTTGCCTTTAACTGTCAGAGTTACATTATAGGATGTATATAGTCCCTAGGCAAATAATGTCAACTTTTAAGGATTGAAAGATTTATCATCACAGTAGCTCCAATGGTTTATGTGAACTTTCACTTTAGCTAAGAACTACAGGGTTTTAAATAGGTTGTCTGTCGTCCCCACCCCCATCAGCCCCAAATCTCTCTTTTGTTTGTTTGTTTGTTTTAAGATTTTTATTTATTTATTTGACACAGAGAGAGAGAGAGATCACAGGCAGAGAGGCAAGCAGAGAGAGACGGAGAAGCAGGCTCCCCGCTGAGCAGAGAGCCCAATGCGGGGCTCGATCCCAGGACCAAATAATACATTATATGTTAATAAAAATTAAAAAAAAAAAAGAAGACTTTTGTAACAAAGACCTACCCTGTAGATGAAGAAATACTGAATAATAATACATTCGTTTTGACTTTTAGATAACCTTTACTGCTGTATTAGATGTTCTTCGTTAAACTGTGAAAACTTGGTCTAGGCTAGTGTTTAAAAAATTCCATAGCTTCCCAAGAATACACTTTGTATTAGCCCACTTAAGAAACACTGCATTAAAAATAATTTTCTTTTCCCAAATGTGTTTATTTTTTCAGTGTTACAAGATTAATTGTTCATGCACCACACCCAGTGCTCCATGCAATACATGCCCTCGATACCCACCACCAGGCTCAGCCAATCCCCCACCCCCACCCCTCCAAAACCCTGTTTGTTGCTCAGAGTCCACAGTCTCTCACGGTTCATCTCCTCCTCTGATTTCCCCCCCGTTCCCCTTTCCCTTCTCACAGTGTCCCCCATGTTGGCTTGGTTTCTTTTTGCATGGATTCTGTAAGTTAAGCTTGTTGGCTTTGTGAGTACCTTGGAAGTCTTAGGAACTTTTTAACATTTGCCTTTTTTTTTTTTTTTTAGATGTTTTAATTTTTTTGTTGTTGTTTGTTTATTTATTTGACAGAGAGATCACAAGTAGGGGGAGAGGCAGGCAAAGAGAGAGAGGAGGAAGCAGGCTCCCTGCTGAGCAGAGAGCCCGATGGGGGGCTCAATCCCAGGACCCTGAGATCATGACCTGAGCCGAAGGCAAAGGCTTTAACCCACTGAGCCACCCAGGTGCCCTAGCATTTGCTTTTTGACAACTGCAAGCCAGTGTACAAAATAAATTTCTTATGAAAGTACTTGAGTAATTTATGAAAGGAAGAATAATCAGTAGAGAAGGTGCTTTCAATCAAATCATCTACCAAATCACCTACCAAGTTACCTTTCCTACCATTAAGTCAGCCCTAACAATGAAAATTCAGTACTGTGCCTGTGCCAGGCACAGTATGTATGATTATGTATGATTAAAATTATACATTTCTTACCACTTTCTGTTCACTCTAACAAAATGAAAGGGTTTTTAGTATGTTTTCCAATTCTGTGCCACAGTTACTAATTCCTCTTTTTGTCTAACGAGTTGAAATAATACTAAACAATGCTCTAGAAGATTCTGAATGAGGAACATCAGCTTGCTTTCTAAGCACAAACCTTTATAGTAAAGAATTAGAATATAAATTCTAATATTAGAATTGAATGAATATAACATGCTAATAAGCTTGAGGGGAAGAGGAAAAAAATGAATGTCATTTTTTAAAGCATAATCGTGTTATAGAATTAAATTGAGTTTATATCAGTGATTCTCAACCAGTAATGGGATCAGAGTTGAAATTTTTGTTATCAAAGTTAGCCTAGGTTTATAAAGGTTAAGAAACACTGATTATTAATTTGAATAATTTGGATTGAGCCTTGTTGGGATTTTAATAAGTTTTCTATGAGAAAAGGATGAGCAAATTTATGGTCTCAACAGGACAGGGCAATAAGTAGACATATCCTCTCTTCCCCACAAGAGACATTCTTATCAGCATTCCTTTTTAATATATATGTAAATGATCATCTGTTCATAAAAGGCAAGTAGAACACCTATAGTTGGCAACACTTGACTAGTCATGGACTACCAACCAAAAGTAATTTAATTAAAAAGTGCTTTTTGTTCTCTCTACTAATTTAGGTACATAGTTATTCTGAATTAGTGAGATTTCTGTGTCATGATTTTCTGAATTAAAAGATTTTGGAGAAGAAGATTCTCAGTGTTCTCCTTTCTCTTTGTTTT
The DNA here is from genome assembly GCA_028646535.1 of Procyon lotor. Taxonomy (NCBI): domain Eukaryota; kingdom Metazoa; phylum Chordata; class Mammalia; order Carnivora; family Procyonidae; genus Procyon; species Procyon lotor. The sequence goes on along the minus strand of CM053605.1, from coordinate 69,694,974 downwards.
GAAATAGCCATTAAAAGTATATTCACTTAATTTGGTTTATTCCTCACTTAATCACTGTAACCTCCCACCTTTTCACCACAACAAAAAAACTTAGCTCTAGATGAACATAATGCTGAGGGAGTAGACCATGCTCACACCAGATTCCAAGTCCATTTCATTTGAGTTGGCACACTATACACATAAGACTTAAACAGATTTATTTGGGTTTAATTTAAGATTTTTCCTTCCTGCCTTTTATCTAATAAACTATTTTTCATCTCTTTCCCAAGGTTTTCAAACAGCTGGAAATTCATGAATACTTCACATTTTCATTTGATTTTGAAGATTATAAATTTAGAATTAAAAATATTTTTTTCATTTAAAAATAGAACACTTGCAGTGAATTTAACATGTGCAAACAAAGAAAAAATTTGATTTTGTTGGTAATTCAGTAAGATAACTAATGTGTACTTCAAAAACACAGGTAATATTAAAATTTTAGAGTGAGCACTTTCGTAGCCCCAGGTCTTTTAATCTTCTAAAAATAAAATTGCTATCTAAGAACTATTTTTCCTTCATAGTCCAATACAAATTTTAGTGATAATGTTGCAGAACAGAAATGAACTCATATCTAATGCTTTGTCCATCTCTGGAGCCTAACTCCCTTTTGATAGAAAATAGACTGTATTATTCATAACTTATATATTTTACCATCACATTTTTTGAAATTTCTCATTTGTAATTGTACCAAATGGAAAACTTGGGGGTAGGGGGCTAGTTAAGTAATAACCTAGGTTGAGGGCGTAGTCTTTTAGCTAAACCCCTCTAGGTCCTGTTGATTTGATTGCTCAATTGCATTTAAAGGTTGACTCATTAGCTGGTATTTCTTTTTATGTATCTTTTCTTTCCAACTACACTGCAGGACTTTATAGAAGGGACCCTTTTAGTTTATTTTGCCCTGTATTCATTTAACTCTTAATGTAGCAGTCTGCATCATCGTAGATAGTAAATACTTGCTGATTCAAAGAAATAGTTGGGAGAGAGGAAAGAAAGCAAGGAAAAATAGAGCAAAATTACTCTAGTAGTAAATGTTTTCTGATGAGACTTAGTATTTCTTGATTTTGATAATGTACTAACTTCTCTGGAAATAATTTTGTGTCTCAACTCAGTTCATCAGTGATCTACTTGAAAACTAGTGAATGAAAGTGTAGGAAAATGTTGCCTATTATAACTTTTTCTCAGCTAATCTTGTAAGCAAAAGTTTTAGATGTCTTATTTTTACTTGAAATCTACTATTATTAACACAGCATAATTGATTATATTGGAGGATATATCTACCTTTAATTTTCTGAATAATTCTCTGATTTCTAGCCCATATTTATATTTGGGTTTACCTTAAGATTTTTATATTTTGAGCTTAACTTAAGACATACTTTAGCAACAAAGTAAATCTATTGACTTAAAACTAATGGTTATGCTAGATGAACATCAATGTCCTCTACTCTGATTTGTAATCAGAGAAAATGTCCTAAATGGAAACCAGCAATAAGGATCATTTACAGTCTTGCAGATGGTCCTGCTTTCTTACTAAGGCCATCACTTAGTCATTATTGTTTGCATTAATAAATCAAAGTTTTTCTTAAGATATAGTTACCATGATATAGTGAACTAAGAGTGATCTCAAAGACACTTAAGTATGAATAAATGGTTAGAATCTTCATCTTAGAACTATGTTATACAGTAAATACATATAGGAACTTTTTTAGCATGTGACATTAGAAGATCGTGGATGTTAGCATAAACCACTTTTACTTTTTATTGGGTTTTTGCAGATGTATGATTTGCAGTTGCTTTCATCTTGTGCAATCATTTTACATTGTATTCTACTTGTGTTGTTAAAAGTACTTTAAAACATACTTATTTCTGAAATGAATGTCCTTTACCAGTAACAGGGGGTATCACAGAAGAGCAGTTTCAGACACATCAACAGCAGTTAGTTCAAATGCAAAGGCAGCAGCTTGCTCAGCTTCAGCAGAAACAGCAATCTCAGCATTCCTCGCAACAGACACATCCAAAAGCACAGGTAAACTTGTCTTCTAATCATGGTTGTTTCTTTTATTTTCCTTCATAATTACATAGTTTTGTTCAATTTTAGCCAAGTACAGAGGATAACCTTGATAAACTAGTTTATATTTAATGAGGGAAGTACTAGAGTCAAATATGGTATTTGTAATTTAGGAAAGAAACTACATTATTTTAAAGGGTTATTGAGAATTTGTAGAAGGAGTTATATACTGTTAGAACTATCATTCCCACCCCTACATCCCCTAAAACTTCTTTCTTCTTTTTTTTTTTCTTTCTATTTTTTTAGTTTTTTTAATATATTAGAGAGCATGAGTTTGGGGGAGGGGCAGAGAGAGAGGAAGCAGCAGACTCCCCGCTGAGCAAGGAGCCCGATGCAGGACTTGATCACAGGACCCTAGCATGACCTGAGCCAAAGGCTGACACTGACTGAGCCACCCAGTTGCCCTATTTTTTTTCCCAAGAATATAACTTTTCTACCCCTTTCCTAAACTATGTTAAGTGCCATTTGGATGTGCTCTGTGGGCTGAGAGGTAATTCTCTTGAATTGTGCAGTAAATCTAAACAACATAGCCCCTTGTCTCTTTGAATTACATTCCCCTGAAGAAAAAAATTGCCACCAGGTGAAGTTTTCCATAGGCATGATTAAGTGAATACACTAAAGATAAGAATAAAAACACCTTATGAAACTGTAATTGCCAGAAGAAAGTTGCCCTGCAGACACCTTGATATAAGCCCTGTAAGACTTATTTGAACTCGTGGTCTCCAGAACAGTATTGAGAATAATGTTCTGTTGTTTAAGCCACTAAAAATAAAACTGTAATTGAAAAGTGTGTTTCAAATTTGAGCCATCTGAAAGAAAGACATCTAGTGTCTTAGGTCTTAAGTTCTGTTGCTTCATAATTCCAAAAGTAATTCTGAAGAAATAACTGAGATGAGCTCAGTCTTCATTGTATTCTGTGAGCTCTCAGGTCAGCATCTGCTGATGGAAATTCAGTTCAGTCTCAGGGGATCACTAGATACACTAACCTTGGAAATCCTGAATCCAATGATGGGAAAATCTCAGTGACATCAGGACCCCTCAGCACTCCTCTAGCATCCAGGTGGATTTTACACTGGCCACCATTCTGGAGCTATTGGCTGTTAGTAACAGCTGACCAGTTTCATACAGAATCAAGAGGAATGGCCATTAAACTGAATCTCTTGGGTAACTACCCTTCTGCAGGGTTAGGCCAGACATGTTTTTACATTGTGACAAAAGTGATGGTTAGTTCCTGTGATTTCATTTTGCCCATAGTATCTAGATTATCAAGTATTTTTAAAGGCATTTGTTAACACTTACTGGAAAAATTAGTAGAGTGTTAAAGGTTTGAGGTTTTTAATTCCCTGGTTCTTTCTCCAAAATAGTTGCTTCCCAGTTTTTTGTCATTTCCCTGCTTCGTATTGCCAAAAATAGTCTGTGGAGTCCTAGATCTCTTAATCTAAACACCTCTCACTGTTCATGATGAAAAAGGCAGCTTTTGATTTGCCCATCTCTGAATACTCATGTTCATGAAATCACATCTGAAAAATTGAAAGTTTAATTTCGTTTATCTTACAGGGCTCAGGCACCTCTGACTGTATGTCTAAAACACTTGACTCAGCCAGCGCCCACTTTGCTGCATCCGCAGTGGTCAGTGCACCTGTTCCAAGTCGCGGTGAGGTAGCCAAGGAACAGAACACTGGCCACAACAACATCAACGGTGTTGTCCAGCCTTCAGGTCAGCCTGTGGTTTTGTGTGGTACTTATTAGCTCAGAGTTGTAACTCACTGATTTGAGATACAGTTTTTATCATTTAAACGCAAGGTGAAAGCATCGTACAAGAAGTCAGGACTCTTCAGAATTTCTGTGGATAGGTGTGGTGGAATAGCTGAACGTTCTCTAGAATTCACATAGAGCCTGCTCCCTGTTTCCTCCTGCACCCACTAGATACCTTCCTGTGTAACTTCTCCACCCTGCCTAGTTTTATCCATGTACTGTCAGTTGCCTCATACGTTAGGAGACATATTGAGCTCATTGCTGACCGTCACCGTGGATCCATGCTGGGATAAAAAGGGATCGATGCAGGGATAAAAAGGCAAAATACAATCCACGTTGATCTCTCAGTAAGTTTGAAATTGGGTTTACCATCCTACTAGCAGATACTCATCAGACTGCTTTCTCTGACTCCTCCTCTTGAAATACAGTATTACCCTGGAACCTTGTCTGCTTCTTACTACCCCTTGAGTCCTCAAGGACTTGCTGTTCTTATCAGCCTTCAACTACTACTCAGACCCTAGGCTTTTCCACTTGCTTTTAGATATACTCATGATCCTGAATGCCCCTCCTTACTGACTTCTTCTTGTATGTGTAAATTCTGATGGAATTCAACTGTCAATTCCACATGCTCTCAACCTCCAGAGAGGACCTCTCTGCCCTGCTAGTTCTTACTTTCCAGATCGGGATGCGGCAGAATACTTTGTAAAACCCTTTTATGCAGGCCGATAGAAAGATCTGTCTGTGGGGTTGTAACAGGTAAGTATGTTGTGAGCAGGAACTCTTTTTGAAGAGGTTATTATGTGGAAAATTAATTTGGTATTTAATTAGAATACTAATATTTGTACTTTTTATTAAATTCCTGATTTTTTGAGAGTTTAATGTCTCATGATGTGATTGAATAATTTTCTTTTCCTCCTTCAGGAACCTCTAAAACGTTATACTCCACCAATATGGCTTTATCATCCAGCCCAGGGATTTCTGCGGTACAACTTGTAAGGACAGTTGGCCACACCACTACAAACCACTTAATCCCAGCATTGTGCACAAGCAGTCCTCAAACACTTCCCATGAACAATTCCTGCCTGACAAATGCAGTGCACCTCAATAATGTCAGTGTTGTTTCTCCGGTCAATGTGCATATCAATACACGGACTTCAGCACCATCGCCAACAGCCTTAAAACTTGCCACAGTTGCTGCCAGTATGGACAGAGTGCCAAAGGTTACTCCTAGCAGTGCCATCAGCAGCATAGCAAGGTGTGTGTGTGTGTGTGTTTCCGGTACCATTCCATCCTTCTCTGCTGGCTATCCTGTGGAGGAAAAAGTCTTTTTTTTTTTACTGCCCAAGCAATAGATGTCTATTGATTGACTTGCTTTTTTAACAGATACTGAGATCTGCTTAGTGTAGAGTTCTTGGACTTAGATTCTTAAAAGTAAAACAAGGGAGAAAAACACATCAAATTGGAAACAATAAACCCCACAAAAATACATCAAAAAATATTTTAGGGCGCCTGGGTGGCTCAGTCGGTTAAGCGACTGACTGCCTTCGGCTCAGGTCATGATCCCGGAGTCCCAGGATCGAGTCCCGTATTTGGCTCCCAGCTCTGCAGGGAGTCTGCTTCTCCCTCTGACCTACCCTCCCATGCTCTCTATTACTCACTCTCTCAAATAAATAAATAAAATCTTTAAAAAAAAATTTTTAGAAGCTTCAGTCTTCTGTTACTTTTTTGTAGCATAGACAGTTGGGAAGGTTAGAGGAATTACTACTTCCATGTAAGAGCTTTAATTTTCAAATCAAAATTTGTGTTCCCTTCAGTATTATACACAAAGGGAAAGTAAGTTATTCTCTATATATATGTTAAAAATGAGAATATTCTTAGATTAGTGAAATCTGTGGTGATATATTTCAGGGTATGTTTGTATTTCTCTCTGTGATATTAATACACGAGAACAGTGCATCATGGGGCTCCTGGGTGGCTCAGTGGGTTAAAGCCTCTGCCTTCAGCTCAGGTCATGACCTCAGGGTCCTGGGGTCAAGCCCTGCATTGGGCACTCTGCTCAACAGGAAGCCTGCTTCCCCCCTTCTCTCTGCCTGCCTCTCTGCCTACTTGTGATCTCTCTCTCTCTCTCTCTCTCTCTCTGTCAAATAAATAAATAAAATCTTTTAAAAAAAAAAAAAAAAGTGCATCAGAAAACAGTTGAGGTACTTGAATTAATAACTACCTGACCTTAAACCTGTAAAATTAAAGTATAATGAAAACTAATACTGTGCTTCTAATGATTATTCTTTTTTTTTTTTTTAAAGATTTATTTATTTATTTGACAGATTACAAGTAAGTAGGCAGAGAGGCAGGCAAGAGAGGGGGGAAGCAGGCTCCCCACTGAGCAGAGAGCCCGATTTTATGAGTAGTTTGTCATTGGCTTCTACTGAAATATTATGTTAAATTACTGTGTTTCCTAAGTAATCAGTTATAATCAAGTAATTAGGAATGAATAGGATTTCTTAGCTGAAAAAACTTGCCCTCGTTCCTGTATAGAAATGATAAAAAATAGGAAATACTCTTGTGAAGTACGTGTTTAGTTGTAGTTACATAAGAAGTGTCCGTAATAACATATCAGACATAATTTTCTGATAATAACATATTCTAGAGAGCACTAATGTTTCTTTTACTCTGTGCCTTTTTTTAGAGAGAACCATGAACCTGAAAGATTGGGCTTAAATGGAATAGCAGAGACAACAGTAGCTATGGAAGTGACATAACCTAAAACATGTGGCTTTTGACCTGTGCTGATGGTGTGCAGTCATTCATATTCCAGCTGAATGCAAAAGGCGACACTCTGGATCACAGAGCGTAACGATGGACCTATATGGACTACAGTATATCGGATATTAAATCGATATATGATGTATATTTTGTAAAATTGGGAAAATCACTACCTTGTAAAATAGTTTATTTGTATCATCAATATTATTTCTGTTACTTGAATAGTAGATATTCATCATCATGCTTTTGCACTTGAATTTGCAACTGAATGGATTTTAAAAAATAATTCTTTAATGGGATCATGAGCATGAAATGGGATCCTGCATCACTTGTTTTAACTATTTATTTTGCCATGTTTACATTTTGTATCTTGTAAAAATAAATCCAACTTTGTGTCTAAAAAGTTAAAGATTCATAGCTAGGAAATGAAATTCTTGTAATTTTTTTCTAAAGGAACTGTAAAGTTTTCACTTGGTTCATTTTGTTTCACAATTTGACTAGATGGACTTTTTGGTAAATACTAGTGGCATTTCACTGTCAAATATGAAGTTCAAGGCAAAATAGTATTTTCTATTACTGTGCAGGGGAAAGGGATGGATCGATACATGCAAATTTAATGTAGTAACTCACTTTTCCATATATTTTGAATGTATATTTCTATTTATAATACCAGTTTATAAAAAATAATTACACAGGAAAAACGGACTAGGAAAAATTATGCATCTAGCACATTTAAACTGTGCAGATAAGAAAATTTTTCAAGGATTACATTTTATCTGAAGACTGCATATTTTAACTGGCTTTAAAACTGTAACACACCACATAAAGGATATTTTACCAGGTATGTATTGCATCATATCATTGCAATAATTATTGGAAGTCTAGATATCGAGCCATCCCAGGTGTTGGGAGGGGGGGAGGGTTGTGGCAAGATTGTCTTTTCAATTTTGGAGAGTTTTCCTGTGGCTACAAGGCAAGTAACGGGTTGGAAAAAGTCTGACTGTAAGCGTTGGACACCTTCATAGTGTAGTGTTTTAGTGACTTTTTTTATACGGTTCTTGTAAATTAGATACGTGTAGTGGTGTTTCAGAATGTTTGTTTATGCACTAGTTCAGACAACTTTCCCTGTTACTTGTTCTTGATAAGTGAAAACTGCAGGGAAATAAAAATACATATCAAAACATGGACATGCTGCATATGTGTTTATTTCACAATGTGCACACAATATAAGTGAAAACTTAAGGGAGATGATAGCACTTAACAGCACTTTTCATTTTCACAGTGCTTTCCAAGCATTAATGAAAAGAATTATAAGAAGCTCATCTGTGGGCACTATTGGGTTTCAAATAATCCAATATAAACTACCTTTGATATGAAAAGTTCTTAAAATATTTTACGGAATGTAAGCAATTTGCAGTATAACATTCATTGAAATCTCATAAATGAGCCTCATTTTATAAATAAAAGTTTAGAGTAGAATTATATTGCAAGGGGGTTTTGTCAAGTAAGTAATGGGAAATGTAAATATTTTTAATGAATATGATTAAAACCATTTCAAACTTACATAATTTTATACTTTACATTTTTATATCTGCAGTCCTGAAAGTTGTAAATTGATATGTCAGTTGAATTAATGGGCCACGATTTCTGCTGAGAGTGGTTTTTATTCAGGTCCTAAATGTGTAAAGCAATTTATGGTCCAAACCACAGAAAAAAATAAATTTAATTTCTTCATTGGTTGTGACCTGATAGGATCCATGCTCATTTCTGCCATACTACCTCTGGAGTTACTCATTGCTGATGCTATAAAGGAAATAATTTTGATTTGATTTGTATTATGACTGTGTTCATTCTGCTTTTAGTTGGATGTATCTCCTTGCTATTAAGAACTTAACAACTTAGTGCCAATTTTGGAGAAAGCTTTTTTTTCCATTTTACTAAGTAAAGCATGAAGTGAATTTGCCTTATGTGATATACATGTTATAAATAATTGAAGTAAAACAAAAGAACTATCCATTTGTACAGTTTCTGGAGATGTGGCAAATCCAGAACTTATCAAAGACTGGTGACCAATTTATTTGTTCCTTTTGAAGTAAAATAGAAAAATAAGCCTTTCTTATTTTGGTGGTTTTAACTGTTTCACAGGTGGCATTTCGGTTACTTACACACACGTTTTTCCAGTGCTTTTCAAAAACTTTTAAGTGACAAAATACTTAGTTTCTCCTTATTAAAGAACTATCTGTCTTTGCACTGGCCCTCCACTGGGCAGTACCACCATGTCTTGGTTTTCTGAGGAAACTAGTATTGGTACTTGTAGTTCAGGGACCTTCCAGAGACCTTGGAGAATGTGGGTTTTTTGTTTTTGCCGGGATCAACAGTAGGTTGGTTGGTTGGTTGGGTTTTTTGTGTTTTTTATTTTTAAACAAAAGGATAATTCTCATGTCCTGAGGTATCTTATAATTTGATATAGATAGAAATATTTATATAAACTTTCAAGATCATCATTATGACCAGTTATTATGATGTGGCTCTAAGTATATTTGAGGATGTTTTGCATACCTTTTTTTTTTTTTTGCATAAGACCAAAGGAAAAATAAGAATATCTGGAGGACACATTTACAAAATTACATACATCACACACACACTCATGCCCCCCACACACACATATTGTCTTTTTTAAAAATAAGGAATACAGTATTTCCACCTGTGCTTAGTACTTATTCTCTATTACCAAGGTTGTTTTTTTGTTTTTTTCAAGGCTGGTTTTTTTGTGGTAAGGAGAGCAGTAAGGAAGACTAACATTTTAGAAACTTATCCCTAGTATATACTGCTATATTTGAATATAATGTTATATTTTGAACGATTTTTTTGATCAATAATATACTTCTGACAGAAATGTCTCATTCCTTAACTAACTTGGCAAACTATTAAATTGCAAAAGGTGAAGTGTATTTCAAGTAATTTATTATGTAAGACAAGAGAGTTTTTTCAGTATTAATTGGAATATACTTGTCTCACATTATGGAGCATGTAGTTTTCTCTTAGTGATTTTTTCATTTTGTCCTAACAATTATGTAAGTACCAGTATTATCCCTATTTTACAGATAAGGAAAGTGAAGCTTGGAGAATCAAATAACTTGCTTTATGTCACATAGCTGGTAAGTTACTGAACCAGGAATTAAATTTAGGTAGTCACCCCACTTCTAACCACTGCTTCCCATCTTTAAAGTGGAAGAAGTTCTCTTCAAGGAAGTACTTATTGTACTTCTCAGTCCACTTCTTGGCAGCATCTGTAAATAAGCCTCAACCTTATTTAGAAAACAACCTCCCCCATTCTTACACCACCAGGCAATCAATGTTTTGTGCTTCTAAGACTGAGTGCATTCGATCCAACTTTGGCTTCTGCCCATCCACCAAGCAAGCCCAAACCAATCCATTTATCCTCCTCTGTTGGCCAGACCTAGCCAGTAAGTGCTTACAGCTCTCAATCAGCACCAGGCATTGCAAACTGGATCTGGGCCAGGACTTGGGCTGAGTTTTAGCCCCTTCTGGACCTTGGTTTCCCCATCTGTAAGATGAGCCAAGTTCCTAGTATTCCAGAAAGGAGGCCACTGACCAACTTCGTGAAGGATTAAGTATGGCCCGTGTGCCATTGTTTTCTCCCTAAGGAGCTAAATGATGTGGGAGCTAAGGCTGAGCAAACGGGTAGTCCAAAGCTACTTTTTTTTAAAGTCATTAATGTCATCAAGGCTGATTAGCATATGGATAGTTGTCTTCTATCATGTAAAGCAGCTGAGTTTGTGTGGAACCAATTCTAGCTAGCTTCAGTGACTACAGGTCTCCAAAAGTCACAAGAAATCTATTATTTGTCAGAGGTGTCAGTGAAGAAAACAAGACCATGAAGAAAACAAGTTTTCTGTGAAGAAAACAAGACAGGACACAGTACAGTAGAATATCAGAATTTAGTGAGTGTGGTTTTAATCCTTTCTCTACCACTTAATTGGCAGGTGATTTTAATATCTTCATATCTCTGAACTTGGATCAGAGGATGAATGGGTAGAATGAGGTAATCTGTAACATCTTCACCACCTCTGATACTACAGGGATCAAATCTCCCACTTCCCCAGGTGGTTCCCTTACTTTCCAGAAAAATCACCTTCCCTGTTACTGTCACTATCCATTAACTTAGCACCATTCAAAAGAATCAATAACAAATCAGACCTTATATACCCTCCTACCATGCCTTTCCCTTTCCCATTATCTGAAGGGGAACTGTTTAATTTCAAACATGGACTTAGGACTTTTTAGCTGTGGCTTACTGCAAAGCTTGAAATTTTAACACTGAAGAGAAGGAAAGAAGGAAGTTAACACTAAGCCACATACTTCTCCAGCAGTGAGTTACTTGGTACCAAAGTTTAGGCTTGGGCTATTTCTAAATGAGGTCTTCTGTGTCATACTAAGATAAAGAGTTCTGCGTGTACTTAAGTATTTGTGTACTTCAGACATTTTGTTATGTTCATGAAATCTCCCTTATAATATCATTGTGTATTTGAACAAAACCCCTACTTGACTGGCTAACTGATTAGAATACTATTGCAAGTCAAGGTGACAAAATATCTCTGAACATTGACCCTACCTCAGAGTGAACATCATCCTCAGGAAAGCCTAGGATTCTGCAATTACCTTTGTTGCTAGAACAAAAGAGGTTGACTCCAATCACAAAAAGAAAATTATTCCGATTTCAGTGTACAAACTATTGATTTAATCAACAGCATATTCTACAACAATCACATTTTCCATTTGCCAATGTTGAAAACCTTTAACCATTAGTGTATAGAAGAACACTGTGTTCTTCCTCTGCTCAGTGCCAGAGCCACTGGAGGTCATGGCAAGCGCACACAGATTCTGCCTTACTGATGCCTGTCTCATGTGCTCTTCTCACTGCCATAAGTAGCTTTTGGTCAGGGACCACATGAGCCCAAAGTAGGGGTAACCAAGATGCAGGATCTCAGCTTTCAACCTGGCATCTATGCTATCTGCTGAGGAATAAACTATTACAAACAAACCATATATTATATGTGAGTTAGGAGTCTAGCACCAAGCTGAAATCAAAGTGGAGCTGCTCTGTATTCACATCTGGAAGCTCAAGTAGGGAAGGATCCACTTTTTTTTTTTAAGATTTTATTTATTTGACAGAGATCACAAGTAGGCAGAGAGGCAGAGAGTGGGGGGTGAAGGGAACCAGACACAGGGCTCCATCCCAGCACCCTGAGAGATCATGACCCGAGCCTAAAGCAGAGGCTTTAACCCACTGAGCCACCCAGGTGCCTCGGGAAGGGTTCACTTCTAAGCTCCTTTGGGTTGTAGACAACATTCATTTCCTGGTGACTGTAGACCTCTTAGTGATTTGCTTCTTTGAAGGTAGCAATGGAAGAGCGTCTCTGCTATGTGAAGTTTCTGCTTCAGAGAAGCCTAGATCTTCTTTTTTTTTTTTTAAGATTTTATTTATTTGACAGAGAGAAACACAGCGAGAGAGGGAACACAAGCAGAGGGAATGGTAGTGGGACAAGCGGGCTTCCCATAGAGCAGGGAGCCCGATGCGGGGCTCGATCCCAGGACTCCGGGATCATGACCTGAGCCGAAGGCAGCTGCTTAACGACTGAGCCACCCAGGTGCCCCAAGCCTAGATCTTCTTGACAAGCTCGTCTGATTAGCTCAGGCCCATGCACCCTGATCTGCTTTAACTTAGCCAACTAATTAAGGACCTTAATCACATTTGTACAATTCTTAAACTTGCTCTACTCCGTTAGAAGCAAGTCACAGGTCTTGCTCACACTCAAGGGGAGGGAATTGCACAGACAGAGATACTAGGAGAAAGGAATTATAGGGCTACCCAAAGGCATATCTGTCCGCTGTAATTGGATTAGCCCTGGCCCACTGACTGCTCGCCCTGCCTTCCCCCATCTCAGTATCTTGGATTAACTTCAAAAGAACAACTTATTTTTAGTAGATAAATATTTAGGATACACTGTAGTGCAAACATTTTGCCATTTTATAAATCATAAATTGCACAGTTCTGGGTGTTAGGCAGGAGGTCAGGTCCAGTTCGGCCATAAGGTTGGCCATCATCAGTGTGAAAGCCTTGTGGAAACCGGAATGGATGAGATCAGGTAGAAAAAGGAGGAATAGCCGAAGAGTCAACAGCCAAACCTCAACCTCCATGTGGCCAGAGGAGTGGGGAGGGGCAGAAGAGACAGGTAACAATCAAGGACGAGGAGCTGTGATCCAAGGGCTTCTAATTTCCTTCAGAAGAGCCATACTGAGATAGAGTGCAAGTGGGTAGATGTGAGTGTTGTTGGTAAAGAAATAGAAGTGATGAGAGTTTAGCAGGCGGATGAAAAGTCAACTGATGACACGATGAGAAAGCCTGGCTTCAAGTCCTCCCTGGCACTTGCAGCCGTCACAAGCACTTCAGAGGCTTTGAAAAGTACAGACGTGTGGGGTCTCATCGCAGGCCGGTTAAGTCAAGGTCTCTAAAAGTAGGTCTGGATTCGAGCATTTTTTTGTTTTAGTTCTTTTGTCTGCTCATGTGATTGGTTCATTGATTGGGTTTTTTTGTTTATAAGTTCAACAGCTGGTGTTTGTTCGTTAGAGGTAAAGTTAGGGATGACCAGTCTGATCTTTCTGTTTACTAGTTATAACCATAGACAAGTAATTTTACTAAAAAGCTCAGAGGGGTTTTCTTGGCTATCAAATAAGGACGGGTAAATAATTTCCCTAGTCCCATTAGCTCCAAAGAAATACAAAGAATGCCTCTCACTGAGCAAACTCCATGGCCACTGCTAAATATGAACCATGCCTTATAACAAACACCGTTCCCCTCTCTTTCAAGGTTTTCAGATTGCATGCTTAAAAAAAATAATTCTGTTTTACAGTTCTCGAATTAACATGGTGGTTATGTAAATTCTCTACAGCAATTGGTAAATATACCTCATACTTCCCCATTTCAAGAAAATCTAAATTCTGATCTAATCACCTCCAGACCATCATTGTGCTCAGAGAAAATTATTCCCTGTGATGATCTAATAACCTCTTTTTAAACACTCGTTCACCCCAGCGAGAGAGGTCTTCTGGCTCTCTAGACCTCGGCTGTCAGCGTCCACTTTCCAACTATATACTACTACTCTGGTATCTGACTACAAGAACAAAGTTACTGTCTTCAGGAAGCTGTTGAGAATTTTGCTTGCATAACATTTACACAGCATTGGAGCTTCTCTTTCCCAGGACCTCTTTGCTTCTCTGTACTACTTTCTGCCATGGATTTGAATACTATTTTTATCCCAGTGACTTTAAAATTTTAATCTTTAGCACAGAACTCTGCTCTGAATTCCACTCTTCCACATCCAAGGCGTTGTTGACACCAGCACTTGCAAATCTCACAGACATTCCCAAACACGTCTTGCCTGCATACCCCCACATCAGCCTCTGCCACCTCCCCAGGCACCTCCACACAGCCCAGGCTCCACCCTCTCAGCTGTGGCACCTCCACACACCTAATGGTTTCAATTCCTCCCTTTGCTCATCCCACCCCTGTTCCAATCCATCCACAAGTCTTTGACATGAGTTCCACAATGTACATGGCGCCCATCTGTTTTTCTCCTTGTTCAGATTGCCACTGCTTTGTCCAGAGCACTACTGTCTCCTGCACGGCGGCAGCCTCATGACCCTTCTCCCCACTTCCATTCTTGCTCATTTCCAATCAGTTTACTCACAGCACATGTGATCCTTTAAAAATCAGATGATCTCAGTTGTCTTCTAAAGGCTTCCAGTTGTTTCCCATTACAGTTTATCATGAGCATGCCATGAAGGCGCGCACAGGAGTTGTGTTTTTCCACGACATCAGCTTTATTTAATCATAAAGCACAGTTAAATCACAACGATAAAGCAGGTTCTGGATTCCAGACTCAGTGACAATTCACCATGGGATTAAACTTGGCTTCTTCCACAGAACACGGAGCAGGACAGAAGACAAGCCCACAAGAAACAAGACAACAGAAGGGGGCAGGAAGTGAACAAACCAAACACGGAGTCAGTCTGGGGACACACAGTTGAGGTAAGGTCTCAGTCTGGCCCGGGGTCAGCTCCCAGTACTCACTGCTTCCGATGTTCAAGCAGGAAAGATCTCGGTTGTGTTCGGAGATCCATTGGGCAGAGCTTTCAGTGGTGGTTGCCTTTTTTAAATCAGACATAGAGGGGTCATGTCCAAAGAGTCTGACAGTTTGCTGCCCAAATCATTCCCTTCTTAAAGGGATTTAATCAGTTTGGGTCCCTGCAGACCCCCTCTGGGTCTGCTGGTTATCAGTTCTGGGGTGTGAGCGTTGGTCCCAGTGAGATCTCCTAGCTGCAGAGTACCTTAACTGCTTGCATCATTACTTGACACAGGCCTCTGCTTGACATGAGAGACTCCATTTTGCTCTCTACACAGTTAAAATCCAAATACCTACCATGATCCTAAGATCTTCTGTGTCTTGTTCTGCCTTCTCCTAATTCATCTCATATTTTTTCACCACACCACACTCGAGCAGCCACTGGTAGATCCAATCCTGACTTTAACAAATGATTTCCTGCCTCAGTGCCTTTGTATGTGGACACAACTGTCTAGAATACTCCTCTCTGCCTATTAGCTTCTTCTCATCTTCTAGGCTTAGAGGGTCTCCTCCTCAGGGAGATGCTCTCTGGCCATCCTCTGGTGTTCTCTGTCCCAGTTCCTTATCTATGAATGATACAAAGGAAATATTTTTAATTATTTGCTTATGAGTCCCTTTGTCTGCCTCATGAGCCTCATGATGACAGGGACTTGCTCTCTGTTTAATCTCTTGCACTTGGCACAGAGCCTGGTACGTGATAGTTGCTGAAATATTTGTTGAACAAATAAGTGAATGAATAACAATTAGTGCCATCAAACAGAATCAAGAGATTTCTTTCTTATTTTTTATTCTTTTTATGGTTATCTTAAACTGAAACATGGTGATGACTAGATATAGTTTCATTTCTCTTGGACTTATTAGCCAAACAGACTTGAAGTCTAAAATAGTTTAATTGTGCTTAAAATGCCTGACCTATGGCTTTTGAAACTGGTTTTATTTGAGAAGCATCCTTGGAGGGTTGCTGTCATCTTCTTTAATCTGTAGTCTAGCAGATGGTTGTAGGTGGGTAGTGGCAGAAAGTAGGCTTTGATTTAAGATTCCCAAAAGCTATTTTTCTACTTATGTTTATACAGAATTAGCAGTCATGCTCAAGAAAATCTGGGAACAGACTGGATAGCTGCTGGTTTCGTCACTGTGTGAGCTAGAAATATTTCTTCATCAATGATTACTGTAAGACTCATATCTGGTTTTGTTACTAATCAATGTTTTCTTATGCATTATGCTTTCTGGGTATATTTTTATCAAAAAATCAGATTTCAACACACTTACCAGGAATGTAATGAATTATTAAAGCTTTCCACTTAAGCTATTTTGGAGGGAGGATGCTTGTTCACACCAAAGCCACATCAGATGTTCGCCCAAAAATGCAAATAACACTCATACACAATTGTTTATCTTTGACCCCTGTTCTCCTCCAGAGGTGGCTCACCTTGGGCCTAATTTTTCACCTGTAAACCATTCTGTCCTGGCTGCGTGAGAAAGTGCTGTTCTCCCCAACTTCCAATATCACAGGTGAAATTCACTTCTATGTTCATGAATGATGAACAACCCTTGTTTCAAGGGCTTTACCTTTATCCATTTTGTCTTAAGGAATAAACTGCATAGATTTTTTTATCACAAAAAGCCCAACTGATGATCTTGTCCGACTATCTTATTTTACATACAAATAAACTGGGACCCAGACAGGTGAAGAAGCCTGTCCACAGCTAGGTGGTGCCCAGTCTGGGACTGACCCTACAAGTTTTGCCAATTCTTGTGTACTTTTGATCATTCATGACCTTGTCCAACAAATGCTTGTTTCAGTGGTTTTCAGCTCTTAGTTCTAAGTTTGAAAGTGTTAGATGGCCATGTTACTAATGAACATTTAAATGGTTTATCATACACGTTATATAGGTTAGGGACCCTTAAAATGGCATGCTTTGGAATTAGTATTTAAATGTCCCTTTGCCTTTAAGGCAATACTTAAGAGTATTGCAGATAAGTAGACATTCATTATATTACACAAGTTTTGGGGTGTCTGGATGGCTCAAGCTGTTAAGCATCTGCCTTCAGTTCAGGTCATAATATAGGGGTCCTTGGATGGAGCTCTCTGCTCAGTAGGGAGTCTGCTTCTCCCTCTCCCTCGCCCCTCCCCCCACTCCTGTGCTTGAGCTCTCTCAAATAAATAAATAAATAAAATATTTTTTAAGATAAAATAAATTACACAAGTTTTTTTAAAATTGCAAGCCAACTTTTCAGAAGTTTTGCATATATTCACTAATTTGGCCTAATTTTATTGGATTAAAGATAATTATTTGCATGTAAAGTTAGATATATCTTTTGAGCTAGCAATTTCACTGGAAAGTGGTAAATTACTGGGGTAGTGAGCTCCTACTAATGGCACTTAAGAAATCCATAGAGATTGTGTGGAAATCTGGACAAAATGCCTTCTTTTGATTTTATTTACTGATTTTCCAAAATATCTGAATTTGTCATCTTATTCAGCAACCCCTGACCACTCACTGTGTTTAAGACACACTTGGACGCTGTTAAGGATATAAAATTTTAAGAATCTTGGCCCTCTGGAGAAAAAGACACATACCTGTACCAATGAAGGAGGATGGGAACTGAAATTAGCTTACCTGGGTCTTGGTTTCAACTCCTGGTCTGCTTGAATCCCAATAACATGGTTCCCGAACTCCAGGGCTTCACATAACTCTTCAAATAAAAATCCAGCTCCCTCTCCTGGTCTACATGGCCCTTTCTGACCTGCTCCCTGCCCTCTCTTAGATCTAATTAATCTGTTTCCTCTCCGATGGCCCCAGAGCCTTTGAGCTCTGCTCCCTCTGTCTAGGGCACTCTTTGTTCACATCATCACATGACTATAGCTCCTTCATAGTTCCCAGCTGAAGTACCAACTGCCTCTTACATTCTGTAGCTAAACTTTCTATCCCTTCACCCTATTTCACCTTCATCATAGCATTTATTAAACTTGAATTGTCTGGTTTATTTGTCCATTTATTTGTTGCCTGTGTCTCTTCTTTCTAGACTGTCAGTCTCATTATTAGAGCTGAAACAAAGTCTGTCTTATTCCTGGCTCTATCCTCGTCACCTTGCACAGCAGCCTGGAATATAGTAAGGGCTAAGTATATAATTCCTGAATAAATAAGTGAATGATTGGTGCTAGTCTGATTACACCAGGATTTCTTGAGAAGCTTTAAAATCAAATGTGTAGGCTAGACCTCCAGGGATTCTGATTCATTGTATGAGTCCTGGGAGTCTGGTTGTAAATTCTACCCCAACCCCACCCAAAATTCTTACTTATACTCAGCTTTAGGACCCAATGTACTAACACCAATTGATCCCTTGGGTTCTTTTACCTCCCAGTGCAGCCTATTTCTGCTCTGACTGCTTTATTAGAAAGATCTTCCTGGAGCTCCTGGCTAGCTCAGTGGGTAGAGCATTCAGTTCTTGATCTCAGAGTCATGAGTCTGAGCCCTCTGCTGAGTGTAGAGCGTACTTGAAAGAAAGATCTTCCTGATGCTGAGCTAGAATCTTCATCTACTTCACAACCCATTGGTCCAAACTCTACTCTTTAAGGCCATATATAACATCATTCATTCATTCATTCATTCATTCATTCATTCATTCATTCATTCATTCAATATTCATTAAAAACCTACCATATACCAGTGTTGTTGAGGTGCAGGGATTTAGCAATTAAAACATTGCCCTAAGAAATCTCCCACTGTCTAATCTACCTCTACAGTTAGCTGTATTTCCACATTTATTAGTTTCTGGTTTGTGCTTCCAGTGTTTCTCAACACAAATACAAGGAAACAAACAAATAAAACCACTCATATTCTTATCTTCCTTCTTTCTTACACAAATGGAGCAGACTACATACATTATTTGCACTTTTTCATTTAAAGTACATTCAAGAAATGGGATGTATTAACAGAATGGAGGTTGTAGGATTTTGCCCTCTCACCAGTAATATTTGAGTGGTCATTCCCACCCAGTTTTACCAATACGGTGTTCTTTTGTTTTGTTTGTTTTAAAGATTTATTATTTATTTTAGAGAGAGAGCGCTCACACGCCAAGTGCGGGGTATGGGGGTGCAGAGGGAGAGAAACTCTAAGGGGACTGTGCCTTGAGTGTGGAGCCCAACTCTGGGTTTGAGCTCACCACCCTGAGATCATGACCTGAGCCAAAACCAAAAGTTGGATGCTCAACTGACTGTGTCCCTCTTATGCCCCCCAATACAGTGAGTTTTTAAACTTTGGAATTTTTGTTAATCTGAAAGGCAAAAAATAGTATCTCAGTGTAGGTTTAGCTTAGAATTATCTTATAATGAAAGAGATTGAGTAACTTTTCATATATTTAAGGGCCACTTTTATGTCTCTTCACCAATTTTTCTACTTGAAAAAAAATTTGACAAAAATCCTAGGAGATCCATTTCAACACCCCTAAAAGAAACCCCTTAGCTATTGAGGAGTTACTCATCCATATCCTTCTCCCTCCAGCCCCTGGCAACCATCAATCTGTTTTCTGTCTCTATAGTTCTCCTATTCTGGATATTTTATACAAATAAAACCATATATGACTTTTGGGGCATGGCTTCTTTCACTTAGCATACTGTTTTTTTGTTCTTTCATTTTTTTAATTCATTTGAGAAAGAGAGAGCACAAGCAGGGGGAGAGTCAGAGGGTCAGCGTCAAAGAAGACTCCCCACCGAGCAGGTGCCTACCAGGGGCTCACTCCCAGGACTCCGGGATTATGACCTAATCCAAAGGCACCCAGGTTCCCCTAGCATGTTTTTAAAGTTATCTACTATTGTAGTATATACCAGTACTTCATTTCTTTTTATGGCTGCATAATATTGCATTTTTTGTATATACCACAATTTACTTATCTATTCATTTGTTGATGTGTCTATTTTCGGTTTTTCTCATCTCTGGACTTACATAAATAACACTGCTATGAACATATATGTACCTGTATTGGTTTAAGTACCTATTTTCAGTGTTTTTGAGTATTTAGCTAGGAGTGGAACTGCTGTATCATATGATAATTCTGTGCTGAACTTTTTAGTACAAGAGTTCCAATTCCTCCACATCCTCAGCAACACTTTACTACTCCCCCTTTTTTTAATGATATCCATTCTAGTTTTTGTGAAGTGGTATATCATTGTTTTGATTTTGCATTTCCCTAATGACTAATGAAACTAAACATATTTGTGTGCTTGTCAGCCATTCGTCTATCTTCTCTGGAGAAATGTCTATTCAAATCCTTCACTCAGGGGCGCCTGGGTGGCTCAGTTGTTAAGCATCTGCCTTCAGCTCAGGACCTGATCCCAGGGTCCTGGGATCGAGCCCCGCATCAAGCCCCACATCGAGCCCCACATTGAGCCCTGCATCAGGCTCCCTGCTCAGCAGGAAGCCTACTTCTCCCTCCCACTCCCCTTGCTTGTGTTCCCTCTCTCTCTGTATCTCTCTCTGTCAAATAAATAAATAAAATCTTTTTTAAAAACCCAGAAACAAATCCTTTGTACATTTTAAAATTGGGTTGTTCACCTTCTTGTGTTGAATTTCAAAGGTCTTAATATATTTAGGATAGTACACGCTGATAGGATTTGCAAAGATTTTTTTCTGGTGCTATAGCTTAAATTTTTCATTTTCTTAATAATGTTCTTTGATGCACAATGCTTTCAATTTTGACAAAGTCCAATTTACCTATTATTTCTTTTGTTACCTGTGCTTTTGGTATTATCTAAAAATTCATTGCCAAATACAAGATCATGAAGACTTACTCCTATGCATTTTTTTTAAATTTTTTGGTTTTAAGCTCTTATACTTAGATCATTGATCCATTTTGAGTTGATTTTTTTTTTAAGATTTACTTATTTATTTGTTGAGTTGATTTTTATATAAGCTGTGAGTTCAGGACCAATCTTTACTCTTTTGTATGTGATACCCAATTGTCCCTGCCTCATTATCTGGAAAGATTCTTATTTCCCTGTTGAGTGGTCTTGGCACTCTTGTGGAAATCAACTGGCAATAGATGTCTGGGTTAATCTCTGTATTCTCAACCCAGGGACAATTGGGTATCACATACAAAAGAGTAAAGATTGGTCCTGAACTCACAGCTTATATAACATAGCAAACAACAAGTGAAAGAAGCTCTTTCACTTCCAACCACTTTGTGTCTTTGGATCTAACATGAGTCTTTCACGAATAGCATACAGTGGATTATTTGGTTTTTAAGCATTCTTCTGATCTCTGCCTTTTGATTGGTGTAGGAGTGCTGCCAAACTGACTTCACCTCTGGCCCTCCATCTTGTTCTCCCCACTGGTGCACAGATGCACAGATGGTGCTCCTTTAGGTAACTACCCTGGGACCTCACTACCACCATGCCTCTTGCTCCATGAAAGCTGCAGACTTAGGTCCAGAAGAAGAGCAGAGAGTAGGGGGAGAATAGCTGCAGGAAAGGGCAAGGGATTGCTGCGTAGTTCTGCCTGGAGTGTCTGCCCTCCAGACCATCCCTGGCAGGGAGTTACCCTGAACAAAACTTTGTAAGTGGTATGGAGAAGCTTCCTTCAATTTTCAGTATAAATGTGCTTTCTCAGTCTGGAGGATACATTGCCTACATTCCTTCATCTTCTAACAATTGGAGAGCTTAATCTATTTCCATTTAAAGTAGTTATTGATAAGGAAGTTTTCTGTATGTCTTATACCTTTCTTCCCTCCATTTTTTCCATTACTGACTTCTTATGTGTATAATGGATTTTTTGTAGCATATCATTTTGATTCCCTTTTTGTTTATTTTTATGTGGGTATTTTTGAATATTGTTTTAGTGTTTACCATGGGGGCTACAATTAACATCCTAAACTTATAACAATCTAATTTGAATTGTTACCAACTTAGGTCCAACAGCAGATCAATACTCTATTCCTATAAGCTCCAACCTCCCCTCTTCTGTTTTTGCCATTTATGACATCTTTATACCTGGTATGCCCATTAAGATAGATTTGTAATTATTGTTTTATACATTTGTCTTTTAAATTATGTAGGAAACAAAAAAAGAGACTGCAAAGAAAAACACAGATGATTAGTGTTTATATTTTCCCATGTAGGTACCTGAAGTTTTTTATTTCTTTTATGGCTTTGAGTTACTATCTAGTGTCTTTTCATTTCAGCTCAGAGGGGCTCCCTTTAGCATTTCTTGTAGGGCAGGTCTGCTAACAACAAATTGTCATAGCTTTTGTTTATCTGGGAATGTCTTAATTTCTCCATCTTTGAAGGATAATTTTGTCAGATACGGAAGTCTCCGTTGACATTTTTTTTCATTCAGCATTTCTTCTGGCCTCCACAATTTCTGATAATACGTCTGCTATTGACTTACTATTCCTTGTATGTGAAAAGTCACTTTTTTCTTGCCATTCTCAAGATTCCCTCTTGTTTGCCCTTTGACAGTTTGACTATGATGTTTCTTGTAATGGATCTTTTTGCATGTGTACTTCATGTAGTTCATTGAGCTTCTTGAGTGTGTAGATTTGTATCTTTGATCAAATTTGGTAGGTTTTCAAAAAAAAAAAAAACATTTTGGTAGGTTTTCAGCCATTATTTCTCCAAATATTCTTTCTGCTTCTTTCTCTCTCTCCTCTCCTGCAGTTCCCATTAAGTGCATGTTGGCATACTTTATGGTACGCAACATCTCTTAGGCTCTATTTATTTTTATTTTTATTCCTTTTTCTTTCTGCACTTCAGGCTGAATAATTTCAATGGGCTTGTCTTAAAGTTTGTCGATTCTTTCTTCTGCCTGCTCAAATCTGAGATTGAAGCCTTCTAGTGAGTTCTTCACTTTACTTACTGCATTATTAGCTCCAGAACTTCTATTTGGTTCCTTTTTATGATCTCTATGTCTTTATTGATATTCTCTATTTGTTCATATACTGTTCTGGCTTCCTTTAGCTCTTTGCCCATGATTTCTTTTAGCAATTTGATTATATTTAAGACAGTTGAAAAAAAAATTTTTTTTTAAAGGCACTTAAATTTAAGCCTTTATCTAGTAAGTGCAATGTCTTTATCTCCTCAGGGATAGTTTCTGTTAATTCTATGAGTGGGATGTATTTTCTTGTTCCTTTACATGCTTTATCATTTTGTGTTGAAAACTACACTTTGAATTTTATAATGTGGTGATTCTGGAAATCATAATTTTTTTTTGCTCTCCTCAGAGTATGTGTTTCTTGCTTGTCATAGGCTGTAGCTGTTTGGTGACTTTTCTAAACTATTTTTGTAAAGTCTGTATTCCTAGTCATGTATGACCTCTGAAGTCTGTTTCTTTGTCTTGTGTTCAGTTAGTGTTTTAACAGAGATTCCCTTGAATGCCAGGAGCCCTACCCCCACCCCTTAGGGAAAAACAAAGCAGAGAAAGAAGAGAAAGAACAAATAAAAGAAAAAATTCAAATATATACCAGTTTTTGCAATATGCTCTGTGTTGGAGCATTTCCTAAATGTTTAACCAGACCATTTACATCTCTGCTTTAAGGCTTCACTTCTTTGTATTAAGCAAGAGATGAGCCAAAGACAAAAGCTTAAAGTCTTCTCAGTTCTTTTCAGGCATGTGTTCTGCCCTGGGCATGGATGTGATTTTTTAAATTCCCAGTACGCTAGGGTCCTTTTTAATGCCCTTAATTTTCCAAAGAAACTCTCTCCCCAGGTTTTCCACCTCGGATTTTCCCCTTTATTATTACTTCAACCATAGTCATTTGCCCCACCTTGATGCAAATGATCAATTTGCCTTATGATATTTTCAAGAAATGTCTACTACTTTTCTACCCTGAGCAAGTTACAGGTTAGGCAAAACAAAAACAAAGCACCTTGTGTCAGTCCTTCAGACAGGTTAGACTAAACAAACACAATGCTTTGCATGTAAGGTTTGTTCTACTCCTTCTCGAACCAGACTAGAGTCCTGCATTGGGAACATGACATACCATCTTCAAGGCCATAGATATACTACAGAGGTGGGTGAGACAAGGGCAGAGGAAAACATCACAAATCTTTTCTACCAATTTTAGGTTACCTTTTTCTTGATAAAAGGTTTGCTTGAATCTTGTAAATCTTTGCTTTCCAGAGTTAACAAAGTTGATTCTAAAATTTGTTCTTATTTTTCTGATGTCTCTTTGGAGCAGTGGGTCCTTCGAGGTACCTATTTTTACTCCACAATTCCCACTGACATGTGGCAGCTATATTCTTGCCCACCTCTTTATATATAATCTTCATCATTCACATTGCTTTGGGTACAACTCTTACCACAGCATGAGGTTGTGTGTTGCTTTGAATAGTCACTTGAGCACATTTCCATGTTTTGATATGAGAGATCTGTTTTGTCTCAATTATTTCCTATTACTTTATGTGTAATGTTTGCATGAATGTTTGTGTGTGTATGCATATTTTTGTATATGTTCATTTCATTACATGGTCTGCTTACTTTGTTCATTTTTGTTGTGGTGGTGGTTCCCTTTGAGTTTAGGAAGGCTTCCATATCTTGTTTTAGTGATTACCTTTTTATGCATATCTTTATGAAATACCCTTAGTTCCTTCTTTCTGATTCCCTATTATGAATAACAATTTAATTAGCTTGTTACTTCCTTGCCCTGCTGACCCTCTCTTCTCCAACATCCAATTTAATCAGTAATACATTTCTTTCTTTTTACCTTTTTATACTAAAAATACTTAAGCTTACATTACTATAAATGATGTCCTTTGTTCCCAGCTATTTCACATGAGACTGTCACTATGCTTATTTTGCTCTCCACTTTAACTCCCATTTTTGCTAGTTTTATCATTTAAATATTGTTGGAACACATAATATTAACCCCTATTCCCACCTTTGTTTTAATTACTATGGTTTTTAATACTTCTTAGTGTTTAGCAGATTAAAGCTAACATTTTCTAAGTAACCTTGGTTATTCTTGCAACCTTTCTTTCCATATGAATTTTAGAATCAGTTTCTTAGGTTCTAAGAAAAACTCTGTAGGCGAGTTGCTTGGAATTATATTGAATCTTGGATAAATTGGATGGAATTTACCCACAAATGTCTTTGCATATTTGTTGTTAGTCTTACCACTAGGTGTGTTTTTTGTTGCTATTGTAAATTACTTAGAAAACCACGATTTCTCCATTAATGTATTGCTTCTTTCTTCCATAACATCAATAGGTACCCTGACCTTCACTTGCTCTCCTTGTGCCTCTCTGCACTTACCTCCAAGTGGTTACCTATGCCTTGTTCCTTTGGTGTAGCTCACACACTAAATCCCACAGACATCATTTGTCTCATCACACTGATCCCTTGCCCTGTCAATGCTAGCCGGTAATTACACTAACCAATCTGTTTTCAGGGCCAAGGTTATACTTTCCAGTCTCTTCTGATCCTTGTGTTTTAATAAGTGCCCCTGTTTTAGGCTGTGGTTTTGGTCTAGGCAGGTATTAATGGGACCCTGAGCTGGCAGTGGAGATGGGGTTAAGACAAGACAATATTGAAGGAGAACTTCCAGCCCATGACAAATGGTGAAATGCAGGAAGCAAGGAAGGGAGAGGCACAATGATTTTCCTCTTTCAGGCTCCCGGGGTTGTGTGCCAGAGGCCTTTTGCTTTCCACTTCATGCTCTCAAGGTCAGAAGGCCAAAAACTCACTTCAGAAGTGAACACTCTCTCCTCAATTCCCTGTGCTTCCCACAGCTCTCCAACTCCGCTCTGTTCTGCATTGACAGTCCCAACATCCCTTGGGTTTTCTGGCTGTTTGCTGCCTTCTAACAATGAGATCCTATACCTGATATACTGTGGATGCCCCATGAATGCTATGTGACCAAATGAATGACAACTATTGCAGGTTAATATCTTTGTAACTTCTGGGGTAGGTCAAGATGGTACAATTATGCCCAAAACATATTTGGCACTAGCATGGCTAATAAACCTATACATTAGAGCTGAATGTGTTGAATCCATGGAAGGCCAGGCTCTCTCTTGCCTCTAGGCCTTTGTGTGTGCAAATTTCTCAGCTAGAAAAACCATCCTCTGCCCTCAGCCCGTCCTTGGGTTGCTAATATTTATACCCCTCTAGGAGGCCTTCTCTGACCAGCCCCTTCCTTCCTCTTCCTTCTTTCCTTCCTTCCTTCCTTCCTTCTTGAGGTTTATTTTATTTTTTTAGTAATCTCTGTAGCCAATGTGGGGCTCAAACTCACAACCCTGAGATCAAGAGTTGCATGTTCTTTCTAACTGAGTCAGTGAGGCACCCCTATTTTTTTTTTTAAGTAAGTTCTATGTCCAACAAGGGGCTTGAACTCATCACCCTGAGATCAAGAGTCAAATGCTCCACTGACTGAGCCAGCCAGGTGTCCCATAACACTTGCACTTTAATCAGTAAGCTCATCTTCTAAGCTACTTGATGGCAGGGAGGGACCTCAAGTACTTTATACAGCAGTGCCTGGCACATATTAGGCACAAAAATATAACTTGTTGGACTGAATGAACTGGATTGCTTCTATCAATGGGAAGAGAAAGTTGTTCCTTTTTTCAAAATAGTCCTTCCAAACCATGTAGAGTGTTGCCTTTCCCATCTCAAGAGAGCCCTCCATAAGGGATCCAACCCCTATCTCACTAGAGGATGTGACCCAGGACTTCAGATGACATATGCATGGAAATCAGTGCTCCTCTCCCCTTGACAAAAGTATGTAGGTGCAGATGGCTACCCGCTGTGGTACCTCACTCACCCTCTGGAGCTGTGCCAGTTTACCCTTTTATACATGGTCCCATCCCTGCTGCCCAGACTGTCTGGGTTCCCATTAGTGGGCCTAGTGGCAGCTTTACCTCTGTCCTTGACCCAGGGAGCCTTGGACCCTTATGCCCTCACCATCCAACCAACATCCTCCCCCACTCCCATTAGCTGAGAACCTTTCCTGTGGCTGACACAAGGCCAGGGCTCCTTGGTCCATCCAGTGCCGGGAAACCTCTTGTACTACTTTGTAACCACAATGCCCGAAAATTCTAACCTTGAGGACATCTGTGAGTCATGCACACCTCCCAGGGTTGGCAGCCACACAAGAACACCCAGGGTAGAGGGCTGCTTAGGAGCCAGCAGTCAGCACAGTGGGCACTAGGCCATTTGGAATCCTTCATCTGGTCCCTCCACTTGCCCTTCTTTGCTGTTCCTTGTCTCCACCAGACCTGGCTGTCCAGGGTGTGGTCGGTCCAGAGCAGGAAAGACGAGCTGGGGGTCTGGGAGGACTTTGGCAGCTCTCATGGACTGCAGCAGCCGGGAAATAGTGCAAATTGCTTCTGGGCCTTATGGCTGTTTGGGGGCTGCAGGCATGAGGGTCATTTTGTCTCTCTCAAGAAATTGCTTGGGCATGAATTTTTTTAGCCATGTCAACATCTCCAGCTACCCCAGCACTTTCTCATAGATCCTGGTGAGCGTATGCCAGTCCCCAGTAAGAAGAGTGGCACCCTCCAACAAGAGGAAGGCATGCTCTGTGTACACCTTGTTAGCACCCACCTCTCAGGACAACCCAGTCTCTTACTGCTATTTAGGACTTTACTTCCAGTCACTGTTAAGTATAGGGGTCAGCACTGTCCAGCAAAAAGGCAATGCAAAACACATCTGCAATTTTAAATCGCCTAGTAGCCACGTTTAAAAATGCACAAAGACACAGGTGGCATGAATTTTAATAGTATATTTTATTTAACCCAATGTATCCAAAATATTATAGTTTTAACCTGGAATCAATATAAAAATAATTGAGCTATTTTATACTCTAAGTCAGTTTAATGGGAGGGTATCTTATATGGCTTCAGTTTTTAATATTTACACTGATTAAAATTTAATAAAAATGTAAAATGCAGTTCTTAAGTGGCACTGGTCCCATTTCCAGTGCTCGATGGCCACGTGTAGCTGGGGGTGGGGTGGGGAGGGGAGGGTGCTGCTGTGCGGGACGGCAGGGGCATGGATATTCAGGAACCGAGTGGCAGCTCACTTGCGGAGGCACGCTTTCTGGATCTTACTTCAGTGTCCCTGTGTTTTATTTTCTGTAGTCTCACGCTTTGACCCTGGAAGGACTGTGCCCCCCCAAGTCCCCGAGAGAGCAAACAACTAACTCACTGAAAGCATGGGGTTCACAGACAGTCCAACAAATCCCAAAGCCACACCCAACGCCTCCGCGGGGCTCTCACACCCCTGGCCACTACCCACCTGCCAGAGTCACCTGCCACCGCCCAGACAACTGGGGACAGCCCTTGCCCCAGGGCCTGATGAAACGACTCTAAATAGGCAATTCGAAGCCTGCTTTCCTGGCCTCACCTGTTCCACTGCAATAAACGCTCCTCCTGTTTGCGTTTTCTCCTCCCTCTGCCTCCTGACCAACTCCAGTGCTTCCGGCTGCGGCCGTCTCTAACAAACTGTGAGCACAAGCTTCTTCCTTCAGGACCGCATTTCCGCGTCTGCATGTCTTACGGTACCATTTTAAACAAATCCCCAGTACCCTTAAACCACCTGCTCCTGAGTTCATCTTCCCTTCCTACCACCTCTTCCCCAACCCTGGCGTCCTCCCTCTTAACCTTTCTTTGTTCTGCGAATGAGGTTCCTGCTTAGTAAAGCTCCTATTTCCTGAGCAGGCCCGTCAGGTATAGTTGGGCAGGTTGTATACAGCACCAATTAGGGCTGATATCCAGCCGGCACTTGGCACTCGGTTGGCCGGAGGAAGCCTCTTTTTCTATGGGCTGGCAAAATTGTTCCTCTTTCCATGCCACCTCCCTAACTCCCTAACTCCAACGCTTCCTGAAGCCCTTCCAGGTATGTTTGCAGACCTTGTGCCCTTGAAACAGAAGGTGGGCTCCCGCTCGTGGAGCAGCTTCCATGTTCTTGCATGGGAATGTATCCTCTGGCCGCAAGGAAAGTCCGCAGGAAGGTGGCCGGAGCTGTATGGAGCAGCAGTATGAAGGCAGAAAAGACGCTCCTCTGCCTGCTCACAGACTCTGCTCGCTGACCCCACCCGCCTCCCATGGACACCAGGGAAAAAAAGCTGACAAGGGCGCGAAGCAGGCCCTTTCTCACCTGCCTCCTGCCTGTAATTCAGTGGGGCTCAAGTTTCCAGGAATGATTCCTGAGAGTCTAGGCTAGGTCACTTGTTCTCAAACTGAGGAATGTCAGAATCACTGGAGGGCTCAGTAAAACGCACATCACCGGGCCCCAACCCCGGAGTTTCTGGCGCAGTAGGCCTGGGAGGGGCCCCAGGAGTCTGCATGTCTACCACGTTCCCAGGTGATGCCGATGCTGCTGGCCCTGGGAGCACACTTTGAAAAGCACTGCTCTCCATGTCGCGCTTTCAGCATCAGCCACCACCTGGAGTGGGGACCCTAGTCTCCACTCCTGAAACTCGGGACCCTGTTTTGCACACGGCACCTGAGCTTTCTGGGGAGAGATTCTGTCCTGAGGCAGATCATTTTGCTTCCCTTCAGCAAGTCTTACATATTGTCTCTGTGAAAGCTTGTGGGCCAGGAAAAAATACCCAATATTGTGTTGCACACTGTGTGTTTTTGACACCCAAGTGATGATGGTAGTTTTCAAAGCCGCACCGAAGTATTACATTAAATTTCTCCTCTTTACTTACCCTCAGCTGAGTGACACTGAGGTTCCGATTCCAGAACAAATAAGGATTTTTCTGTGCTTGTTGCTATGAGCTGTAAACCTGACAGGGAGAAAAAACAAGATGGATCTTATTTTAGAGAAGCCTATCTCTTCCTGGCTCACTCTCCTTTCCCACTTAACGAAGATGTTGGCTTTTCAGGAACCCCAGCTCAGCTTCCGAAAGCCATAGCAGCATAAGTAGGATGCTGAAAAGAAAAGCCGTGTCCTCCCCCACTCGGTACCAGCTTTCCTTGGAGAGCGGGAAGCCTCATTAAATGACAGCAAGTTGAAAACTGTCAGTGAGAGAGGCGATTTGCATGCAACACTGAAACCCCTAGGCAGTCGTCATTTCCGACTTGTGGCTGCCTGTCTATGAGGACACCTTGGAAGCTTCCCCAGATTGCTGCAGCCTCCAAAATTGGACCCGGTTTTGTGAGCTGATGTCTGGATATGCTGCCTCCTGGGGAGGAGGGGGTGGAGGAGAAAACAGATTTTAAAGTGCTCCTTAAATTAAAACCCAAATCGTCTCCAGTCTGCACAGTGAGAACTGCTTCAGCTAGGCATGCTCTCTCTTTGCACAGCCCATAAATGATGCGGAGGGATGGCCCCTGGGAAGCCCTGTCACTTAACTCTTTTTGCACCGGTGGGCAGACCAATCTTCAGGAGCCAAGCTCTGAGCGACAGCAGGGAACGCAGAGCACATTTGGAATCAGAGGCTCTGAACATTAGAGGCACTTGGGGAGCTTTTAAAAGGTACCCATGCCTGAGCTCCTCCTCAGACCAATGAGATCAGGGTCCCCGAGCTTGGGGCCCAGGCAGCAGTCATTTATGCCTCCTCCACTCAGGTAATTCAGTGCACAGCCAGCATTGAACACCACTTAAAAGCCTGCCTGCCACTTACCGGCTGGGTAATAGTGGGAGGCTGCTCAACGTTGGGTTCCCTGCTGACTCAGTGGGGGTGGGGGGGCGGCGGAGGGGGGATGTTACTGACTTCCCAGATTGTGGTGAGTAGAGAGGGAGGTCAATGTGCAGAAAGGGTCTACTGTAAGTCCTCAATAATGGTATATTCTATTTTGAGCTTGGGTTGGCAACTGAGGGAAAATCCTGAAATGGAGAAATGAAGTGAGAAATAAGATTAAAAGGAAAATCTAAGGAAATGAAATGGCAAGCTAAAGGTTAGGAGAAAATACTCACAATACACAAAGAAATGATGAGGGATTCATACTCAGATTATAGACAGATCCCTACAAATCTGTGATAAAAGATGAAGAACACAATAACAAAAGAGCAAAAGACTTCAACAGACACCTCACAAAAGAAGATAAATGACTAGCCAATAAATGCATAAAAATATGTTCAATGACATTAGTCATTAGAGAAATGCTGATTAAAATCACCATGAGAGATCACTTCACATCCATTGCAATGGCTGGAATTCAAAAATTTGATAATACCAAATGTTGGTGAGGATGTGGATCAGCTGGAAGGCTTCTACATTGTGGGTAGGAACATAAAATGGTATGATTCTTTTGCAGATCTATTTGGTAGTTTTTCATAAAGTTAAACATCTATTTACAATACAATACAATACAATCCCAGCCTAGGAGAAATGGACACATGTCCACAAAAGACTTGTACATGAGTGTTTACAGTTGCTTCATTTATAGGCAGATATTGGAAACGACCCAAATGCCCATCAACTGGTGAAAAGATCAACAAATTGGAGTGTGTTACTCAGCATTAGAAATGAATGAACTGCTAATACAACAGTAGAGATAAACCTAAAAAACAGTATGTAGTGAGAAAGAAGACAGACACTGAAGAGTGTAACTGTGTGATTCCATTCAAGCAATGTCTAAAACAAATGTATAGTGACAGAAAACAAAGGGTGGACAGGATTGACTAAAAAGAGACCTGAAAACTTTCTTGGAAATAGAAATATTCCATTTCTTGTTAGAGGTGATAGATATACAGTGTGTGCATTTGTTAAAACCTCACCTCCCAATTAAACCTGTGCATTTTCGGGGCCCCTGAGTGACACAGTCAGTTAAGCATCTGCCTTCAGCTCGGGTCCTGATCCTGGGGTCCTGGGATCAGGCTCGCTGCTCAGGCCGGGAGCCTGCTTCTCCCTCTCCCTCTGCCTGCTGCTTCCCCTACTTGTGCTCGCACTCGGTCAAATTCATAAATAAAATCTTTAAAATAAAATAAACCTGTGCATTTTATCGTAATCAGGTGAACTCAGTAAGAAAGGGATTGGGGAAGATAGGTAATGAGATCTCACAGCAGAGATTCTAAGTGGTGGGTGAAAGAACGGATCCTGGAGGATGACTCAGTGTGGCCGCCAAGTTCACCACCAGCTGTTTTTGCCTGGATCGGAGGAAGTGTTGGTGCCTAAAAGGAGGTGGACAGCAGATTTCCATGGAATACTCATCAAGGATGTGTGCCCTCTGCAGAGGAGTATGATCTCTCGGCTCGTGTGGTTCTCTTGCCAGGTTGAGAAGCATTCTATTCTCTGAGATTTGTATACATAAAATCTTATGACGGGAAAGCCATTCCAAGTGGGTTTTCAACTTGTATATTTTACCAGAGACTAAGCCCCCAAATGGGATGTTGGGGTGTGGGGTCTTAATCCAGCCTGTGCTCAGGAGCAGACCTGAAGAAGTTCCAAGCGGCTGGAAGAGGGGACAGTATGAGCATCACTGAGGACGATGATTGCAAATATTGAAGTACAGCAAATGCATGAGTGTGTAATGATATTAAGCCAGTATAAAAGTAAATCTAATTGATCACCATTGGAAGATGGGAACCAAGCCATTATTCTGCAAGCTGTAAGTAAAAGGAAAGAATTAAGCATGGAGCTTGCCTTCTCTTTCCTAACAGTACCACCCAGTAAAGCATTAGGATCCAAGAAGACGTTGACATTCACAGAAGTATCGCAGCTAATGAATGAAGAAAGAAGAGTAGATTTTGAATGTCACAATTTTGGATGTAGGAGCATTGTTAGCTATTAACATCATGAAAAGACAGACAACCAGACAGGATGTGCATCCTGGTGGAAGTGCACACCACCACCCAGCAGGTTTTCTCACTGGTAATATCCAGCCTGAATCCCATCAAGCCTACAGATCTAATTCCCAATACACAGAACAGAGGAGCTTGTTAAACAGCACCCGTGGGAACCAGTCAGCAAAATTCAGTCTCAGGAAACTACAGGACAGAGTATCTTTTTTTTTTTTTTAACAACAAATTAAACATAAGGGAAAAAAGGTAGAAAGTAGCTGTGCCAGTTTGCATTCCCACCAACACTGCATGACCTGAGCCAAAGGCAGATGCTTAACCGACTAAGCCACCTGAGCTTAACCCACTGAGCTCAATGTCGAGCATTTTTTCATATGCCTGTTAGCCATCTGGTTGTGTTCTTTGGGAAAATGGTTATTCATGTCTGCTGCCCATTTCTTATCTGGATTTTTTGTTTTTTTGGGTGTTGAATTTGGTAGGTTCTTTACAGATTTTGGATGCTAACCCTTAACAGATATGACATTTGCAAATACCTTCTCCCATTCCATAGATTGCCTTTTAGTTTTGTTAACTATTTCCTTTGCCTTGCAAAAACTTTTTATCTTGATGAAGTCCCAACAGTTCATGTTCCCTTTTATTTCCCTTGCTTCCTGCAAAGTGTCTAGCCTGAAGGTGCTGTGGCCGACGTCAAAGAGGTTGCTGCCTGCGTTCTCCTCTAGGATTTTGATGGTTTCCTGTCTCACATTTAGGACTTCTTTCCATTTTGAGTTTATTTTTGTGCGTGGTGTAAGAAAGTGGTTACATTTCTTAGTTTCATTCTTCTGCATGGGGCTGTCCAGTTTTTCTGACACCATTTGTTGAAGAGACTTTTTTCCATTGGATATTCTTTCCTGCTTTGTTGGAGATGAGCTGACCATGTAGTTGTGGGCCCACTTCTGGTTTTCTATTCTATTCTGTTGACCTATGTGTCTGTTTCTGTGTCTTAAACATGTTCCCTAGCAGTGTATGGAGTCTTTTTTTTAAACAAGAGAAACTAAATAACAAATATTCCATGAAGTATGTTGTGGTCACAGGGGCTTTGTGGCTCCACCAAACATAGTAAAAGACAGTAACAGTATTGGGGGGGACTGTGCCCCTTAAACTACCCAGACTGACCCAAGGTGCCTGCTCACAAGTGTATGTTCTCTTCTCCCAATTAAGTCACAAAAGCCTCCAGTGTGGGGACAGTGTTTTCCTATTGATTTGTTGGCACTCTGCACACACCTTCCACCGCTCAGTCCTCCACAAGGGGGGTGCTAATACATGTGTGCTAATAGCCTGTGCTGTACTAGGGATCCGTGACCAGGGAGGACCTGTCTCCTGGCCTCACCTCCTCCTGGCCTCTCCTCCCTGTGCTGTTCCGCACATGTCTGCTATCAGTCACATGTCTGCTGGCAGGGACGTCTCAGAAAGAGGGTGAGAAAGACCTGGGATAAGGTGCAGGCTTCCATTGGCTCATTCCTGGGAGGGTCAAGAATAGGGGCTTTGCTCTGGATTGGATCCTGTGGAAGGTGGGACATCTCTATGATCGGGCATCATCTTAACACACTTTACCTTGGGGAAGGCAGGTTAGAGTGAGGCTAACGTGGTAACTGGTAACGAAGCAGGAGTCAATCATTTTAGAGGAGAGAAATGAGAGCAAGAGGGAGAGAGAGAGACCCAAAGAAAGTGAGGGAGGGCGGAGGGGTAGGGGCAGGGTGTTGGTATTTTGTGGGTTGTGGAGGGGCAGTTTTTTTGTCTCACTTTCCCACAGTACCTGAGAGCCAGTGTCTGGCAGCGCTCTCGGATCAAGATCGTTCAGTCCAAGAGGAGAAGTAGCCAGCGGAGAGCTGCTAACAACACTGAGGCCTGCCCTGAGGGGCCGACTAGAGCCCAGGGGTCCCTGGCTGCCTTTCTGTCACTTGGGGGCTTTGTTTCTTTTCCCAGAGCTTTGCGTGGATTATCTCCTTTAGTCTTTACAACTACCTCACGAGGAAGGTATTTTTGTTTTAGGTTGGGCTCCTGGAACGCAGAGCCCAAGACAAGGAAAACCCAGAAACTTCGAGAAGGACCTAGAATCTCTGAGACCGTGGAGCTGAGTCCAGAATCTGAGCTCAGGAAGGAGGCGACAGAAATGGACCACAGTGAGCAGCAGACAGCTGCATTCAGAATCCAGAAGGACTGGAGGCAGCCATGACCAGCCAGTACGAAGGCAGGGGCCGCGCAGGCCCTGGAGCGCGGCGCCTCGCCACGCCCCTCCCCTTCAGGGGCACGGCGCCTGCAACCAGAAGGCAAGGAGCCCCGGGGACATACTTGATTCAAGCAGAGGGTCGGTGGGCTGGGCCTAAGGCTCTGCAGGCCTTTTGGATCTTTCTGGCTTCTTCATCACTCCTCACGCACCCTGCGGTGGAGAAGCTCCTCTGAAGGGCTCGCCGGCCTCTGGTCACGCTGTCGTCAGGAGGCAGCTGGGAAGTACGAGCAGCAGGTGAGGCAGAGCCCAGGGGGCTGGGGGTGGGGGTGGGGGTGGTCAAGGGCTGGAGAGGGCTGGGTGCTTGTCCCCAGCTGTGCAGAGTTTTTGCTGATCCTCTAGGACCCCGTGGCCCATGTCCATTAGAGCTCAGAGCCCAAGCGCCTTGGCAGTTTGAGCAGCGGTAATGGTATTGAGGAAGAATGGGGTCAATGCGAGGAGTAAAGTGCTGGCACCCTTCCTGGCACTCCCGTTAAAGAACGTGGAAGAGCCTGAGAGTTGCTGAAGCAGCTGAATACTTAGTGATAAATATTAGAAGACAGTGAACGGGGAGGGAGGACTGGTGGGGCTGCCCAGGCTAGTGTGCAGGCTTTGTCTTAGTTCACCCCTTCTTTTTGGGGTCTCCTTCCTTGTGCAAGTCTTTCCCACCCGCTCTCTTAAGTGACATCATCAGACATGGATTGAGCACCATCCGTTGGTCCACAGTGTTGTTACAGGCACCTAGTCAGGAACCCTGGGCACTTGCTAGTCCTCTCCGACCCTCAGTTTCCTTATCTGTAAAGTGAGTCAGTTGGATTTGGAGTCGCCTTTTTTTTAATCAAATGCCTTTTTTTTTTTTTTTTTTTAAGTTACCTCTACACCTAACGCAGGCCTCCAACTCACAACCAGGAAGATCAAGAGTCTCAGTGTTCCACCCACCGAGCTCGCTGGGCGCCCCTGATCAAAGGCCCTTCAAAGACTAGGGAGAGCCGCGTCTCACGCTCTCACGGGCAGACGGCTCACCAGTGCAGCTCGTTAACATGCAGAGCCTGGTTCAGTGGGCCCAGGTGGGGCCTGCGAGCCTGCAGTTTGGACGCCTTCCCAGGTAACGCGGAGGCTTCGGGTCCACGGGCTACACAGAGTCGCAAAAAAGAAAGATCCCTGCGGGATATAATGGGAAGCTCCAAGGCCTCTGGTCAATGGCCCTGGGTGGGAAGTGCAGTGCTGCTCCTACACGGTCATGGATAGGTTTCTTAACTCCCGTCAGCCTCATCTTTAAAATGGGGCAGTATCATCCTCCTTGCAGGGGGTAGATCACCCCTCGTTGTTGGGGCCTCATTCCTTGCACCAGTGTCTCCTACCCATGATCATGTGGTGGGACACAGTAACTCAGGTGTCACCACACGGAACTCCCGAATGTCTTAGGACTGGCAGGTTCACCTCACACAGGGATGCATCTGAGGCTAACGTGTCACTTTGGTTTGAACATACTCTCACTTGACCCATTTCTTAATGCTGCCTCACAGAAACAGGCAATGCATTTGTGACCTCGGGGACCCCTAGCTTGTTTATTCTTGGGTGTATTCCCCAGTCCGCATAACTGTCAAGCGATTCCATTGATTGATCTCTTCCCTTTGAGATCCAGAATGTAAAAACGTACTGGTCTTGGAGTTCCTTGCAAAGTGCTCTTCAAATGTGTTCCCGGCTAACTAATTCTTTATATTGCATCTGTCTGCAAAATACAACGTATCAGCACATTTCTGTCAGCTCTGCTTTCAAAATAAATCAGGAATCAGTGCTTTTCCCACACCTCCCTGTCTGAGGACCTACTTCTCTGGTTGGGACATCTGTAGCCACTGTTCGATTGGTTTACATGTGCTTTAGTTTCTAAACTGAGTAGTTTCAACAACGGTAATGTCTTCTCTCACAGGCCTGGAGACTAGAAGTCTAAAACTTAGGTATCAGCCCTGCTCCTTCTGAAAGGTCTGGGGGAGATTCCTTCCTGGTCTAAGTCCAGCTCCTGGTAGCCCCGAATGTGGACTGTGGATCGTGGATCAGGCAGCCAGATTCCGTTCTCTGCCTGTGTCTTCACACCGATGTCTTCCCTTGGCATCTTCTCTGTGTGTCTGTCTGTGAACAAATTTCCCTCTTTTTTCAAGGACATGAGTCACATTGGATCAAGGCCCATGCTCATGACTTCATCTTACTTCATTATATCTGCAATGACCCTATTTCCAAATAAAGTCATAGACAACAGTACTGTAGGCTGGGACTTCTACATATCTTGCGGGAGGGCAGCAAATTCAACAATTCACCCCGTAACATTCTGCTTCCACGTTTACTTGACACCCCTTCATTTTCCACCCATCATCATTCTGTACTACAAATCAGATCATGTAGAGGCTTAACCCACTGAGCCACCCAGGTGCCCCTATGCAAGGTATTTTTAAAAATTCTTCTTGGGGAGTGCCTGGGTGGCTCAGTGGGTTAAGCCTCTGCCTTCGGCTCAGGTCATGATCTCAGGGTCGTGCTCTCTGCTCAGCAGGGAGCCTGCTTCCCCCTCTCCCTCTACCTGCCTCTCTGCCTACTTGCGATCTCTCTCTGTCACATAAATAAAATCTTAAAAAAAAAAATTTCTTCTTGGGGCTCCTGGCTGGCTCAGTTGCAGGAGCAGGCGACTCTCGATCTTGGGTTTGTAAGTTCAAGCTCCATGTTAGGTGTAGAGATGACTTTAAAAAAAAAAATCTTTATGTGGACATTGGGGAGGGTATGTGCTATGATAAGTGCTGTGAAATATGTAAGCCTGACGGTTCACAGACATGTACCCTGGGGCAAATAATACATTTTATGTTAATTTTTTTTAAAAAGTCTAAAAAAATAAATCTTTAAAAAAAATTAAAAATAAAATTTTTCCTTAAGTCAGTTTGTGTTTTTATAGAAATGTGTCCATTTCATCTAAGTTGTTTATTTTGCTGGCATGCAGTTCTTGGCATTCCTTTATATTCGTTTTGCTTCTTTAAGATCTGTAGCGATAACTCTTCTTTTATTTCTGATTTTAGTAATTTGAGTCTTCTCTTTGGTTTTCTTGATCCATCTAGGTAAAGCTTTGTCAATTTGTTTGATCTTTTTAAAGAACTAACTATTGGTTTCATTGATTCTGTCTCTTACTTTTCTATTCTCTATTTTGTTTACCTCTGCTCTAATTTTTATTATTTCCTTCCTCCTGTTATCTTTGAGTTTAATTGCTCTTCTTTTTTCCAGTGTCTTAAGGTGGAAGGTTGGGTTGTTGATTGAAGATCTTTATTCTTTTTTTTTTTGAAGATCTTTATTCTTTCATGGTATAAATTTCCCTCCAACCACTGCGTTAGCTGCATCCCATAAGTCTGCTATTTTATGCCTTCAATTTCATTCATGTCAAAGCATTTTCTAATTTTCCTTGTTGGTTGTTTAAAAGTGTACTGTTCATTTTCATAGATTTGTGAATTTTCCAGTTTTCCTTCTGTTCCTGATTTCTAACTTTATCCCTTCCTAATCAGAGAAGGTACTTTATATACTTTAAAATCTATTGACACTTTGTGAACTAACGTGTGGTTTATCCTGGAAAATGTCTCATGTGCACTTGAGAAAAATGTATTCTGCTGTTGTTGGACAGAGCGTTTTGTGTGTGCCCCTTAGTTCCAGTTGGTGTGTTATGTGGTTTACATCTATTTCCATACTCATCTTCTGTCAGATTGTTCTGTCCACTATTGAGAAGAGGATATTAAAGTCTCCAACTATTATTATAGAGCTATTTCTCCCTTACTTTCTGTCAACTTCTGCCTCATATATTTTGCTGATCTCTTAATCAGTACATATATGTTTATAATTTTCATTTCTTCGTGCTATATTGAGCCTTTTATTATATATAATATTCTTCTTTGTCTCTTCTAACCTCTTCTGATTTAATGGTTACTTTGATATTAGTATAGCCACCCATGTTGTCTTGTTTCCTATGTCCATGGAATTCTCTTTTCCATCGTTTCACTTTTTTTTTTTTTTTAAGATTTTATTTATTTGACAGAGAGAAACACAGCGAGAGAGGGAACACAAGCAGAGGGAATGGTAGCGGGAGAAGCAGGCTTCCTGCAGAGCTAGGAGCCCGATGTGGGGCTCGATCCCAGGACTCTGGGATCATGACCCGAGCCAAAGGCAGACGCTTAACGACTGAGCCACCCAGGCGCCCCCATCATTTCACTTTCAATCTATTTGTGTCTTTGGATCTAAAGTGACTCTTTTGCAGATAGTACATAGTTAGATCATTTTTAAACAACTCATTCTGCTGGGGCACCTGGCTGGCTCAGTCAGAACAGCATGTGACTCTTATTCTTGGAGTTGTGAGTTTGAGCCCTACATTGGTTGTAGAGATTACTTAAATAAATAAAACTTTAAAAAATAAATAAGTAAAAATAGAAACCCATTCTGCCAATCTCTGTCTTTTGACTGGAGAGTTAAATCCATCTACATTTAAATTAATTGTTGATGAAGAGGGACTTCTGTCATTTTGCTATTTTTTTCTATGTGTCTTATAACTTTTAATTCTTCAAATCCTGCATTATTCATCTTGGGTGTTTATTTTTCATAGTGAAACAGTTAAGTTCCTTTCTCATTTCCTTTTGTGTATATTCTTTAGCTATTTGTGATTACCATGGTGATTGCATTAACATTCTAAAGTGATAGCACTTTAATTTGAATTTATATCAGCTTGATTTCAATAACATACAAAAACTTGTCCCTTGATTCCTCAAAAAGTTAAAAATAGAGCTACCTATGATCCAGCAATTAAACTACTAGGTATTTATCCAAAAGATACAAACATATTGATTCAAAGGTGCACCTGCATCCCAGTGTTTATGGCAGCAATGTCCATAATAGCCAAAATATGGAAAGAACCCAGATGTCTATTGACAGATGAATGGATAAAGAAGATGTGGGGTGTGTGTGCGTGTGTGTACGTAATGGAATGTTACGCAGCCATTAAAAAGAATGATAGCTTGCAGTTTACAACAACATGGCTAGAACTAGAGGGTGTTACGCTAAGCGAAATAAATCAGTCAGAGAAAGACAAATACCATATGATTTCACTCATATGTGGAATTTAAGAAACAAAACAGATGAACACAGGGGAAGGGAAGGAAAAATAAAATAAGATGAAAATTGAGAGGGAGGCAAACCATAAGAGATGTTGAACTCTAGGAAACAGACTGAGGGTTGCTGGAGGGGAGGTAGGGGGGAAGGAGTAATAGGGTGATGGGCATTAAGGAGAGCACTTGAGGGGCGCCTGGGTGGCTTAGTGGATTAAAGCCTCTGCCTTCGGCTCAGGTCATGATCTCAGCGTCCTGGGATTGAGCCCCACATAGGGCTCTCTGCTCAGCAGGGAGCCTATTTCCCCTTCTCTCTCTGCCTGCCTCTCTGCCTGCTTGTGATTTCTCTCCTCTATGTCAAATAAATAAAATCTTTAAAAAAAAAAAAAAAAGAGAGCACTGGATATTATGAGTGCTGAGTGTTACATGTAACTGATGAATCACTGAATTCTACGTCTGAAACTAATAAAAAAATAACTCTGCTCCTTTAATAGCTCAGCCCTTACCCTTTTCAGTTGTCATTGTTACAAAGTTACATCTTTATACACTGTATGTCCAACTATATAAACTAATAATATTTTTAAATGTATTAGTCTCTTAAATTGTGTAGAAAACAATAAGAGTGACCATTGTGACAATAATAGAGCTTCTATAACTGCTCATGTATATACCTTTACGAAGGCCCTTATTTCTCCATATGGCTTCAAGGCACTGTCTAGCATCCGTTCATTTCAGTCTGCAGGACCGCCTTCAGGTCAGACTTGTTGGCAACAGACTCCCTCAGTTTTTGTTCATCTCCCTTTTGTTCATTCTCCCTCACTTTTGAAGGACGGTTTTGCTGGATACAGGTTTCTTGGTTGATAGTTTTTTTCTTGTATACTTCACGTATAGCAGCCCACTGCCTGCTGGCCTCCAAAGTTTCTAGAGAAATCTGCTGACAGTCATATCATGGATCCTTTGTATGTGACAAGTCACTTCCTTCTTGGTGCTCTCTCTTCATCTCTGTCATTTGGCGGTCGGATTATAATGTGTCTCGTTGAGCTTCTTGGATGTTTATATTCATGTATTTCATCAAATTTGGGAAATTTTCAGTCATTATTTCTTCAATAATTCTCTCTACCCTTTATCTTCATCTGAGACTTCCACAATGTGTATATCGGTTTGCTTGATTCTTAGGTTCCCTTGAGCTCTGTTTAGTTCTCTTTAACCTATTTTTCTTTATGTATCTCAAACTCAATAATTTCCACTTTCCTATCCTTAAGTTTGCTGATTTTTCCTTTGGCCTGTTGAAATCTGCCCTTGAATCCCCCTAGTGAAGTTTTCATTTCAATTATTGTGATTTTCCAGCTACAGAATTTCTTTTTGGTTTCTTTTTAGGTTTTCCATTTTATTCATACATTGTTTTTCTTGATTTTCTCTACGACTTCTTTTAGTTTTTTAAGCATCTTTAGGATGGTTACTCTAAAGTTTTTTCTAATAGATCTGCCGTTTTAGGAGTAATTTCTATTGGCTTATATTTTCCCTTTGAATTGGTCATAGTTTCTTATTTTTGTATATACTGTGATTTGTTGTTGTTGAAAACTGGACATTTGAATTTAATAATGTAGTTAGTCTGGGGTGCCTGACTGGCTTCGTTGGAAGAGCGTGCAACTCTTGATCTCAGCGTTGTAAGTTCGAACCCCATGTTGGGTATAGAGAAAAATAACTAACTAAATAAATAAATACATACATACACACATACATAAACACATAAATACATAAGTACATAAATACATACATACATACATACATACATAAATAAATAAAGTAGTAAGTCTAGAACTCAAATTCTTCACCTTTCCCAGGGTTTGCTGGGTCTTTCTTTCTTTCTTTCTTTCTTTCTTTCTTTCTTTCTTTCTTTCTTTCTTTCTTTCTTTCTTTCTTTCTTTCTTTCTCTTTCTTTCTTTCTTTCTTTCTTTCTTTCTTTCTTTAATTTTTTAGTTGTTGTCAGCTCTCTCTGTGCTGAAGATCAGGCTGAGGTGTAAACTTTAGTTCTTCTCGGGTCTTTTCTGAGCCTATGCTTTTCTCTGGCCATGCACAGTGACTTTCTGATTTCCCCTATCTATGAGTTTGCTTTTGAATGTCCTAGTCTTCAAGATCTGGTGCCCAAAATGAGAAAAACTGAAAAATGAAAAGGGGGAAAAAATCACTGGTCCTTTAAATCACCTAGCAGTCACTTCAGCCAGAGAGGGAGGGGCTTACAACAATGTAGGGAAATACGACAATGCCCCCTGACTATTAGTCTGTACATCTGTGATCAGAGGCAGTAATCAGTGATCAGAGAACAGATCTCTGAAATTTGGAGAGCAGTGGCCTTTTTGCCAACTGCTGGCAAAATTGGATTTTGCAAGCAGTATGCAAGCTGCTCTAGGAACATGTGTGCAGCCCACCCTGAGGCTGGGTGTGGGGGATGGGGTAACGACTATTGTGCTAAGCACTGAAATTGACTGAAATTACTGCAATTTCAAAGTAGTTACACAAGACTGTTTCTGCTACTGCAATTGTTGTCTAGGTGGGGAGGAAGATTTCCAGTGTTTCCCACTCTGCCCTCTCCTCAGAATCTTCCCAAGGCTAGTTTTTGAGGCCAGTCCTTGAGGTTTGTTCTGACCACCTGGGGTCTCTTTCTCTAGCTGTCTCTGGTGAACTAGCTAGCCTGTGGTTTAGCTTTACTGATCTTAATTTAAAAAAGCTATTGTTTTCTAGAGCACTCTTAAGCTTGAACTACTGCACACTCTGTTTCAAACAATCAGTTCCTTTTTTCCAAAAAGATTGTATTTTTTTGAGAGAGAGCATGAGTGGGGGGAGGGGCAAAGGGATAGAAGTGGGCTCCTAAGTGGGGAGCCGGTTGCAGGCTTGATCCCAGGGTGCTGTGATCATGACCTGAGCCCAAGCAGATGCTTAAACAACTGAGCCACTGAGGCACTGCTGCTAGACCTCTCTTTTCTTATGGGTTGTCTCTCCCCTCAAGCAAATTCTCTGAGCCACTACTCTGAGCACTGGCTGGTGTGGTGGCCTCTGGTCTTCTTGGCTTAGCCTCCACGCTACAAGTGAGCAAGCTCAGAGGGGGATGATTAAGGCCCCAGTGTTCTTGGTTTGTTAGGCCTGTTAGAGAAACTCCATCCTATGGGTTAAGCCTGGATAAAAGAAGAGAGGAGTTTACCCTCTTTAACTTGAAGTCGGAGTGGATGAGAAATGCTGGTGACATACCTCTCCTAGTGAGATATGGTAACCTCTGACTGAGAGGTGAGGGGAAAGGGAGCCTGTCTCCTTGACCATACCTACTTGGAGTGGGGCTTCCATTCGGCTGAGACAGGGTAGGGAGTGAGACGTAGGGAGTCGTGACTCAAATGCCACACACACTCACTGCTCTTATCAAGTTTAATAGATTTCCTTGAACAAATGTTTCTTTATGTGTTGTATACCCTTAGGACAATTTCCATGGACTTCAAATAGTTGTTTTAAAAAATAGTTTCCAGGGGTGCCTGGGTGGCTCAGTACATTAGGAGTCTGCCTTCGGCTCAGGTCATGATCCCAAGGTCCTGTGATCTAACCCCACATTGGGCTCTCTGCTCAGTGGGAAGTCTACTTTTCCCTCACCTTCTCCCTCTGCCTGCTACTCTGCCTATTTGCGCTCTCTCTCTCTGTCAAAATGAATTTAAAGATCTAATAAATAAATAAATACATAAATAAAAGTTTCTAAGAATTTTTTTTTTTTTTTTTTGCTGGGAAATGGATCCACTCAGCTCTTCATGGCTACCAACCTGGGAGTGAAATTCCCATCCAATCCATTTTATACTCTGCTGATGAAGTGATTCTCTTTGGGGTGTTTTGATTGATATCATTACTTTGTTTAGAAATTGTCAACATTTCACAACTACTGCCAGGGACTAGTTGTAATTTAATAACCACTTCACCCTTGCTCCTCAGGCATGGAATCCCAGCATTATTTGGGGCAGCAGTGCACACAGCTAAAAGATTATAGCAGCTAGGTGTGGTGGTGTGAATGAGTTCTGGTCAATGAGTAGTAAGTAGAAATGTTGCTTCTGTCTGAGGAAAGCTGCTGTAAGAGAGCAGTTCATTCAGGATTGTGACTCTTTGCCTTTTCTTGTTGACTAGAACATGGTATTGATGGCTGGTGCACTAGGAGTCATCTTGGTCAATGAGGCAGTCTAGTGTGTGGAAGTTGCATGGTGAGGATGGCATAGTAAAAACATAGAAAACTTTTTTGCTTTGATGACAGAGTTCTTTGTCCTATCCTGGAACTGCCAAATTAGTCCTGGACTGCCTTCTTATAAAGAATATAAATCCTTATGTGTCTAAGCTGCTATTCTGCTCAAGTGTCACTTCCTCTGAAAGTTTGTCTGACTTCTTGACAGCTAAAAATGGTTTCTCTCTTTTTTTGAATTCTCATAACACTTACCTCTCACTCCTGGTGGTACTGATACATAATACAACATCCCCCCTTGTAATAACATTATTTAGGTTTATGCTGAAAGAAACCAGATGGCTAGCCTAATAAAATCTAGCCCAGATTCTTCAAGGCTGATTGTGGGGGAGGAATCACCA
Organism: Procyon lotor; assembly: GCA_028646535.1. Taxonomy (NCBI): domain Eukaryota; kingdom Metazoa; phylum Chordata; class Mammalia; order Carnivora; family Procyonidae; genus Procyon; species Procyon lotor. Next base: position 69,650,494 of record CM053605.1, on the reverse strand, counting down.
AGAGAGGAGTGCTGGCTGGACCTCAAAGCTCTCATCCCTGCTCCAAGATGCGCTTCTCTCTGGGGCTCTCTCACTAATTGCTCCTACCATCTATAGGCTGGTCTCAGGGGTCTCTGCTTTCATTTTGAGGGTTCAGCCCAAGTATGAGGACATGCAACATACAGCTCTTCCCCTAAATCCATTTGGCACAACTGAGAATAGGCTAGGAGATTTCTTTAAAGATTATTGAGAGCCCAGGGTAACAGAGGGGAAATCAACAAAGACAGTAAAATAACTTTAGGTATCTGTTTTACTGATCTTTAGCTTGAGGTCCCAATTGCATGTTCTGTTGCCTCCAAATAGAGATTACTTCTATGCCTTGTCATCTTTAGATTCCATCCAGATGCAGCCATTACATTGTTTTAAAGCCTTTGTCATGAAGGTAGTGCACATCTGTATCTGCATGTCCAAGCTGAGACCTGGATCTTAACATTTTTTTTGAAACCTTGGTAATTAAGAGGATAAAAAACAAACAACTTCTGTCATTAAAATGAGTCATTTACTTATAGAGGTAATTTTTTTGGACCTAGAATTACAGCCAAGCGGAAATTTTGGTAATGTAAGTATCCTCTTCTAAATGAAGGTGTTTGAGGCTAGTTCCAAGGAGCTAAACTTTCTTAGAATTTTTTAAAAGATTTCATTTATTTATTTGAGAAGGAGAGAGCACAAGCAGGGGGAGCAGCAGAGGGAGATGGAGAAGCAAACTCCCCACTGAGCAGAGAACCCAATGCGAGGCTTGATCCCAGGACCCTAGGATCATAACCTGAGCCTAGGGCAGATGCTTAACCAACTGAGCCACCCAGGTGTGCCCCATCATAGAATTTAAGATAATAAAATTTTGTCCTTGCTGGATGCTAAGTTGTATCTGTACATGCTTTCCTTGCTTTTGGAGAGAATTCTCTTAACTAAGGAGGGAGCAGTAATAATGATGGAGATCTAGCACAGTGCCTGGGTCTTGGACTTGCACTGAACCTCTATATTAGTCAAAGGAATGGAGATTAAGAGATACTAGAATTGTTTTCGTGGAAGAATTTATGGGACTCAGAGATTAATGCAAAATTTCAGGGCAGGTGACAAAGTGCGGCTGAGAGTTAATAATTAAAAAAATAATAATAACAAACATTTTACTGGGCTTATCCTATGCCAGGCAGTGCTCTAATACTTAATGTGCATTATCTCATTACTCTTCATAATAACCTTTGAAGTAACACGATTATCATCCCCATTTTACAGATGCAGAAATTGAGGCACAAAGAGGTTAGGTATCTTGCCCAAAGTCACTCAGCTAGGAAGAAGTGGAGTTATGATAGAAATCCATGCCATGCAGTTCCAGATCCTGGGTCTTACTCTCCTTACTGTCCACTGAAGGAAAGTGTCTATTTCTCTCCACCTCTACAGGAAACCCGAGTTCTCATCAGTGGCATTCCGTCTCCTTTATGAAGCTGAATATTTCTGATGAATAGAAAAATGGGTGATTTCAAAAATTTTTTTAAAAATATTTTATTTAGGGGCGTCTGGGTGGCTCAGTCGTTGAGCCTCTGCCTTCGGCTCAGGTCATGATCCCAGGGTCCTGGGATCGAGCCCCGCATTGGGCTCCCTGCTCGGCAGGAAGCCTGCTTCTCCCACTACCATTCCCTCTGCTTGTGTTCCCTCTCTCGCTGTGTTTCTCTCTGTTAAATAAAGAAAATCTTAAAAAAATATATATTTTATTTGTTTATTTGACAGAGAGAGAAAGAGATCACAAGTAGGCAGAGAGGTAGGCAGAGAGAGAGGGGGAAGCAGGCTCCCCGCCGAGCAGAGAGCCGGATTCGGGGCTTGATCCCAGGACCCTGAGACCATGACCTGAGCCGAAGGTAGAGGCTTAACCCACTGAGCCACCCAGGCGCCCCCAAAATGGGTGATTTCATATATTTACTTTTCATCTGGCCACTTCATTAAACTCTTATATTAGGTCTATTAGCTTTTTTAGCTAACTCTTATAATGGGGGAGGGGTAAATAATCATCTTTCCTGCAATTATGTGTAATTTTGCCTCCAGTTTTTCTACAGCTGTGCCTCTCATTTCTGTTTGTTGCTTTACCTCATTGGCAATAGTTTATGGACTTATAAAAGTGGAATTACATTTTAGAGTAGCTATTGGAAGAAAAAATGTGAGAGCAGTGTGTATAGGGGTAGAATGAGCAGTGAAGAATTACTGCAAAATTACTGCAGTAATTTTGGTGTGATGTCATAATGGCCTAGTCTGGGATGATTGCGAAGGACATAAAAGGAAGGGATATATAGGAAAGACATTTTAGATAAAGAATTTACTGGATTTAGTGATGTGGGCGAGCAGTAAATAAATATATCGCACCTGAAATCTAGTGCTCTATCTGATGGTGACAATTTGTAACAGATGTTAGTATCTATTGAAAACATGTGTCTGGGGGCGCCTGGGTGGCTCAGTCGTTGGGCGTCTGCCTTCGGCTCGGGTCATGGTCCCGGGGTCCTGGGATCGAGCCCCGAGTCGGGCTCCTTGCTCGGCAGAAAGCCTGCTTCTCCCCCTACCATTCCCTCTGCTTGTGTTCCCTCTCTCGCTGTGTTTCTCTCTGTCAAATAAATAAAATCTTAAAAAAAAAGAAAACATGTGTCTGAAAACATCTAAAAGGAGCTAGTAGGAGGGTGCCAGGGTGGCTCAGTCGGTTAAGCGTCCAACTCTTGATCTCAGCTCAGGTCTTGATCTCAGGGTCATGAGTTCAAGCCCCTCATTGGGCTCCATACCCAGCGTGAAGCCTACTTTAAAAAATAAAAAATAAATTAAAGGAGGTAAGAGGAAGGAAATGAATCACAAATCTTAGTGCATGACAGCGTTAGCAGATAGATAGCTGATAGGTAGATAGATGATAGAGAGAGAGTCTATTCTGTATCTATCCATCATCTATCTATACATCTATGGATCTATCCATCTATGGGTAGATATGTCTATTGTTCTAATTCTGAAAATCAGATATCCTTGGTTCAACCTTTGATCCTTGAACTATCTGGCCTATTGTTTGTCTGTCTGCTCCAGACCCACAAGCTTCTCTCTTTCCCCTTAAAACCACGAGTATCCTTACCCTCACATTTTCACACATTTTATTCCTTATTCTCCCACCATCTTAGTTTAAATGGCATTTGCTCAGTGAGCCCTCCCCTAGTCACCTTAGTCCTCCAACCCATACCACCATGCATCCTGCACTTTTCTTTCCAAAGCATCTGCCAGTTGCAAGGCAGTGGGTATTTGTAGGTCTGTGATACCTGCTTCCCGCACTAAATCATAAACTCTGTGAGGGCGTGAACCAAGGCTGTATTTGTTGCTGCTGCATCCCTAGTGTCCAGCCCAGTGCCTGGCATATGGGACACAATTCCAATGCTTATCAAATATATCTTAGATTATTGACACATGTATAGAACTTTTCCAGTTTCTAGAGTAACATTTTGTCTGTTGGGCCCCACATGGCCTTCACATCAAGCCTGTGAGAACTACCGATGTGGGACATTTCACTGGCACCTTACAGGTGTCCTGTACTTTCACCCACGTGACTTGAAATGGTGTTAACTTATACTGTCATAATTTACACACGAGCAGAACTGATCTCCAGACGCAACATGCGCTTTACACATATGGGTCCTTCTCTCTGCTGAGTGTGCCCCCACATTGTAGATACCACTGTGGCCCACCCGGACCCTCTCACCAGCTGTGCTCCCCTCCCCAGCGTCCGGGAGTGTTAGCTGTGAACAGTTCCTGCCAGAAGAGTACAGCACACAGACAGTGACTGACACAAGGGCAGACAACACTACCCTCTTGCTTCAAGGTGGGACAGTTTGCATGCCAGAATTTTCTGGCAGGACCAGGCTGTCTTATGCCTCACTGCCTGCTTCCCTCACTCTTCAAGAACCCACTTCCATGGGGATGTCCATTTCAAGCTCTGTCTCTTGGGAGCTTGACCCAAGACACAGCTGCCTTTTCCCTCTTACACATCTCTCTTCACTCTACAGAGCTTTTCCATCGGAAGCAATCTTCCTCTGCCTGGAAAGAGGCCCCTTGGAACCAGGGGGTCCCAGCAGGCTGGCAGGTATGATGGGATCTCTACAGAGTCATTGTCTATGGAAGCCACTCTGCCAACGTCCTCTTCCAGGTGAGGAAGCCAGGAGAGGACCTTCCCTGAGTCACTGGGGCAGGTGCCTTCATTCCACGGCGAGCTGGCCCTCCCAGTGCCGGAGAAGCAATACTCACTCCTTCAACTTCCTTCTCCCGCTCCTAGGGCCTGGAAACAGAGGAAGGGGCATCTTTGGGTTATGTACAGGGGTTTGCAGTGATGTGGCCCCCACACTCTCAGGTCCCACCACTCCTGGACTCCTTGATGTCCAGGCTCCCAAACAGGGCTCATGAGAACCTAGAACTGCCTCCCTCTTCCAGGGTAGTGACAGTGGCATGCTTGCCCAACCCAGCCCCTCGGGGAGACCCTACATCTCTCCCACAAGAACATGGCTCTCCTCTGTAAATGCCACAGGTCCACTCTTCCAAATGTACCAAGGGAAGCCCAACATTCACACAGTTGGTTATATTCCATGTCTTTGTTCCTCCACCGGGAACACAAGAACCATGTCTTGCTTATCTTGCTTCTCTTAGTTGCTCCTGGGTGGGCTAGCAAGAAAAAAAAAAAAAAAGAAAAAAAAAATATATATATTTTTTAAAGATTTTATTTATTTATTTGACAGAGGGAGAGAGATCACAAGTAGGCAGAGAGGCAGGTGGAGAGAGAGGGGGAAGCAGGCTCCCCACTGAGCAGAAAGCCGGATGTGGGGCTTGATCCCAGGACCCTGAGATCATGACCTGAGCTGAAGGCAGAGGCTTAACCCACTGAGCTACTCAGGTGCCCCAAAAATATATATATTTTTAATTAACATATAATGTATTATTTGCCCCAGGGGTACAGGTCTGGGAATCATCAGGCTTACACAGTTCACAGCACTTACCATAGCACATACCCTCCCCAATGTCCATAACCCAGCCACCCCATCCCTAGCTCCCAGCAACCCTCAGTTTGTTTCCTGAGATTGAATCTCCTATGGTTTGTCTCCTTCCCAATCCCATCCTGTTTCATTTAAGAAAATACATTTAATTTTTGAGTTAGAGCAGGCCTTAGGGCTCCTAGGACAGTCCCGTGATCAATCTCATCCAATGAATGAATAAATATTCTCTTTTGATTAAGATTTTGCAGTAACTCAACCCAAAGTATAGTAAGATGGGTTTGCTAGTTAAAGCCAATGTTATATTATGGAGCACCTGGGTGGCTCAGTAGGTTAAAGCCTCTGCCTTCAGCTCAAGGTCCTGGGATGGATCCTCAAGTCAGGCTCTCTGCTCAGCAGGGAGCTGCTTCCCTCTCTCTGCCTGCCTCTCTGCCTACTTGTGATCTTTCTCTCTCTCTCTGTCAAATAAATAAAATCTTTAAAAAAAAAACCCCAATGTTATATTTATATATTTTATAAAGATTTATTTATTTATTTTAGAGAGAGAGTGAGTGAGGATAAGCAGGAGGAGCAGAGGGAGAGGGAGAGAATCTCCAACTGATTCCCAGCTTAGAGCGGAGCCCGATGCCAGGCTTGATCCCACGACCTTGAGATCATGACCTGAGCTGAAACCAAGTCAGGAGCATAACTGATTGAGCCACCCACGTGCCTCATATTTATATTTTAAAGTAGGATGCCTATAGTTGTCCTCAAAGTCTATTGAGTAGGAAGACATCTTTTGTTTTTTGAATGTATTCCTGAGGCTTACCTGACATTTTGAAGACAGGAAGAGAATAGGCTGTGATGACAGATGTCCAAGGTGGAATGTGGAGCCTTTCACACAACACTTCACTTTGTTCCAAGCATGGAAAATCCCCAAACCATTTCTAAGTGTTTTTGGAATGAAGGGAGCCAGTCCTGGTCCCTTTCTGCCTGGTCCCCGATCCTCTTCACCTTCTCACTGCCTTCTGCTTACAGATGGGGGTTGCAGATGGTCTCAGAGCACGCGACCCACTTTCCCAAGGAGAGTGAAATGTGTTCCTCTTTTCAACTACACGCATTTTAAAAGAAGCAGACTTCTCTTTCTCCCTGCCTACCTTCTTCCCTTTTCCCTTCTTGGGGTAGTAAATGGCCTTTACGTGTCCACACCTGTCCTAGTCAGCTCGGGCAGCCATGACAAAATACCATAGCCTGGGGGGCGCTAAACAACAGAAGTCGATTTTCTCACAGTTCTGGAGGCTGAGAAGTCCAAGGTCAGGGTGCCGGCAGGGTCACGTTCTGGTGAGAGGTTTCTTCCTGGCTTCCAATGGCCATCTTCTCACTGTGTCCTCACGTCCTTCACGTCCTAGAGAAGGAGAAAGGGATTTTTCTCTCTTCCTCTTCTTAGAAGGCCACAGTCTTATCAGATTAGAACCTCCCTCTTATGACCTTGTTAAACTTAACCTTCCTAAAGATCCTTTATCTCCAGATACTGTCATATTGGAGGTTAGGATTCCAAGATATGGATTTGAGGGGGACAGAGTTCAGTCCTTAGTCACACCGTTGGCCCTACAACGTTGCAGCCCCTTCTCACTGTGTCTCTGGTCTCAGCCATGTAGTTTGATGTGACCGATGTTAGTGAATGTGAGGCAAGCAGAGGCTTGAAAAGTACATGCACAATTGCACTTAATCCCTTACCCGGTTGGGCTTGCTCACTCTCACACCCCTCTCTTGCCCTGACAACGTGCCTGGCCTCCTCCCCTGGGATGTGAGAGACATTTGGAGAAGAGCCAAGAGCATCTTAGGACCCACAGACAACCACATGATCGCCTGAAATGTGAGGGAGCCCCACCAAGGTCAGCAGCACCCAGCCAAGCCTGGCAGACCTGCCCAGGGCCCCTGAGTCTGCTGAGGAACAACGGACTGTTCTTGTTCTGGGCCACTGCCTTTTGGAGTGGTCTGGGACTCAGCAGTAGCTGACTAGTATCATCCCCCGGTTCCTAAATCCTTCCCTTTATTCTTCCTCTTTCATTTTTGTGTGTCTATATTTGTGTGTCTTCCCTTGCATTTCTTCCTGTGTTAGATTGTAAGGATTGAAGCCTATCTCCAAATTTCTTGTGATTCCTGATCGCCAGAACTGGAATAGAAACCACCATTCCTCGCTAGCCTTTTGCCCTTCTTTACTTTTCTTCAGTGCTTGTGTTACTGTGTGACATACTTATTATTTGTTTGTCGTCTACCTCTTCCGGTAGGGTGCAGGATGATGAGGGCTTGGATTATGTCTATCCTGTCACTGTTGCATCCCCAGCACCCAGAACGGGATCTGGCATTTAGGGAGTACTTTATACACGTGTGGAGTGAATGAATGTCTGTGGATAGCTATGGGATAAAGGAGTCAATGAACAGATTTTTCAAAACACTGGAACAAAGATCTCCATCACATATATGTGATAGATACGTGTGTGTGTATAAACACACATATACATATAACTGAGTGCTTATAGTATGGATTAAATAGAATAAAATGGGCCCTAGAGTTCACATTTTTTAAAAAAATTTTATTATTTATTTGACAGAGAGAGACAGTGAGAGAGGGAACACAAGCGGGGGGAGTGGGAGAGGGAGAAGCAGGCTTCCCCCTGAGCAGGGAGCCCGATGTGGGGCTCGATCCCAGGACCCTGGGATCATGACCTGAGCCAAAGGCAGAGGCTTTAACCCACTGAGCCACCCAGGTGCCCCTAGAGTTCACATTTTGATGCTAGTATTTTGCCGAGGTGGACAGATGAATGCCAGTAAAAGTGGACAAAGAAACAACATAAACTTAATTCGTTTCCGTTAATCAGGATTAAAAAGGTGACTATTGCTGGCATGTGTACTGTAGGAGTAGAAGTCCTTCAGGTGGGGCCGGGGAATCATTTCCCAGATGGGTTCAAGCTGTCACCCTGCTCACAGCTATGCGTTCAAACTAGCAGAGCCTGGATGCATCACTGAGTGTTTTCAGGGTTGGGTTTTTTAAGTACTATGTCAAATTCATATCTTTTCTGGGTCAGTTTAAAGTGTCTTATCCAGTTAATTCCTTCTAGTTCAATTTATCTTCTCTCAAAAGGAAATGGGTCATTTAAGGAAAAAATAGAGCCGCCTTTAAGCTGTCTGCAGGGCAGCTGGACCCAGTGAGTTGGTTGGCTTCCCACAGCCGAGGCTGATGGCGACAGGCTGACCGGTGGCCACACCAGGACTCCATGAGCTTTGGATTTTACCGATTGTCATTAAGTAGTCTCTCTCTGTCTCTGCCTCTGTGAGTGTGTGTGTGTGTGTGCGTGTGTGTGTGTGTGTGAGAGAGAGAGAGAGAAAGAGGTTGGCAGAGAGGAACAGAAAGCGGGGACGTTTGGCTGGTAGAATTGAATGTGAAATGAGGGAGATCATGGAGGGCATACAGGATTGAATACTGCTGTATCAGCCACAATTTGGGGAAGAGTTCTGTAGGAGCAAGATGACATCTCTCTCATGGCCTCTGTTACTCTCCAAGTTCTACTGATACCAACACCATGGTGTCTTTCCAGTGCCTCCCCCTTTCTGGGACCTGCCCACTCACCCTCCCCCACCCCAGTCCACTTGGTTAAGGGATTACTTCTGACAACCATGATTGTTGAACGTGATGTTGCCCTTCGGTTGAGTTGGTTTGTCCAACAGAGGAACCTTAGCTGAGCTGAGCTCCGAGTCCTTCCCCAGACACTGATATTGGGGCTGAGAGAGAGCTTTCATCATTCTCCAGCTTGTTGGGCATACAAACTTTTGAGCTGGCAGAGCTGACTGTTCTGTGGTATGGGCTAGAGAAGCCAAAGAACCCAATAGGCAAAGAGAAAAGGAAGACAACATTCTCCCAGAAAGAAGCAAAGACAAGACAGAAAACTTTACAACATCCAAGTCCTTGATTCTAGTTTATTTCTGAGCCCAGTTGCAGTCCAGCCTTATTTCGTCAAGAATGACAATGAACTCCCTTTCTGCTTTTGCTTGGGCTAGCTCAAGTAAACTTCTGTTCCTTGCAACCCTAGAAATCCTAAGTGACACACCCTGGATTATGTACTTCCATTGCTGCCCTTTGTGCTGTGTGTCCAGTTCCATGCCTGATGGGAGGTGATATCTTTCTCCCTTTGGCTCATGCTGATAGGCTTCAAATGTCAGAGATCAAAGGAGCCTAAAATGCTGGAGCTATTCATCCAAGTTTCCATTCAGTAAGAAGGGCTATCTGTTTGGATCTGCTGGACAGTGAAGCCAGAGGGGGAGGATCAGAGATCCTGTGGAGAGAGTAATGAATCTATCCAATTCTATCCTTGGATTCCTATCTCATTGATGTCTCCAACTGGGCTTAGAACTCTTCTTATATCACATGACTCTCCTACTTAAAAACCTCCAGTGACTTCCCCCTACCAGTTGAACACCACTCAGACACCGTGATCTGTTGTCCAAGCTCTCAATGATTTGGCATAAACTCACCTTCTGATTTTAGTCCCCAGAAATCTCCATTCTACTTTGCACTTCCTGTTCCCTGAAGGTACAAGTGCTCTCACGTCTGGTATCTCTGTTACTTTAGTAGAAAGTCTGTACCTATATACCTTTCAGGGTTTGATTCATGTTGGCCTCCCAGAAAAATTTCACACATCTACCCTTGTACCAGTAGAGTGAGAGAAGGTTGGTTTCCCTGTATATATTATAATATTGCAGGTTATTATTCTTTGTAACTTTGCCAATGTAATAGGCATTATTTTGGTTACTAATGAGGTGGAATCGTTTTTCATGCATTTATGGATAATTTGTAGTTCTTTTGCATATTGAGTTTTTGTGTTCTGGGCTAGTTTTTTTTTGTGCATTACAACTGTCATATTGATTTATAAGAATTCTTTATTAATGATATTGACTCTTTGTTTTATATGTTGCGAAAACCTTCCTTAGTGGATTGTTTTATTTTATTATTGTATATGACTTTTGATGTATAGGATTTTGTATTTTTTTTAAAGATTTCATTCATTCATTCATTCATTCATTTATAAAAGATTTTATTTATTTATTTGACAGAGAGATAGAGATCGCAAGTAGGCAGAGAGGCAGGTAGAGGGAGAGGGGGAAGCAGGCTCCCTGCTGAGCGGAGAGCCCGATCTCAGGACCCCGAGATCATGACCTGAGCCGAAGGCAGAGGCTTTGACCCACTGAGCCACCCAGGCGCCCCAGGATTTTATTTATTTATTTGACAGAGAGAGAGAGAGAGAGAGAACACAAGCAGAGGGAGCAGCAGAGGGAGAGAGGGAAGCAGGCTTCCCCCTAAGCAGGGAGCCTGATGCAGGGCTCAATCCCAGGACCCTGTGATCATGACCTGAGCTGAAGGCAGATGCTTAAATGACTGAGCCACCCAGGAGCCCCTAGGATTTTGTATTTTTGTGAAGTTCAACATATTGCTTTTTTTCCTTCAATGATGGCTCTCTTAGGGTTTTTTTGGTTTTGTTTTTTGTGAGTTTTTTTTTCTTGCCTTCGAATGGTTGTTATTTTTCTTTTAATCACTGTATATCTTATCTCCCAACTAGAATGAAACTCTTTGAGAGAAAGGTCTGTTTCCAAAGTTGTATTGCTTGATTCTACTCTCTGCCCTATTTCAGTATAAGTGATCAGTAAGTGACAGTTAATTTATTTATTGGTTGTTAAGCCTTCTAAGATGGCCCCAGTGAGCTATGCCTCCTGATATTCAGACCTAAGTGGAGTACCCTCCATTTTTTTTTCCTCCATTTTTTTTTTTAAAGATTTTATTTATTTATTTGACAGAGAGGAGAGGGATCACAAGTAGGCAGAGAGGCAGGCAGAGAGAGGAGGAAGCAGGCTGCCCGCTGAGCAGAGAGCCCGGCGCAATCTCTACCAGAGAGCCCGGCGCAAGTCTCGATCCCAAGACCCTGAGATCATGACCTGAGCCGAAGGCAGAGGCTTTAACCCACTGAGCCACCCAGGCGCCCCTGGAGTACCCTTCTTTTGAAAGTGTGCTGGACCAGTGATTTACATCTAATCAATGGAGTGTGGCAAAAGGAATGGATAAGATGAAGCTATAAAAAACTGTGGTATTTGGGGCACCTGGGTGGTGAAATTGGTTGAGCATCCCACTCTTGGTTTCGGCTCAGGAACTCAGGTCATGATCTCTAGGTGGTGGAATCCAGCCCTGGGGCAGGGCTCTGCATTCAGCAGGGAGTCTGTCTCCCCTTTCCCTCTGTCCTTCCCCCTGCTCACGAGCCTGTGCATACTCTCCCTCTTTGAAATAGATAAGTAGACCTTAAAAAAAAAAACAAAAAACAAAACTGAGAACTGTCTTGTTCTTTCTCTCCCACTTGTTCTGTTGGTGCCTATTACTCTTGGGAGGTTTACATGACGGAGCTGAGGGTAGCCAACGGTTGGTGAGGAATGGAATTCTACCAAAAACCACAAGAGCAAGCTTGGAAGTGGATCCTTCCCTAGTTGAGCCTTGAGATGGTTATAGCCCTGGCTATATTAGAGAAAGAACCTGGGCCACAGTGCTCAGCTAAGTGATGCCCAGATGCCTGCCTCACTGTGAAATAACAAATGTTTTAAGCTTCTGGGTGTTGGGGTGATTTGTTACACAGTGATAACAAACACAATTGTTGAAGGGATAAAGGCTTCTTTTCTTTGGATACTTTTTCTTTGACTTTATTGAACCCCCAGCCCATCCCATTTACTACCTCAAAAAGTAAAGGAGGACCTCTATGGGGAAGCATATCAACCTTGGAAATGTCAGGTGTCTTCAACATTTCCAAGACACTGCTTACTGAGAGTGCTGTTGTGTTTCTTCACTGTGGGTCATAGAACATGTTTATATTTCTTCTTCTCTCCCACAGTGTCTGAGGACAATGGAGCTGCTGACTAGAGCAGTCCCCTGTGCTTTGCTGAGCATCGCAATGAGTTTGGGATTCCAAGCCTTGGACGGAGCTAGAACACCAGGGATTGCCTCTGTGTTGGGGATGAACTGGGTGTGGGAAGTCAGGACCGGGAGAAAGAATCATGTGGGTGTCGGGAGGGAAAGGGACCCTCCGTGGTGCATAGTGGAGATGGTATTTTGAAGATATGAAGTCTCTGGTGATTTTTAAGTCGTTCACCATGGGCTGTGCAATAGAAATCCCTCATCTGTGATTCCTTGGACATTTTAAGTAAAGTTTACACTACTTCTTCATGCTTTCCTGGGAGTGGATGTGCAAGAGGAACTGCCAGTGTGGAATTCTGTCTCCAGATGGGGCCAGAATGTACTTAGTTAGGCATGGTTGCTGGCAGAAGAGGGAGTTGCCAACCCACAGGCCGCACTGGGATTGTGCTGAGGTGGCTCTAAAAAGGGCAGGGCGTCCATGCCCCTCACCTCCTGAGGCTCGGCTCCTAACCAGAGTCTGGGGCCTGGGGTCTGCATTCTGCCCAGGGATTGACAGCGCCTGGCCACGGTGCCCCCACTCCCACCCCCGAGACGCAGAGTTTGGCTTGTCTCTCTCATCTCCTCTCCCTCCTTAGAATAAGTGGTTTTGCATTTTGTTCGTCCAAAGCCCTGAATTTTTTTCTGTAAGAATTAATACTAAAGGTCGAATGTAGTACAGTGAATCTCCGTTGATGTATCAGCTAGACAGAGAATGGCTTCCTCCCTCAAATCAGCTAATGTCGTGTTAAAGGGAGGTGACGGCCTTAGCTTCTTCCCCACTGAGCTGGGTTACCTGGACATCTCAAACTGAGGTGCTGTATCTTAAAAGAATCCTGATTTTCTATTCCATGGCAATAGATGAGTTTTGCAAGTTTTCAAGGGATTTTTTTTCAATGTCTTTAAAAATATTTTCATCTGTTCATTTGGTTTTTAATCTTCACTGGGGCCAGGTATTTTTTGTACTTATAGGAAAAGAGCAGGGCCTGGGCAATCAGAAATGATTAAACCCACACGAGGACCAGCAGACCCCAGGGTTTGAGTTAAATGGCTGCCCCAGTGACTGCTGAAGACGGGGAGCTGATGTGAAAATTGAAGCAATTACCTAGATCACTCAGGCAGAAGAATTTCTGAGGTTTTTTTTTTTCCTTGAACAATCCAGATAATTGCTTCAATTTACACTTCTTACTGGCAGTAGAGACCGGGACAGAAACTGCTCTCTAGGAGTGAGCTGAGTAGAGAGAGACAGTGTGCTCACAAAATGATACTGATAACTCAGGAGAGAATGGGAGTGTGGGGGAGGATTCCGTGCTTTGGCCTTGATTTCTGCCGGGCTCAGGCAAGTCAAAGTGAGACTGTTAATCGTTGCCTGAATGATCCACTCTCTGTTTTATCTCAGCAGTGATGCTTGAAGGCCTTTCGAGTGTTGCTGGTGGTGGAGGTGTTGGATGAAATTGTAGCTAGGGAGCTTCGAGTCTGTTTGAGGCCCTTGCCGTGTGCTACCCAGTGAGTTGGCTAACTGCCTTCCAAGGATCCGTAAATCCCTCCTTAGCGAAGACCTTGCTGGGGCCAGAGAGAGAGGCGTGGAGTGGATACCATCCTGGAAGAGCATACCACACCTGTAAATTTAAGCAGGAACCAATATCAGGGCAGCCCAACTTAATCACTCCCTTGGGCAAATGATTCATTTACTAGTGTCCTCAGGGATTCACTTCTGTGATGGGAAATTCATATTTTTGATCATTTTTAAAAAGATTTTATTTATTTATATGATTGAGACACAGTGAGAGAGGGAACACAAGCCAGGGAAGTGGGGAAGGGAGAACAGGCTTCCCGCCGAGCGGGGAGCCTGATGTGGGGCTCAATCCCAGGACCCTGGGATTATGACCTGAACTGAAGGCAGCCGCTTAACAGCTGATCCGCCCAGGTGCCCCAGAAATTCCTATTTTTGAATGAATGAGTGAGTAATGTATGACTGCATGAAAGACATTTATTGAGTTGCTACTTTGTGCCTGGCATCATGCCAAGCCTTGGAATAATTAACTTTATTTTAACAGATACCATTTCTTTTTCTTTTTCTCATGTTTTCTTGGGAGGGGTGATTCCCCTAGTCTCTTCACAATCTCTCCCAGACTTTACTTCCAAACCATTTTCTCACAGATCTCTCTTTTAATTCTCACTTATCCAGAATAGATAATATTTTTAGTGCCATTTCAACAGATGGGGTAAAAAAAATCACTCAGAGAAGCTGAATATATTTTCCAAAGTTATAGAACTCATTCGCAGGAGAACAGGAATGAAAAATGTAGGTCCTGAGCCCAAGGTTCCATCTACAATGCAACTTATTTTCAAGTTCATATATTCAATTCATTTGTCCTTGCCATTATCACAATCATGATGAACATGGATTCAGAAGATATCTATCAAGCATGTAAATAATGCATGATCCCCACTATGTAGATACCGGTGCAACACACACACAAGATGTTTAACAGAAAGAACTGTGAACTGGAAAGCACTAGAGAATGGTACCAGACAATAACAGGAATGTCACTGCAAGGCAGCAAGTGCTCAGGTGCCAAAGCAGAGAGCCCTGTGGGCTAGAACTGTTCTGGAAGGTTTTCAAAGGTTAATTTCTTGTTTTTTCTTGATGTTATATATTTTTAAAAATTGATATACAATTGACATGTATTCATTTCAGATGTACAACATAATGATTTGATATATGTATATATTGTGGAGTGATCACCACAATAAATTTAGTTAACATATGTCCCCATACATAGTGACAAATTTTTTTTCTTGTGATGAGAGCTCTATTCTCTTAGCAACTTTTAAATATGTAACATAGTACTGTCATTACCATGCTGTACATAACATCCTTAGGACTTACCTTATAACTGGAAGTTGGTGCTTTTGACCCCCGTCTTCCAATTCCCCCATCCCTACCCCATGCCTCTGGCAACCACCAACCTGTTCACTGTGTCTATGAGTTCATTTTTGTTTGTTTGTTTCCACATATAAGTAAGATATAAGTAACTATTTTTCTTGTCTGACTTATCTCACTTGGCATAATGCCATCAAGGTCCATTCATGTTGTTGCAAATAGCAGTATTTTTTTCATAGCTGAATAATATTCACTCGTGTGTGTGTGTGTGTATGTGTGTATGTGTGTGTCTTCTTTATCCATTCATTTGTTAATGGGCACTTGAGTTGTTCCCCTATCTTGACTCTTGTAAATAATGCTGCAATGAGCATAGGAGTGCATACATCTTTTTGAGACAGTGATTTCATTTCCTTTGGATAAATACCGACGGGGCTCCTGAGTGGGTTAAAGCCTCTGCCTTCGGCCCAGGTCATGATCTCAGGGTCCTGAGATCGAGCCCCATATCGGGCTCTCTGCTCAGCGAGGAGCCTGCTTCCGCCTCTCTCTCTGCCTGCCTCTCTGCCTACTCGTGATCTCTCTGTGTCAAATAAATAAATAAAATCTTTTAAATACATACATACATACATACATACATACATACATACCCAGAAATGGGATTGCTGGATCATATGGTAGCTCTATTTTTAATATTTTTTAAGAACCTCCATACTGTTTTCCATAGTGGTTGCACCAAAATTTACTTTCCTACCAACAGTACACAGGAGTTTCCATCTTTTAAAAATTATGGTAAAATATACCATAATAAAAAATTTTATGTTCTATAGCATAAAATTTGCCATTTTAACTATTATTACGTGTATTCAGTGGTGTTAGGTACGTTCACATTGTTATGCAATCACTACCACCATCAATCTCCAGGACATTTTTATTTTCCCAAACTAAAACTCTATACTCATTAAATAATAACTCCCCATTCTCCCTTCCCTCATGCCCCTGGCAACTACCATTCTACTTTCTCTCTCTATGAATTTGAATCCTTTAAGTGGCATAATAGATATTTATCTTCTTGTGACTTTCTTATTTCCCTTAGCACAATTTCCTCAAGGCTCATACATATTGTAGCATATTTCAGAATTTATTTTTAAGGCTGATAAATATTGGGGCACCTGGGTGGCTCAGTGGGTTAAAGCCTCTGCCTTTGGCTCAGGTCATGATCTCAGGGTTCTGGAATCTAGCCCCGTATGGGGCTCTCTGCTCAGCAGGGAGCCTGCTTCCCTCTCTCTCTCTCTCTCTCTCTCTCTCTCTCCTCCCTCTCTGCTTACTTGTGATCTCTCTCTCTCTATCAAATAAATAAATAAAATTTTGAAAAGGCTGATAAATATTATATTGTATGTATATACACATTTTGTTTATTCATTTATCCATAGATGTACACTTGGCTTGCTTCTACATTTTAGTTATTGAGAATAATGTTGCTATGAACATGGGTGTACAAATATCTGAGTCCCTGATTTCAGTTCTTTGGAATATATATGCAGAAGTAGAATTAAGATCATTTGTTAATATATTTTTAAATTTTTGATGAGCTGTTAAACTGTGTTCCATAGTGTCTGCACCATTTTATGTTCCCACCAACAGTGCACAAGAGTTTTGATTTCTCCACATCTTCAACACTTATTTTCTGTTTTTGTTGTAGCCTTTCTAATGGTTGTGACGTGGTATTTCGTTGTGGCTTTGATTTGCATTTCTGTAAGATTGGTGATATTGAGCATCTTTTTCTGTGCTTATTGGCCATTTGTATATCTTCTTTGGAGAAATACCTGTTGAAGTCCTTTGCCCATTTTAAAATCAGATTTTCTTTATTGTTGATTTGTAGTAGTTCTTTATATATTCTGGATACTCCTTAATCAGTATATGATTTGCAAATATTTTCTTCCATTCTGTGAGTTGCCTTTTAATAGATACTATTAAAGTTAAGATACTATTAACTCTGTTAATAGTATTCTTTGATACATGAAAGTGTATTATTTTGATGTTGTTCAGTTGATCTATTTTCTCTTTTGTTTTCTGTTTTTTGTTATCTCTTCAATATTTTTAAGCACAGGCCAATTATAGACTTTCCCTAGGATTTTTCAATCCTACCTAGTCCACCTCCTTTTTTTTTTTTTTTTTTTTTTTACCTCCATCTCTTTGATTAAGCCTTCTTAGCCACCACTGAGCTGTCTACCCAGGATATCTAACTTGTTTCTAAGTTTCTTTTTTTCTTTTCTTTCTTTTTTTTTTTTTTTTATTTAGGATTTTATTTATTTATTTGACAGAGAGAGAGAAAGATCACAAGTAGGCAGAGAGGCAGGCAGAGAGAGGGGAAAGCAGGCTCCTTGCTGAGCAGAGAGCCTGATGGGGGCTCGATCCCAGGACCCTGAGATCATGACCTGAGCCGAAGGCAAAGGCTTTAACCCACTGAGCCACCCAGGTGCCCCATCGTTTCTAAGTTTCTTGAGGGTAATGATTTATTTTGTAACTTCCCCTCAAGTTGCAAATGGGCAAGAGGGGAGGGGGGAAGTCTTTATTAAACCTCTTTTTAAAATTAATTAATTTACTTTGAGAAAGAGAGAGAGTAGGGGGAGGAGTAGAGGGAGAGAGAATCTCAAGCAGACTCCCTGCTGAGTGTGGAGCCTGATGCCTGGCTCCATCCCACAACCCTGAGGTCATGACCTGAGCTGAAACCAAGAGCTGGATGCTCAACCAACGGAGCCATCTAGATACCCCCTTTATTAGCCCTCTGCTAAAAAATTCACTTAATAAACCTAAATTTAAATATATAATGGCAGCAAATGTCATTTGCTCAGTTAATAGTTGATGAATGGCTAGATGAATGAATAATGAACCTAGGAACACACAGGTCTCTCCACCCAAGTTATCCATGTGCTGGCCTTCTCAGACCTTCTCAGTATGCGTAAGGGTCTGGTAATCCTCTGTGGGCTCAGCAAAACTGGGCATTGGGCTGACCGCTCCAGTACATCATGAATTTGACTGCTAAAGATGGTGGATGTCTGAGTCAGAGCCTGAGAACTACTAAAATGATGAGAATTTGGAGCTTGGGCCTTTTTTTAACTTACTTTCCCTGCATCTGAGGACAGGAAATCAAATTGGTGCTGCTCATAATGGCTTATGGAAGTTTATTTTAGTAGGTCTGTCTTCTTAGCTAGGCAGAAAAATTGTATTCCCAGGTGCACTTCCATTAAAGCAACAGATGTATTCCTTAAATTAACTAAGTAATGCATTTGTTTTACCATCATTTGTTCAGCGCAGAACAACAACAACAACTAACATTCAAGGTTGATACCACGTGCATGTCAGGCACCATGCCAGGTGCTTGAAAAGTATTATTTCT
The DNA here is from genome assembly GCA_028646535.1 of Procyon lotor. Taxonomy (NCBI): domain Eukaryota; kingdom Metazoa; phylum Chordata; class Mammalia; order Carnivora; family Procyonidae; genus Procyon; species Procyon lotor. The sequence goes on along the minus strand of CM053605.1, from coordinate 69,632,219 downwards.
TCTAATTCTCTCAGAATCTCTATAAGATGATTATCATCCCAATGACAGAGATAAAATTGAGTCTTTTTTCTTTTTTTAAAGATTTTATTTATTTATTTGACAGAGAGATCACAAGTAGGCAGAGAGGCAGGCGGGGGCGGGGGAAGCAGGCTCCCTGCTGAGCAGAGAGCCTGACGTGGGGCTCAATCCCAGGACCCTGAGATCATGACCTGAGCTGAAGGCAGAGGCTTTGAGCCACTGAGCCACTCAGGCGCCCGATAAAATTGAGTCTTAAGGGAATTAAATACCTTGCCTTGGGTCCCACATCTGGTAAGTGGCAGGGCTGGATACTTAGGTAGTTCTTCCTTCTAGGTTGGATTCCTTATTCAACATGCACTAGACGCTAGAGACAATAAACATGAGGCAGACATTGCCCATGAGAATGTAGTTATAGAGCTATGCATAGGAGATTATGAGGACAACAAGGAGGATGCCTACCCTTTGTGGGTGTTTAGTAAGTCAGGGAAGGCTTCCTAAGGAGGGAGTGTTGAGTTGAGTCAAAGACGAAAAGGTAGCACTAGAAAGGGAGAGTGGACATCTAATTGTTTGGCCAGCCCAGCACTATGTTCTTTTTCTGGGAATGACATCCCTCTTCCTTTGGGAACCTTCCCACCAGGGTATTCCTCAAAGGTCTTATAAAGTTCCTCACTCTGACTGAGTGGTCTAGGGCTAGACACCTAAGCCCATGCCAGTAATAAGCTTTCCCTAGTTTTTTTTTCAAACCCAAACTCCAAGCAAACATCTATCCTTATCTAGTGGTAGATATTGAAGAATGAATCCTAGGGACTTTTGGCAGTTGGGTTTCCTGACATTTGGTGGGCATGATCTGGAGTGAGAAAGAATGAGGCCAATACAAAGAGGAAATAGGGACAAGAGATAGAGAGTCTTGGTAGCCTGCCTGTTCCCTGGTTCCATTGTTTAATCATTTTTTGAATAAACAAGATAATCTGAATTCTTCTGATAAATTCTCCTTTTGTCATAGCGGCTCCAGTTGGGTTTCTATTACTTTTTACTCTGTGAGCTTTATTTAATATACTTAGTTAGTCATAGGCATGAGTGGATGACTCCTAGAGAGCAATGCCTTAAACATAGTATCAGAATAAGTACAGCAATCGGTAAATGGTGGAAGCCACCAGTAGTTTGTCAATGTGTAAACATTAAGGCAAGAAGTGTAGGAGAGGAGGCCAATAAGTAGGCAAAAATCTGACATGGGGCCTATATTATGCAAAGAACTTTAGAACTTGATCCTATATATATTCTGTTCATTTTACAGGTTCTAAGTAGGCATTAGACAGAAGTTCTGTAAACCTCACTATCATTAATAGTAATTACGAGGTTCTTAACCTGGCAGTCACAAGATAGACTTTAGTAGTCCCCAAATCCAATGAAATAGTGTGAAAAATCTGTGGGTGTGTATGTGTTTATTTGGTTTTGGTTTTTATTATGGATAGTGTTTTTTTCCTCAGCTTTCCATCAGATATTAAAGCAGTCTCTGACCTAAAATATGTTGTGAACTGGTATGTGCAGGTATTTTGGGGAATGATGGCTTCAAATGTTCATGCAAATCTAATTTTTCTCTTGATTTCTTCACAACTCTTACAAAACTGTTCAGCACGGAGAAAATGCTGCATAACGTTTCTGCTGGACATTGTCTTAGGGGCTTCTCCTTGGAGATCATGAAAAGATGTAAAAAGAGGATATAGACGTGGTTTATATAGAGATTTTAACTGGGAATGCTGGATATGACCTCCACCCTATTCTTGATCTGGGCGGCCAGACCAGAGCTGCAGGCTTTCGGAGGTGGCACCTGGGGTACCACCGCTGTCCCCTAAAGCCAACTCTAAGTAGTATCCTTGTCCTTCCACCGGCAGGTGGAGAGACTACAAGTCCCAGGATTCTTCCACCCTTGGAGCCGGGGCGAGGGCGGGGCGTATCTCCGCAGTGACGTCACTGTCCCGGGGCGAGCCGGAGGTGGGCGGGGCGAAGGGGCGGGCCGGGGAGGCGGCCGAGCGCGCTGGTGCTGATGCAGGATGGCTGAGCGCGCAGGAGCCCGGGAGGTCTGAGCCGGGCGAGGCTCGCTCCCTGCGCATCGCCTAGTCCGCCGGCCGCGTGGTCGCGGGCAGGTGGGCCCGGAGCGCCGCGCCCGGCCAGGGCAAGGCCAGGGAAGGCAGGTCTGTAGCCGGAGGGGCCGGGGGCTTATAGAAACCTACCCGGTCTGGGAGCGGCCCGAGCTGCCCAGCCCGCCGACTTCGCGATGACCTGCTGAGAAGCCTTGTTGGAGGCTGCAGGCGGTGCGGTTCGTGGCCTCCTCCCTCATCCTGCCGAGCCCCGGCCCCCCACCCATTCCCCGCGCCCCCTCCCTGCCGCCGGCCGAGATGGCGGATCCAGCCGAATGCAGCATCAAAGTGATGTGCCGGTTCCGGCCCCTCAACGAAGCGGAGATTCTCCGAGGGGACAAATTCATCCCCAAATTTAAAGGCGACGAGACCGTGGTGATTGGGGTAAGTGTCCGGGACGTGTGGCTTCCCCTGCTGCTTCCGCCGCAGCCGGGCGTCCACATGCCCCAGACGGCAGAGGTGTTCGGCCGCCCCTTCGGACATCCCCTACAGGGCTGCCCTCTCCCGTAGACTTGAAGAGAAACCCGCTCCCCCACGCCCTATAGTTCGCTCCCGGGCGGTGGAGGGGCGACTGCGGGCGGCAGGGCGGGCCCAGGTGGCGAGAGTAGAGGTGGGGGGCGAGGAAGGGTTTGGCGCCGCCATTGTTCGCGGGGTGGGGGCCCTCGTGGGCCTATTGTTCCCGGCTTGGCCACGCCGCGTGGGTAGAGTTCTCCCGTTACCCTTAAGCAGGGTGCCCAGGCTCCCCTTAAAGTACGATCTCTGCAGCCCACAAATGACTACAGGCATCAGTTAGATTTATGGAACACTTTACCTGTTCTTCTCACGACCTTTGCAAAAGGAAAAGGAAAAAAGGTACTGGAAAAATCCTAGCCTCGGCGGGGAGCTCCCACGCCGTGTAGACGCGGCTCCCCGCGGCGTTTCACCTTGCCCTGCGTGCAGAAGGCAGGGGTTGTGGGGGAACACTGGCAGCCTTGATGTCCCCGGGAAGGCCTGGTGTGTCTCCTGCTTCCTCTCAACCCAGGCTGCCCTAGACGTGGTCTCCGAATCTGACCCCTCTCCAGTGAGGCGACCCCCCCCCCACCTGGGGTCCACAGACCCTCGCCCTGGATGGAGAGTAGGCTGTGTGCCCACATCTGTGGGGTTAGGGGGCCCAGAGCGCAGCCAAATAGCCCCTCTGTGCCAGGAGTAGAAGTTACTTTGTGTGGTTGGGTCAACCCTTTCCGCCCCCCCCTTCTACCTTTCCCTTCCTCCCTTTTACCCCTCCCCCCTCTTGGCTCCGCTTCTGCAGCCCGGGCTGCTGGTGGGGGCAGGGAATACCATTGGGTTTTAGTTCTTAAAGCAGTATGTCAAATGAAATAAACCAGCCTTTCTCTCCACCCTTTCCCCCAACGTTGTCCCCAGCGTGTGTAGCTGATGGTGCCCTCTTTGTATGCGAGCCGCGTGGGGAGGGACCGAGTTAATGGGAGCCTCCCGATCCCCGCTGACATATTCCTGGCAGCCCGCTCGAGGCTGCTGATGCAGCCTTCCCGTCCCCGGCATTGATTAAGTGATGTCATCCCGATTACTGAGCATGCTCCGCCTAACCCCCTCCCTCCGATTCCCCCAGTGGCTGGTGTATTTAGGTCAAGTGATTGACAGGTGACAGTTTATCGAGGGTCTCTGCCGGCTCTGCCAAGCCTTTCTCAAGCACGAGAGAGGCTGACGTTTGCAGGCCCAAGCAGCCCCCAGCATCTTCCTTCACCAAGGTTGTGCCGCAGTCCCTGCGAAGGGCCCCGGGGGACTAGCAGGTGCTAGCAGAATCGGCAGGCGGTCTCTCTCCGCGAAAGGGAAAGGGAAAGGGCAAGGCTCTGGCCTTTGCTCAGGGGCTTCACCTCCTTACCTCTGTAGAAAGGCTGTTCTTCATGGCCACCTCTTTTCTCCTTCCCGTTTTCACAGTCACGGGGAAACCATGACCTCAAATGCTGTGTGGATTGGTGTTTGTTCTAAGAGCTGACCTATGAGGGCAGGACAGAGGGCTTTTCTCTCTGCTTGGTGTTAATTTGAAGAGAAGATGTATGTTACAGTGACTGATGAGGAGGAAAATTCTATACTTAATGGCAGCTATGGGATCTGCAGCCTGCACATGGGGCAGATAGTAGCTTGTTTGGGTTACACCTCTCAGTTGGGATCAGCCTACAGTCTGATTTGCTATTTCCTGAGCCAGGCTGTGGTTTAGATAGAGTGGGAGTTGCTGGGGACATCTAGTCCCTGCCCCTTACCTTGTAACAATTTTTAAACAAATAATTATGCAGCACTAGAGATTTTAAAGAAAAGACTGGAGAAATTGTTCTTCTCTCTCCACTTCTCCTCCTCCTTTGTCCCCTCTTCCTCCTCCTTGTTCTTCCTCCTTTTCATCTTCCTCTTCCTCCTCCTCCTCTCCTCTCCTCATCTTCCTATTCTTTCTCAGTCTTCTAAGAGTGATACACCAAGACTAATGAAATAGGATAATAAATCATCCTCTTTGATCTGTGTGCAAGGCAGAGATCCTAAGAACTATATTGATTTCCCATCTAAGAATACATATGATATTAACTAAATATATGAAAACAAAGTCACTATCTAAAATAGGAAATTTAAACAAAAAATTGTGGATGTGAATGTGCATGTAACTTTTCAACTGTAAAGTGAAAATTTTGATTATCTTACTAGAATCCTTTAATACAATAGTTTTGAGTTTTCTTTAAGAAGTTTTTTCATTGAGGGGCACCTGGGTGGCTCAGTGGTTAAAGCCTCTGCCTTCGGCTCAGGTCATGATCTCAGGGTACTGGGATTGAGCCCCGCATCGGGCTCTCTGCTTGGCGGGGAGCCTGCTTCCCTCTCTCTCTCTGCCGGCCTCTCTGCTCACTTGTGATCTCTCTACTCTCTGTCAAATAAATAAATAAAATCTTAAAAAAAAAAAAAGAAGTTTTTTCATTGAAATAAAGCATTCATATATAAAAGTGTTTTCATAAGGTATGGTTTAATAAAGCATTTATAAAGTAACCACTCCCTTGTAACCACTTGTCAGACTAAAACAGACATTTTGGGGACCCCAGAAGTCCCATTTGGGTCCCTCCCAATGGGACTTCTAGCTAGCTTCCTCTGCCTTAGAGTAACCGCTCTTTTGACTCTTTTTTTTTTTTTAAAGATTTTATTTATTTGGCAAAGAGAGAGCTCACAAGTAGGCAGAGAGGCAGGCAGAGAGAGGGGAAAGCAGGCTTCCAGCTGAGCAGAGAGCCGGATGCGGGTCTGGATCCCAGGACCCTGAGATCATGACCTGAGCTGAAGGCAGAGACTTTAACCCACTGAGCCACCCAGGCACCCCTCACTCTTTTGACTTCTGATGCTATAGATTAGCTTTTTTTTTTTTTTTTTAATAGGCTTGCTATAATTAAACTGTATAGTGTGTTTGCTTTTGTGTGTGGCTTCTTGCAGTCAACATCATGCTTATCAAATTCATCCATGTTGTGGTGTGTAGCAATAGTTTGTTCATCCTCTTTATTCTGTAGTATCCCATTGTATGAATGTACCACAATTTATTCATCCATCAACTATTGGTAGACATTTAGTTAGTTTCCAATTTGGGATTAATATGGACAGAGCTGCTATGAACATTGTTTTACACATCTCTTGGTGAGAGTGCATACAGAACAGAAGATAGCCAGATACTGAAGATGTTGGGACTGGGGTTAGCATGTGCTGAGACCATTCTTATTCCTAAATAATAATGTGTAACTAAAGGAGAGGACCATTCTAGCAGCCTGTATCATGTTTTGTACACTGAGTGGAATGGTTCCCACATCGTTTCAGTTGCAACTAGCCCATATGGTTCAGTTGCAGGTGGAGACTGCCTTAGGTGAGCATTTCTTTCCTTACCTGTAGAGGTGCAGATTGTGGGGATGACCAAAGAAGGCCAGAATCATCCAGAAATGTCAGTTATCTTCACTCTTAACAGATACATGAAAAAAATTAATTTCTGGGGAGTTAGCTGTTAGCCCAAATTCAGAATCCCAGAATTCTTTTTTCTTTAAAGTTCTGTTCAATTTTTATGGAGATGTATGCTAAGAGGGAGAATTTGCAGGTGGAGTTTCTAGATTTATCTGTTTAAGAAAATGTCTTATCTTGGAGGAATCATCTCTACCACTCTTGCATTTTTTTCCCCTGCTCCTGTAGAAAACTTTCTTTCTCTGAGCACTCCAGCCACAGTCTGTCCTCACTTTGAACCCTGTAGCATTATTTTGTTATGATCTTGTAACTTTGTTGTCTTAGATTGTTATTAGTTTTATCATATGTCTAATGACATTGTAAGCCATGTATAGAGATAAGGACCATCTGTATTTTGCTTCTTTGTACTTCCCAGGGCCTTGCCCACAGAAAGCACTTAATAAGTATTTATCGATCTCTTTATTGAATCTAGAAATCTTCGCTTTGGTATATTTAACTTATTTTATGGGCTCTTAATTGCCTGTAGGCTGCAGGGAGTAGGTAAAAAACCAATTTTAAAGAGAAGTGCAATTCCTTTGAGTGGGCCTGGCAAGACAGCAGAATACCGTAAGAAAATTGGGAAAGCACCACCTTCAACTTTGTTAGAAATTAGGAAAGCTATTGACAGTGGTGGTGAGCTGGAAGTGGAGGTAGGGATGGTCTAGCGATTAGAAAGGGACTCCACGTAAATTAATTCTGAAGAGGAAAAATATTGGATTTATAGCATTTCTCGAAGTACTCCATTAGCTGCTAAAAGTCCTGGTGAGCCAGCCATTACTTAAGGCTCTGACAATTGGTTTTAATGTATCTGTATTGATAGACACTCTGTCCTGGAGAGTTCCCAGTAAGGTTCTTTGAAAGAGACCTTGACACTTCAGTTTCCTCATTGGGGGATTTCCTCTTGTTCAAAGTCCTAGGAAAGCAGTAAGTTCTGACCTATTCGACATCAGCCATGAGCTCTGAGCTAGTCAGTGGCATAGAAAGTGGCCTCATTCTGCAGGAACTTAGATTAGTTGTAGGCAGTGGGTGGGCAAGAAGGGACCAGGACAGAGACCTAATTCCAAGTTGGAGTTACTGTGGAGATTAAGGACTAAAGAAGTGAAGAAATATGGCTAAAATTTTTCTTTTTGTCCATAGTAATGGTCTGTAAAAGCAAGAACATTAAGCGATTTTCATTTTAAATTGAAATTTATTTTAAATTTTAAATATATTTATTTATATATAGTAAAATCACCTTTTTTGGGCTATAGTCCTGTTCTAGGGGCTTGGTAAGTACAGAGTTGTGTAGCTATGCTATAGTAGTTTTCTTCTGCTGCTGTAACAGATAACTACAAATTAAAGGGCTAAAACTATACAAGTTAATTATCACACAGTTTCTATAGGTGAGAAATCCATCAGATCAGCTGGCTTCTCTGTTTAGAGTCTCATAAGGTCAAGACCAAGCTACTGACATGACCACGTTCTGTTCTAGGGGAAAATCCACTTCTTTGCTCATTCAAGTTGGTGGCAGAATCCTTATGGTTGTAGGAGTGGGGTCCTGTTTCCTTGCTGGCTGTCAGACCTGGCTGTTCTCAGATTCTAGAGGCCACGCCCAGGTCCTAGCCACTTGGTCTCCTTCTCCATCTTAAAAACCAGCAAGATTGGTCCGTCTTGTGGTTCACATCTCCCCTGCAACTTCCTGGGCATGTCTCTCTTCCTGACTCTTCTGCCTCCCTCTTCCACTTTTAAGGGCCCATCTGATTCAGTGAGCCCACCCAGATAATCTGCCAACATCTCTCCGTTTTAAAGTCAGCTGATTATCAACCTTAATTACATCTGCAAAGTCCCTTTTATCGTGTAACATTCACATATTCACTGATTCAAGAAATTAGAGTATGAACATCTTTTGAGGCCATTATTCTGCCTACCACACATCATCATACTCAAGATATGTCCCCACCAAAGCCCTTGTGCTACCCCTCTGTGGTCAAACCTTCTCCCCTCTCTTAACCCTGACAACCATTTCCTCTTCCTTTCTATAATTTTGCTTTTTCCAGACTCATGAAAATGAAAACATGTATTAAAGATCTTTTTGAGCCTGGGCTCTTTTATTTAAGAAGTCTTTGAGATTTATGTTGTTGTCGCACGTATCAGTGGTGTATGTCTTTTTATTGCTTAGTGGTAGTCCATTATGTGGATATAGCACAGTTTGTTTATCCATTCATCCATGGAAGGGCATTTGGGTTGTTTCCAGTTTGGAGTGATGATGAATAAAACTGCTATAGGCCTTTGCATTTAGGTGTTTGTGTGAGGAGAAATTTTTATTTGTTTTGGGTAAATAACCAAGCTTATATCAATCATATTTAACTATATGATTAACTCTAAGAAACTGCCAAACGGTTTTTCAGAGTGGTTGTACCATTTTGTATTCCTTCCTAAAAGTGATATTTTAAGCCAGGGTTTGTGTGTATGTTTGTAAGTATTTATTTGTAAGATTTATTTATTTATTTATGAGAGAGAGAGAGAGAGAGAGAGAGTGAGAGAGACCATGAGAGCAGAGCGAGGGGCAGAGGAAGAAGCAGACTCCCCTATGTGCTATGGTGAGTGCTGTGAAATGGTTAAGCCTGATGATTCACAGACCTGTATCCTTGGGGCAAATAATACATTATATGTTAATAATAAAAAAAAAAGAAATCTGTAAAAAAGGGAAAAAAAAAGAAGCGGACTCCCCACTGAGCCCGACAGGGGGCTTGATCCCAGGACTCCAGGATCATGACCTGAGCCAAAGGCAGATGCTTAACCGACTGAGCCACCGAGGGGCCCCAAGCCAGGATTTTAGCATTTATTCAGTCACTTTGTCTAAATGAACACTAATAGTAGCGTTCAGTGGGGTCGAGATAGATCAGTCTTTTATTCCTCTGTGCCCTAAGTTCGGAGATGTTTATGCCACTTGAAAATGAGTTAGTAGTTTCCAGTAAACATACCCTCTGAAACCCTGGGATGAGTGAACACAGGAGAGTCACTATAATCTCATATGTGTCCCTGAGGCCACTCTCTGTTCACGGTGAGCACACAGTCGGTACCTCCAAAATGAATGGGGTTGGTAGAGGCAGCAAGGGGAATCAGACAGAACTGAGTGCAGTTTCAGTAGCTAGGTGTGCGGCTGTTATTCTAGTTCTTAAGCTTTTCTGGGCCTCAGTTTGATCATATGTGAGATGGAAATATAATTACTTATCTCACAGGGCCATTAGAATGAAATGAAATGAAGTTGCCAAAAGAGCATCTAGCACAGAGAAAATGCTCAATAAATGCTAATTATCCTCCATGTTTTCTATTCGCCTTGTAACTTTCTCATTTTCAGCATTAGCTTTGCCCCCCAAAATTATTGCCCGTAACTCTATCCTCTGAAAACCCTTTGTACTTCCGTTTCTTAGGCATTTGTTCACGCCCTTCTTCTGCTTGGAAGAGGCTCATTTGTCATCTTATTTGTGAAATTCCTAACCATCCATCAAGGCAGAGTTCACGGTCTGTTTATTTATAGACTATATAAGCTGATCCTTTTATTTGCAATGATCATTTATAAGAACGAGAGAGAAAGAGTGTGTGTGTGTGTGTGTGTGTGTGTGTGTGTGTGTGTGTTTTAGGGGTCTCTGCCTCCTTCCCCGTAGTTGTCTAGTTGTCTAGTAAGTGTACTTTGATGGCTGCTTCCTTCTTCCCTTGTTCCCTGTGTGGAATCAGGTCTCCATAAATGCCAATTTCTGCATTACCTTAAATAACTTGGGTATCACTGGGGATTTCCCTCTGCCTCCACCTGTGCTCGTCTGGTCCAACTCCCCTATTTAATGACAATGTTTTCCATTCTTGGCTTTTCTCGCCCATTTAAAATAGGAAACCTCCCCCAGTTTTGGGTTCCCTTTAGTCCCTGCCTTGGATTTTTCACCTGTGTCTACTTATTAAACAAGCAAAAACAGAACTACCTGCTCCCTAATGGTTTCTCTTGAGTTAAGAAAAAAGTAGTCCCATTGACAGATCCAATTTCACCTTATTTCTCTTGGGTTAGTTACAAGGTCCTCTTTTGGGGGCTGAGAAAGCTCCTCCTTAAACCCATTTGCTGCATGCCAACCACGTTCCTTTCAGTAGGGGACTGACTTGTTGCGTGTATGGTTATCTGTCAGTAGCGCAGAGAGCATGGGAGAATGCGGAGTTTCAGACTCCTCACGGTACCTCCCAGCAGCGGACCTGGCATGAGTCAGACAGCCCAGCACCAGCTCCCGGCTCTGCACCTTTTGGCGCATGAACTTGGGCAAACCGCTAACGTCCCAGCCTCCAGGCCTGTATGATAGGGCTAATGTCATGCTCCACCTCGTGGGGATTATTGTGATGGTCACAAGAAGGAAGGCACACAGAGTGCTGTGCACAGGGCCTGGTATAGAGCGGGCATTCAGAAACCGTCCACTTTATTAGACCCACCAGTTATTTCTCTGGGCTCCTGTCAGACTGACTAATCTCAGGAAAGCCCAGATCCTTCTCAAGCTTCCCTGGTACCCTCAGGTTGTGGGGAAAAAAATTATTCTGACACTTGCAAAAATAGGAAGAAAGATAAATTGTGATAGGCGTCAGTACTATCGCAATAGGGGAGAGAAGTGAGGCTCAACTCCAAATACAAGGGCAGCAGGTCGTGGGGGTGGGTGGGTGGATGAATGGAGCTACTAAAAGGAGGCATTGGGGGGAGGGGAATTGTGGCTAAGCTGACCTAATAGGATTCTTGCTGAAGGTAGGCCAGATATCAAAGTGTCGAGATCTAGGTACTGAGGTAATCAAGGGTGATGAGATAATGAGGGGGGGGCGGGGAGGATCTCTCTCTAAAATGCCCTAGCAGGGTTCTTGCTAACACTGCACTCTGCAGGGATGGACATGGAAGTTTAAGATCAAGGCCCAGTTGAGAGGAGGGCTGAGAGGAGCCAGACTAAAGTCTCGTCAAGGAGAGAGTGTTTGGCAGTTGGAACCCAGATGATCCAGTAGGGCATTCGAGACCTTCTGTATTTGGGGCCTGCCTGACTTCCTGACCTCACCCCGTCACCCCATGTTCCATCTGTGCTTCCGTTCCCCCAAATGATTAGGCTGCTAAGTCTCCCCACCCTACCCCAGCTGCTTACATCCCACATGCCTGGGACAACTGTCCTCAAAGTGTAGCTAAATGGCAAGCATCCATTTGCTTTCAGAGTCTCATCCCATTAGTGCCTTCTCTGAAACTTTTTCTGACCAGCCCCTTTGCCCCTCAGCCCTGGCCCGGATTAGACACTTCCTCCTCTGCACACATGGGTAGCTCCCCACTGACATCCTCCAGCACTGTGTCTCATTTGTTTGGGTATATGTGTCCTTTCTTCCAAGAAAACTGAAAATCCTTTGAAGGAAGGAAATGTGTGCCATTTTTTAACATCTCAAAGGCCTGAAACAGTGCCTGGAACAGAGTAGATGCTGAGCACCAGATGTCTTTTGAAAGAAATAGAAGAATGCTGATCAGCCTAGGCTGTTAGATGTTAGAGCCTGGAGTTATTTGCTTGGATTTTTACCTTGACCTCTCTCCTGCTTTGATAACTTGTTTTTCCTACCTTGGACATCTTTATGGTTTTATCGTTACTGTCTCAAATACCTTTTTCAGCATCCTGACATATTTCATGCTCATTGCAGAAACAGATCATGCAGAAAAGCATGAAGAAGGTATAAAAAACACTTTTTATGAACCAGGAAATACCATTGTTAACATTCATTGTGTATCCCAGCACCTTTCCATTCAATAAAACATCATACTTTGTTTTAACCCAAAGATAGGATTTTGTAAAAATCTGTTTTGAAACCCACCATTTTGCTTAATGGTATACTTCAGATATCAGCATTTTTAGAGGTTGCATATAATTCTATTATATATCTAATCAATACTTTAACCATTTCCTAATGTCAGACATTTGGATTTTTCTGCTTGTGTTTCTTTCTGCTATAAACAGAGATGTGATAAACATTGGTGCAGACATCTTTTTGTGCACTTGATTGATCATTGTTTTCAAATACATTCCCCAGAATTGGGATTGTTGGGTAACAGGATATAGAGGATTGTAAGGCAGTCATAGTTTTTGAGAGAGAGCGGTTCAGAGATGGTACATTGTCCTCTTTTATACTCTCACTTCTTTGCTGACCAGCTGGAACTGCTGCCAGTTTGTTTCATAAGGCATCCCTTCATACCTGAACTAAATTAAATTCTTACCGAAAGTATGTGTTCTGTCATGCACTGTTACCCCGCAGATTCAGAACACGGCAATGCCTTCAGACTTTTAATGTAAACCATACGATTTTGTAGGCTGTCTCTTGTCAGTTTCAATATCCCAAAGGATGTTGTTTCTTGGAGGTGATCAAAAGCTAACTCTCTCTCTTGAGGCAGAAAAAGACAGAGGCCAAGATTGTAGTCTTAAAGAAAAATAGGGTGGATGCACCATTTCTTCTTGGTGCTGATATTGAATGGCCTGTGATACCTTCCGGGCAGGGAGTGGTAAGTTGAAAAGGGATAAAATAGCCCTTGCAAAAAAGCCCTAGAAAGAGCTCCCCCGACCACATTCCCTCTGATTATTAGGTACTCTTTTAAGAAACTTATTGTATAAAATTCCAAACATGCATCAAGTAGAAAGAATAACAAAATGTACCCCTAAGAACCTATCAATAAGTTTAAACATGAACAAATGGCCAATTTTATTTTTTGTATACTCTCCTATAAACCTTCCTCCCCGAATCACCTGATTGTTATTTATTTATTTTAAAAAGATTTTATTTATTTATTTATTTGACAGAGAGAGAGATCACAAGCAGGCAGAGAGGCAGGCAGAGAGAGAGGGGGAAGCAGGCTCCTTGCTGAGCAGAAAGCCCGATGTGGGGCTCGATCCCAGGACCCTGAGATCACGACCTGGAGCCGAAGGCAGAGTCTCAACCCACTGATCCACCCAGGTGCCCCAAACCTGATGTTTTAAAGTGAAATCTCACATTATTTTATCCCTAATCTGTCACACACACTCACACACATGATCAGTTCTCTTTTAAAACCTCAATAATATTATCACAACTAAAATATGAGAAATTCCTTAATGTCAAATACTCAGATTTCTCCCCTTCATAAATTTCTTCTGCAGCTGGTTTGCTCCAATCAGACTCCTAGGTGTTGTTGATTATAAGTGAGGAGAAAAAGAAATGCTCATACATAATCGACCTTGAGACAAGATAAGGAGGCTTTTGCTATGGAGTCATGTGGGACAGTAGAACAACACACAGGGCGGTCGGGCTCATCAGGATTTCCGGCCCATATCCCTTAACAATGGTCACATCCCACTTACCCTTCCTAATAAACTACTGCCAACAGTTCAGTGTCACCCAGAAAAGCTACTTAAAGAGCTTTGTGTGTTATAGCTTCTCCCTGCTGCTTTCGCCTGGCTTTAGCTGGCTTGCATAAACCTCAGGAAAGCAGGCAGATGATTCACTCAGTTGTCAGACTGATACCAACTACATTTACAGCAATTCTTTTAGGTGTTTCTAAGTGTATTAGTATTTATTACCTTTTCAGTCAATGAATACCCATCTTTGATGAGAATTGAATACTAGGGAAAAAATCCAACAGAGCTGAAGGGGAAAAAATGTATATGTGAGAACAGAATTCACTGCAACATAATACTTTAAGGAAAAAGGTTTGTAGTTGTCTTTTTATGTTTCTTATTCCTTTTCTCACTTAAAAAACAAAAGCTTTGGGGGTGCCTGGGTGGCTCGGTCGGTTGGTTCCGATGGTGGCATCTGCCTTGGGCTCAGGTCATGATCCTGGAGTCCTAGATGGCCTCCCTGCTCAGCGGGGAGCCTGACTCTCCCTTTCCTGCCTGTCACTCCCCCCTGCTGTGCTCTTTCTCTCTATCTGTCAAATTAAAAAAAAAAAAGGCTTTGAAGGGAGATGATGGAGAAAAAGTACAAATTAAAAAAAAATCATAGTAATTTATGCTTAAACTTCTTAGACTGCAGTGTATGGTTGTAAGAGCTGCCGATCAATAATATTGTTTTAGAAGCCATTTGTTTAAAGATCTTGGCAACACAATTCTGAACTGATAGATCTTGGGGACGCTTCCTTTCTCAAGGCCCTCTCGTAGAGCAATTTCTCCCATTTCCAGGTTTTGTTTTGCCTCATGAGGAAACAAAGAGCAGTCTGCTTCAATTCTTTGAGGAGTTTGTATCATAATTTTTTCCTGAGCAACGGTCTAGTACCTCACTCCTCAGAGATTATTGATTTTCATCTGGGAATCTGGCTAAATAACAGCTCCATGTGACATCAGAAACTTTGGATAGTCTTGGGGGAAGGGACTTCTCCTCTGTCGGAGCCATCTCCTGCCTCACTGAGAGGCACAAATTCCATTCTGACTGGTCAATGTCCAGACCTCTCTTGGTCCTGGTCACTGGTGGGCCGGATCCCGGGAGAGGTGGTTAGTTCCTCCCAGCATCGAGCCTTTGTGGTGAGCTGCCCTCTGTGGGGTCTGGCTTCCTGGGCTGGCTTCCCGGAGTCATTCTTCTGTCTGCTCTCTACCTGCTGCTGGGTGGGTAAGTTAGGCTGGGTCCATGGACTCAGGCCCAGGTGGGCTGGTCTCAAGGTCCGGAAGAGGTTGGGTTGCTGGCTGGAGGGGTGATGAGGTAAGGAAAGTGGGAAGACCACGTAAACCTACTCGCTTGGCCAGGTCTGGTATTGGGATGATGGGCCCTGGTGGAGCCTGGATACTTTTGTACACTTTCCCACCCTAAGGTAGGAGGGGCTGACAGTTAGAGGAGGCTTCTGGCTTCTTTGGGTCCTTTGTACTGATGTCATCCTACAGCATCAAACCCTCCTAACTAATAGTTTATTTATATAATATTTGTGGAAAGAAGACTTTAGAAAGGAAGTGTTTAGCTCTTTGGTAATAATTACTAGACGACACAACCTACTAATTATGCACTCAAGCAAGTGGGAAAAAAACACCCAAAGTACTATATCCTAGAGTAACAACACTTCCTTGTTCGTTTCTTAAATGTTTCTTAATAAATATGGCTCTTATAAAGATGGGCTTGAAGATCTGTTTCAAACTGTATCTTCTGGTCTAGACATTTAACTAACAGAGCCCATAAAGGGGAAAATAGATACCTATTTGATACTTCTTTAGTTCTATTAAAAAACAAATATAAAAAGGTAATATATACATTCATGGAAAACTTGAAATTAACTCTATGGCTGTGAAAAATGTTTCCTTTTCTAAAGAGTAAAAGTAAAGTTTTCGGACTCCACCGTAATACTGTGCTGTCCAGTATGGAAGCCGCTAGCCTCCTGCAGCTAGTGAGCTCTTGTGGGGAGGCTGGCCCAACTTGGGGTGTGCAGTAGAGGTAGTGCTTACGGCGACATTTAAAGACGTAGCACACACAAAAGAATATAAAATATCC
The DNA here is from genome assembly GCA_028646535.1 of Procyon lotor. Taxonomy (NCBI): domain Eukaryota; kingdom Metazoa; phylum Chordata; class Mammalia; order Carnivora; family Procyonidae; genus Procyon; species Procyon lotor. The sequence continues at coordinate 69,616,599 of CM053605.1, read as the reverse complement.
CATTTCTGTGTGTTCATTATATTTTGAAATGATAGTATTTTGGATATATTAGGCTAAATAACATTGATACAGTGATTTTTCTGCTTTTTACTTTTTAAAATGTGACTGGTAGGAAATTTAAAGTTACACATGTGGCTTGCATTCTTTATTGGAATTGCATTTCTTTTGGACAGCGTTGCACTAACATTTTGATGCCGACATACTGTTTCTGCATTTATTAATTTTAGTTCCACTTTGGTGTATTGAGGGCTTATTGTGTGCTAAGCTAAATAAGCCATCCATAACCATATCTATAATCCAAGAAAGGAAGGCAAGTAAAAAAAAAAAAAAAAAATTAGCATGCTGTGCTGGGACTGTCCGAAGAAAAGAGGAAACCAAGCCTTGCTGGAGTTAAAAAAAAAAAGAGAAAGTACATCGGGTTGTGTTCAGGGAAACCTCTGCAGAAGGACCATTGGTCATTACCTCGAGGCTGGGTCAGGATCTACTTTGCACGTGTAAAATTTGCTCCTCTATCTTGAGTTATTTTGCAGTTCTACATAGCTGCTTTAGAGATTTCCATTTTGAAGTGTTGGGAGAAAATCTGAGAAGTCATGTGCGCTGTAGCGCGGTCCATCTCTCTGCTATCACTCCTCGCTCCCCCATAAGTATTGCGACGTAGAGTGTTGCCCCTGGAGCTACGGGAGGAACTGGCCGCCCGGCATCCTCTAATGAAGTACTGGCCATTAACAACAGCGGCTCTGATGCGCTTGCGGGAGGCGACGTAGGGAACACCTACGAGGTGACACGGGCCTTGTCTTTGAAGAATGGCCTGATGCCGCCCTGCCACCCAGCTCCCACCGCAGCCATCCTGGGGAGACCACGCTCTTGGGGTCGGCCTCCTAGGCGGATGGGTTTTTTTAGTTCCTCCGCAATCTGCCACTTACCTTCTGTACGCATTCTGTTGCTAATGCTAGGAATGACGAAACCCTGGGTCTGGGAAATGCATTTCCCTTTAGCGCTGGCGCCTCCTAATGAGGTCCCTCCACCCTGCGGAACAAAAACCCGCGTTGGTAGGAGGACGCCCCGTGGTGGGAAAGCCTGGAAACGGCCAGCCCTGGTCGCTCTGGTCGCTCTCGCAGGTGCCTCTTTGTTCTGGCATCTGTGCGGGAGAGGTCACCTTGCAGGCCACACAGCTCTTTGGAGAGGGAGTTGGTTCTGTGCAGGGAAAATCTCTTTCCCACTCCCCCTCGTGTCCGTGTCCCTTTTTGTCTGGGTTGGCACCAAATTGATTTCTCCTCCTTTCTAAATGGCAGAAACAGGGCGATGGTCACATGAAGCACAGTAGCACAAACCAGCCATAATCTCACCACCCTGCATCATCCAGTTTACTTTTTATATCCTCCTCCTCCCTCTCCTCATTGACACTTAACATTTCAAAAAATGTATTTCCAACCCTGGATATATAGTTCTGCCTTTCCCCCCACCCCTTTTTTCCCCTAAGCTTACTCCATAAATGACTTCCCGCCTTGTGTAGTGTCTTCATGGTTGTAGTTTTCAGTGATGATTTATGTGCCTATTGGGCTGATGGATCACAGTTTGCTAACCCCTCTGGGTGTTGTTGGCATTCAGACCTCCAGCCTCACCTTACTCTGAGTGCTGGTTTAGTGATCATCCCTATGCACAGAGCTATTTTCTTTTGTTGAGTTGTTTCTAGAGGATGCATTCTCCAGAAGTGGATTTAATGAACCCAGTGCTGTGAACACTTGATTTTATTGAGTATGACCCCACTGCTTTCTGTAGAGACCGATTCCTACAGCCTCTGGGGATATGAGTGTCCTATTTGGCAGTGAATTCATTTTTGATGGAAAGTGTACATAACTGAAGCCATATTTAACATAATGTGTTTCCGATGGTATGGAAGTTGCTGGGAAGACTTTGGCATTGTAGGTGAGGACTCTTTAATTTGGGAGATTGCACGTGTCAGAGGCTCCTCAGTGTACAACAGTAGTCTCGTGTCTGTTGGTCTTGCCTATTTTGAGGGAAGAGATGATGGAAAACCACCATCTGGCTTAATTCTGGCAGAATTTCTTCAACACTAAATTTCCTTCCAGAAGATGTAATTTATTTGGAAAGTGAGTATGGGATGTTGGAGAGAACAGGCTTTTCAACTTGGATATTTAGGACTGTATTTAGAAAAAAATTCCTCAATGTTTTTAAAGTTAAGGGTAGCCTCTTTTTTATCTTCTATTGTCTCCACTCCACCCTGTCCCGAACACAACCTAGGCAACAATGGGTTCAGTATAAATATCAGGTAATAGAGTATCTGATCAATAGAACTACAGAGAACGTATATGTTACTGCTCTTCTCACAGACCTTTATGCATCTGTTTGATGAAGAGTCGTTTTCTTCTTAGACTGATGAAGTTATACTCTTCCCCAGTTGCTTGCTAGTGATTGTAATTCTAACAGAGTAGTGACAGCTTATAGCAAAACCTGTTTTACTTAACACACACACACACAGTAAATGCTCTACCAAACTTTCATCTGTTTACTTTAATCCTCAGTACCACCCTAAGAGGTAACTACTATTGTCATACCCCTCTCTGCAGCCCACAGATAAGGAATCTGGAGCACAGAGAGGTTAAGTGATTTGCTTACGGTCACACAAGGGTAAGTAAGTCGTGGACCTAGGCTTCAGACTAAGGCAATGTGGCCCTAAAGTCCTTGCTTTTAGCCATTTGCTGTGTTGCATCTACATTTTGGTTCATAACAGGAGCTGACAATGTCCAGGTCACAGCATTTTCTATATTAGAGTTACTCTGGGGCACGAGTCCTTTGAGTTATTCCCTGATAAGGGGGTTTGTTGTCACTTAAATGTAGGAAGTGCTGCTCACGTTCTCTGCCTCTTGGAGACAATCCCACCTCCCTCATCAACTCTCATGCATAAATAAACACTGGGAGTTCTGTTTACTTGGTGTTTACCACTAGCAACCCAGTAGGCTCAGACTTAATTTTGGGAACTGTTGTAGAAGGTAGCTGTATTTGAAAGTGGAGGGTTTTTTTTTGTTTTTTCCCTCTCTGTTGCTTGGCCTTGCATTGGTATCAGATTTTATAGGAAGGTCACAATCAGCTCGCTCTTACTGTAATGTCCATCTGAGAGACTCTCTGGTGTGTTCCCTAGAGCACAATGCCAGTGTTCTCGGGGTGTGGCACATTTGCTAGGAGACATTGGAGGCTTTACTTCAGAATGTTTCAGTGTACTCTTAATCTATACGAATCTGTCTACGGAGAAAAGGATTACGATGCTTTTTTTTTTCTTTTTTAGATAAAAACGTGTTCACCCTGCTCCTCTGTGCCTTAAAAGTGGGGAGATTTATGCCTTCTTCTTGGATTTCTAAATCCATAGGTACATTCAACCATATTAGAAAGCTCTCTTCTAAAGCATTGTGAGAATTTAAAAGGTGCATCATGAAGATAACTTTTCTCATCTTCATGAAATGACAATTGTTTCCTTCTTAACACAACATATACTTTTTACTCCTTTTTTCTTGTTTCATTGCATTGGATAGGACCTCCAGGATGATCTAAAATAAAAACAATGGTAGCAGGAATCCTTGATCATATCGTTGATCATATTCTTGATCGTAAAGAAATGTTTGCTGTAGATTTTTAGTAGATGCCCATTATGAAGGTAAGGGAGCACCAGCTATCCCTAGTTTGTTTTGTTTTGTTTTTAATTGTGAATAGGTCTTATTTACTTACTTATTTTTGCTCATAACACATGAACGATTTTATTTTTATTTTATTTTAATTTTTTAAAGATTTTATTTATTTATTTGAGACAGAGAGTGAGAGAGAGCATGAGAGGGGAGAAGGTCAGAGGGAGAAGCAGGCTCTCCGTGGAGCTGGGAGCCTCATGCGGGGGACTTGATCCTGGGACTCCAGGATCATGAGCTGAGCCGAAGGCAGTTGCTTAAGCAACTGAGCCACCCAGGTGCCCCAACTCTATTTTTAATAACTTAACATAAATATGATTTATATTTTTTGTGGGAATAACAATGAATCGGTCTTAAAGATCTTGATTGCTTTTTGCCTGGATTGTAATAATCTTGGAAACCATGTCTTTGGACAAGGTTCCATGTCCAAAGTCTTGGAAACCAGTTCCCTGCTTGCTCTCCTTTCCCTCTAGTCTCTTGAGCACTGTAGCTAAAATCTTCTTTCTGAAGCGCTGCTCAGAATTTGTCAACTCTCTGCTCGGGAACATTTAAGACTCTCCTTTGCTTACTAAAATAAATTTGAACGCCTCACCTTTTGTCCTGTGATTCACCAAACCTTCCACAATGTGTTTCCTTCAGCCTTTTGCTGTGATCACTTCACTCTGTTCCAGGACTCTGCCTTTCTCAAACCTATCCGTGCACTATAGCCCCCTCTCAGTCTACACTTTCACTGTTTCGTGCCTTTGTCCATGAGGTTCCCTTCTATCTGTGCCTCTTGAAATGCTTTCTTACCCCACAAGCTCATCAGATTCATTTCCTTGTTTCTTTAGTCCCTCCCTTCTTGGAGTTATCCCACTTAGTGGGATAGTGGGGTTTGTTTGATTTCTTTTTTTTTTAAAAAAAGGTAGCTTTATTAAGGTATAATTGAGTAACATGGTTTGATTTATTTTCATAGTCTCAGCACATGAGTAATAGTGGTTCTTTTATTTTTATTTATTTATTTATTTATTTAATAGTGCTTCTTTTAAAAGGTGCATCAGGAAGAGATCTTTTCTCATCTTCAAGGATGACAGTTTCATTTCCTTCTTTCCATAACGTACTTTTTACTCCTTTTTTCTTGTTTCACTGCATCAGGTAGGATGCCCAGGATGATCTAAAATAATGAGTGAATGAATAAATAAATAAGGAGTATTTCTTCTGGTACTTATTGTCTCATTTTTATGATTATATTTGGTCTGACTGTCCCTCTCTCCCTATCCCTGTATGTCCTTCCTTACCATGAAAGGAGCTGCTAATATGTTTCGTTTGAGAAATTCACCATAACTGGACCAAACTATATACAGGCACTCCTTAGGGAGCACAATCTGTTTATTCCACCATCAACCAACTCACTGTCTGATAAGAAAGATAGACATACGTGTGTGTGTGTGCACATGTACACGCACACAGTGACAGTACAACTGATAAGTGATTGACTAGTATGCAAGGTATATTGAGCAATAAACACCTTTTTTTAAATAAAGATTTTATTTATTTATTTGACAGAGAGAGAGAGATCACAAGTAGGCAGAGAGGCAGGCAGAGAGAGAGGGGGAAGCAGGCTCCCTGCTGAGCAGAGAGCCTGATGTGGGGCTCGATCCCAGGACCCTGAGATCAGGACCTGAGCCGAAGGCAGAGGCTTTAACCCACTGAGCTACCCAGGCGCCCCGAGCAATAAACATCTTTAAGGTTGAAGCAGATTTTGAAAAATTGTGTTGAATATCCAAACTCTGTTTTGTTTGGCTCTTCAGTTGGCAGAGCCAAAAAGGAAAGAAATTAGAAATTCATTAAGTACAGAAATGATTGATTTAAAATGATTTCCTTTTCTACTAAAACACAGAAGGCACACACAAAACAATCTTCTCTTGATTTGCAACTTATTAGAGTTAGAAAATTATTTTAATTTGAACTGAAAAGTAGCATCATAATGAAAGAAGGTCCAAGAAATTCTAAATTGAAGACATTAAAAGAAATGAATCACACTTAAAATTGTATTGATGGTCCTCAGCTCTGAAAGGGAAATGTCTGTAATTTACCTAAATTGTTTTGAAAGGAAAAGAAATAAGAGAATTTCTTTTTTGAATGTCTGGCATTTTCCCAATAACCTGGCTATAGAATGGTTGAATTATTATTATAACCCCATAGCTATTATTTTCATTTCAAGAGTGTGGGTTAATTCCAGATGAAGCTTATATTTCAAATGAGTTTTTGTGTAATATATATAGTCAACCAATACTGATCCATAGGGTCTGAGGATCAAAATTATTTTAGACCAACCAGTTTGTTTTTCTTAAATATGGTCAATTGTTCATCCTAGCTTATTACTCAGGAAAATAGAAGGGGAGGGAAGATAAAAGAAACTATGAAAATGATCACAACCTGGAAACAACAGGTGTTGGTGAGGATGTGGGGAAAGGGGAACCCTTTTGCACTTTTGGTCGGAATGAAAACTGGCACAGCCACTCTGGAAAATAGTATGAAAGTTCCGCAAAAAATTAAAAATAGAGCTGCCCGACACCCAGCAATAGCACTATGAGGTATTTATCCAAAGGATACAGAAATAGTGAATCAAAGGGGCACATGTACTCCAATGTTTATAGCAGCACTATCAACAATAGCCAAATTATGGAAA
>CM053605.1:69577430-69610133 GCA_028646535.1 Procyon lotor | reverse complement strand
AAAGGCAATTGCCCCAACTGAGCCACTCAGGCACCCCTCATATGTGGAATTTAGGAATGAAAGAGATGAACATAGGGGAAGGGAAGGAAAAATAAAATAAGATAAAAACAGAGAGGGAGGCAAACCATAAGAGACTCTTAACGATAGGGAACAAACTGATGGCTGCTGGAGAGGAGTTGGATGGGGGGAATGGGATAAGTGGGGGCTAGGTATTAGGGAGAACACTTGTTGTGTTGAGCACTGGGTATTCCATGCAAGTGATGAATCACTGAATTCTACCATTGAAACTAATACTACACTATATAGTAATAACTAGAATTTAAATAAAATCTTGAAAGAAAATAAAACAAAAAAGGAGAGTAATTACAAGTGTTCAATAGCTTATTCTTACTTGCTTTAATTTTCTTGAATTTTTGTTTGAAATATAAATATTATATAAGCACTTTTGGACACTTAAAAAGATATAGGGAGGTAAAAATTGGAAAGGAGAAATGTCCCATATCCCCTCTCTCCAGAATAACTACTGTCAACTGATGGATGCTATATTATCCTAACATCTTTATAAATTTAATTGTTAAATATTTAAATATTTAATACATATAATGCATATAACAAAAATAGGTGATGAGTCATTCTAATAAAATGAACACCCATGAGGTCACCATCCCTCTAATGGCACTTTACCGATGTGTAAAGTTCCCTTGGTCACAGCTGCTGTCCCTTCATTCTAGAAGAAACTATCCTCTTAAATTTTGCTATTGTCACCCACCTAATATTCTTTATGGTTTTACTGCAGACATTTTTTTGGTTTGCTTAATTTTGCTTGGTGTTGGATCAGTGAAATATTTATAAAAATATTGTGTATATTTTCCTGTGACCTGATCTTTTCTCATGTTATGTTTCAAAATAGCTACTTAAAATTGCTGGGAGTTCTGAAGGTAGAAAATAACAGCCTGCTCAGACCCAGAGAAACCTCTGATGTCCCTCCTCTTCTTATAAGGAAAGACACCAGTCCTGCAGGATTAGGGCCCCACCCTCATGACTTCATTTGACTATTTACCTCTTTAAAGGCCCTGTGTCCAAATACAGTCAGTCATTGGAGGTTAGGGCTTCAACATAGGAATTCTGTGGGGACATGATTTCATCTGTAACACGTAGTTTGTACCAAGGTCCCACTATTTTGTGCAGGGAGTTCAGAGATGACAAAACTCACACCTTTCCTCTGGAGGTTATATACCCCATGTGGGTTTCCTGGCTTTTTCCTGATAAGACTGAAGAGAGCTCTTGGGGAGACCTCCCAGGAAGTAACTTTGTGAGCATGCGGAGCTGAGCCTTCAGACCAGGGAGTAGAGGGGCCAAGTGAGAGGAATGTCAGCTTTCCCCTGTGTTGGTGGTTGTCGGGGCATTCCTGGACATCACATCCTGAGCATTAGAAGTGGCTTCCCTGAAAGCCAGCTGTTGCCATCACAGTCGGGTACATGGCTGCATAAAAGAAATCTACAGCAGTCAGATCATTTTTATAGACATCCCCCCTTTAGGAACATCACAGTGCTGACTTTGCTCCTGTTTTATTCAACGAGGAAAGAGAATTCCAGACAAACGCTTTGGTAAGGGATTGAGAGTGCCCTCAAGAGAGAACAGGAGGTGATTCTCTTAGCATCATTGTCATCTTGTCTTGTTGGAACTGTCGGGAACTCCAGGTGCTCGTACATAGCCATGGGAAAAGACAGCAGGAACCTAGGAAGCTAAAGATTAACGACCATTTGGGACTGAATTATTAATAATTGTCACCCTATGGAAAGCTAGCCTATGCCAGAATTCTGTGACAGGAATATTTTTACTATAGCAGCAGTTTTCAATTTTTTTTTTAACTATGACAACATGATGTGTTTCACTAAGAAATGCAAGATCTACCCTTGACATCATAACTCTGGAATAATAAAAATTTATTATTATTAATAAATCTGAAATAATAATTTATGAAATCTGTTTAATATGTGTGATTTGCTTTGATTTTTTTTAAGTTTTTTTTTTAATTTTTAAGGTTTTTTTTTATTTGTTAAGTAGGCTGTACACCCAGCATGGAGCCCAGCATGAGGCTTGAACTCATGACCCTGATCAAGACCTGAGCTGAGATCAAGAGTCGGACACTTAAATGGCTGAGCCAGCACCCCACACTCTGATGTTTTCTATTTTACTCAATTGCATTTTATTTTCTTAAATGTTAGTTATGATCTCGTAAATGTAATCTGTGAACCAGCACATAATAGACTAGTGTTTCTCTAGTAGGGTATCTTGGGGGAGGGGAGTTCATTCAAAAAACAAATTCCCTGTGATGAATTCAGGGAGAGCTGGAGGACATTAAGATCTCACTCTTTACCATTCTTATGTTCTGGTTATCTTGATATTTCCCCGAGAAATACCATAAGAGTATGTGATGTTTATTTGTGCAACAGATATTTTCGAGCCCCAGCTCTAGGACAGATACTGTGAGAGGCACTAGTGAATAAATTTTCTAGACTGGTGGCATGTACGTTAAAAGTATGTAGAACGTAGGGCGCCTGGGTGGCTCAGTCGGTTAAGCATCTGCCTTCGGCTCAGGTCACAATCTTGGGGTCCTGGGATCGAGCCCCATATCAGGCTCCCTGCTTCTTCCTCTTCCTCTGCCTGCCATTTGTGCTCTCTCTCTCTCTCAAATAAACAAACAAATAAATAAATAAATTCCTCATATATATAATATATAATATCTATCTATTTATCTAGAACACAATTTCAATTGGTATTTTTAACCTTACCCTTACTTAGTCCAAAAGAGTCTATTTAGCACTCTGCTTCCTCACTCCCAAGCAGCTCCAGTGATGTGAGTGTTTAACTTTGGTGTCTCCAAAGTCCCAGTCCTACGCTCTCTGTCTTGTGTGCTCGAGGAGAGGCATGGTCTAGTAGGGAGAGCCTGTGGTTTGGGTCAGCAGAGATAACTCAGGTCCTGATTTTACCTCTCTCTGAGGGCGTGCTCTCAGGCAAGTCAACCAATTTCACATGTCTGCAGTGAAATGGACATGATAAGCGCTGGCTGATGGAGTGGAAGTGAAGATGAAATGAGGTTTTATCTGTGCAAGTCTGCACTCCTCTACCCTCCCCCCAGCGCCTTCTGCATGTAGACCATTGTGTGAAGTCCTGCCTCTCTCCTAAACTTCTCTTCTGCCACACATACTGTTCAGTCCATGTAGAAATGGAGAACTTCAGACATCTAGGGGTTGGAAAGTCCTAGACTGAACAGTTCTTTCCAGTTGGAAAAAGCCAAATTTGCAAATTCCCCTGCAGTCAGATAGGCAGACTCACCTTGAATATTTCTATTTCTCCAGTGACCTCAGTGAGTGTTAAGCTCACCATTAGGTCATTTATTAGATATACAAGGTCACAGGACCCTCAAATGCATATCTCATGAGACCGTTCCCATCCCATCTGTGGTAGGCAGAAATATGTCCGCTGCCTCATCCCTGGAAACTGAATATGTTATATGACAAGAGGGAATTAAGGTTGCTAATCAGTTGGCCTTAAAATAAGGGGATTATCCTGGATTATCCCCCTGGGTCCAGTGCAATAACAACGGTCCTTAAATGGGGAAGAAGGAAGCAGAAAACTCAGAACCAAACCTGAGAAAGACTCAACCAGACATGTCTGGGCCACTGCTGCTTTGAGGGTGGAAGGAGGACATGAACCAGGGAACCCGGCCTCTAAAAGCTGGCAAAGGCAAGGAAGCAGATTCCCCCCAGAGACTCCAGGAAAGAAATGCAGTGCTGCAAATACCTTAACGTAGTCCAGTGAGACCCACTATAGACTCCTGACCCACAGAGCTATAAGATAAAAATGTTGTGTTGGTTTAAGCCATTAAATGTATGGTAATTTGTTATAGCAGTAATAGGAAACTAATACATCATCCTACTATTATTTAATTTTTTTATTTAACATTATTAATATTTTATTTAATTTTGTCCCATTTTTATGGGTTTGCAGCAGAATGCCCAACATGGAACACAATTGCAGGTATCTGGATATTATTTAATTTTTTACGAAGAAAAAAACACACGTGTTTGCTGGAAATACATATGGGATGAAAAGAACAGTAATGTTCGAAGGGCCCATTTTCATATTAACAACCAAATATCCAAAATCCAAATGAAAATTTTATGTGAAATGGAGACATTATGTATACAATCCTTGCTTCTAAAAGAAAAGATTTAGGTGCTCGCTTTGTAGAATATTAAATAAATAGTATTTTTTTCAGCATTCAGAATTGTTGACCTGTATAATTCTTTTGGCAGAAAAGACTTTTTGGTCTTTTAAAATAAAGATTCAGTGACAAGGCACATACAGTTATACCCCAATGTTTCCTTTTACTCATGTTTCAAGACTAGTTGCTGCTTTTATTGTTAGAAATCTGTAGCAGGTTCAACTTTTGGATAACTAAAAATGGAAACCAGAGGAAAGTAAAGTAAATTAAAGGGATTATTTTATTCTCTTGAATGAGAACATCTTAGACATGTTTGCATTTTGCACAGAAAGAAAGGACAGTTAATACCCCTCACTTACCTATAGGCTCCTTAAAAATGAGTTCAACAGATTTTCTCCACCAAGTAGTGGGCATTTCTTCCTCCTGAGTTCCATGAGATTGGGTCTCCCCTTCACCCTTATACCCTGTGCATAGCCCTGCTTTCATGGCTGAGTGTAGAATGGTCCTGGGGCATTGAGGCAGCAGAGCGATTGCAGGGAAATCACGGGATTGATTGCAGATCCCGTGGAAAATACCTGGGAGGGAGCACAGCAGCTTGCTCCTGCCCTACTTCAGGCTTGGCTCAAACCAATACAGAAACAATTAAGGTTGGTAGCTGCCCCAGATTCTGGCTGCTTGGTCAGCTTTATTGTAACATTTCCTAGTCTTCGGGTCCCTCATTTGAGTGTTCCTTGGAAAGCGACTCTGCTGATTTTGTGATTTTTTTTTTCCCATTTGCCTTCTCTGCAGCTCAATTTTCAATATTCCCCAAAGATGTCTTTTTATTTTGACAATACTTTGTACTTCTCAGACCACAAAGGAGATGGTTTTCCTGATAATTTATGTCTCCTCATTCTTAAACCCACATCATTGTGGACACCTTTTGTCCAGTAACCTGCTCAGTCTTGCCAATTTCTATTTAAAGTTTGCAGTCCAGTGATCTGGGGATGTGGGCAGTGTCTTATCTGTGAATGTGTTGTGCTAAGCGCAAGAAGGGCCTCTGATCTGTTTTAAGAACCTTGGAAATCAAAACTTAAAACATCTCTCATCCTTTTTTTTCATCAACAAAGGCAGAAACTGATACAGAGGCCCCTCCTAGTCAGCAAGGGGAATCCTGAGTGTGGTTCTTCCCCATCACAGGGCTGGCCCACCCTGGCCGCTTTGCAAGATTCCCATCTGATTTCTGACAGCTACTTGAATAATGAAATGAAGTTTGTGTCTAGCCACTTCTATGGTGACATCGAGCAGGGAACTGATACTTTTACTTTTGAATTACAAACTGCCTTTGAGAAAGGGTTTACCAACTATTTGGTGCTTTGTCATTAGATACTAGGGGTACATTGATGACCAAGAGAGGAGCCCAGGCTTAGAGTCTAGGGGGAGAAAGAGAGCACTTCAGAGGCTCTTATGGTGCATTATGGGAGGGCAGGAAAAGGGGTGGGAGCACGGGGAAGACACCTGGCCTGGTATGGGGCAGATGGGGCAGGGCAGCTGTTTTGGAGGAAGCTTTGCAGAGGGGTGAAATACCCCATGAAATTCATCACCAGTCTCGAACAGAACAGGATACCTTTATATCATTATAGCACATATAAAAAACATTGCATTGTTGTGGTGGAAATCCAAAGTGATGGTCTCTGAGGTGGGGTTGATTGGAAAGAGACACACTACAAATGTCCTCTGTCTTGTTTTAGGGAATTGTTACATGATGGTACATGATGAAAATCATCTAGAGGAATACTTCAGATTGCATTTATTATATGCAAGTTGAAAATAAGATTTATTATGAGAAAGCTCTCTTGTACTGATTTATGGAAAGATCTTCAAGATACATTAAGTGAAAAAAGCAAGGTGGAAGACAGGTATATATCATGTCGCCTTTTGTGGCATAAAGGGAGAAAACTAAGAATCTCTGCTTCTGTATGTACAGAGAACTCTGGAAAGACAGGTGAGGAACCCGTACAGTGGTTGGCCTGTGAGTTGGGGAGGAATGGAATGGAGGGCAGGGAGGAGATTTCTCACTGTATACCCTTTTACGCTTTTTGGTGTTTGAACCATGTGAAAAATATTCAAAAATTAAATTAAAGGGAAACACTTTGAAACAGCACCAAGGAGGTTTTAGGCCAAGACATACACAATTTCATTATTCTTTATAGCAGATTATTTATCAGTTAATTTTTTTTCTTGATGGAGCAGGTGGGGTAGGGGAGGGGCAGAGAGCATGGAAGAGAGAATCTTAAGTAGGCCCCATGCTCAGCACGGAGCCTGCCAACAGGGGGCTCATCTCATGACCCTGAGATCATGACCTGAGCGGAAATCAAGAGTCCAATGCTTAACCAACTGAGCCACCCACGTGCCCCATCAGTTAAATGTTTTTAAGTAACCCCCACTCAGCTCTGCTCTGTCAGCTTGTGCCGCCCCCATGCCGGGCACACCCACAGCAGGCTCCTATCAGCCAGCATGGCTCTCCTTCCCTCCCAGCTTGCCACCTCCATGCTTCTGGAAACCTCTCCCCATCAATCTCTTCGGCACTTCAGAGGAAGTATCATTTGCTGTCTGGATGCATGAGACATGGCCTCAGTTATAGCCTCTTTTTTTTTTTTTTTTAAAGATTTTATTTATTTATTTATTTGTTTGTCAGAGAGAGAGAGAGAGAGAGAGAGAGAGAGAGAGTGCGCGCAAGCAGGCAGAGAGGCAGGCAGAGAGGCAGGCAGAGGCAGAGGCAGGCAGAGGCAGAGGCAGAGGGAGAAGCAGGCTCCCTGCTGAGCAAGGAGCCTGATGTGAGACTCAATCCCAGGACCCTGGGATCATGACCTGAGCTGAAGGCAGCTGCTTAACCAACTGAGCCACTCAGGCGTCCCAGTTATAGCCTCTTCTTAAAGGGTCAGCATCCTCTCTAGAGACTAGAATGCTTGGAACGAGTATAAGCAAGGGATACTTTGTAAACAAGACTTCTGACTTGAATTCACTAGGATCTGTTACTTCTTGCCTGTCTTGGGAGTGGGCTGGGCATGGAGGCGACCTTTTCCCTGAACTCACCAGGTCTTTCTAAAAGTCAAGAGTGGATATGACACAAATCCTGGCCCTCCTTCCCCTCATTTCAGGGCCACCTTTTTATATTCAGAGACTGGGCAATGCCTTTTGTGGTTGGTAGGCTCCTCTTCTTGGATTCCTCTTCCTCTTCAGGTTTTTTCATTTCTCTAAGTGCCAGGTTCTCCTCCGACTGGTCTTACAAGGAGCAAGGCTGAGACGGCTACTAGCTACAGGACATCTTTAATCAGTACCTTGCGGTCTCTGTTCCTTCACATTTCTTACCTTTTCCTTTACATTTCTTACCTTTCAAATGAATGTGCTACTCAATTTTTTTTATGGGAGTCTGGGGAGAATTAAAATGGTTTCGGGGTGCTTGTGTATTCCGGCAAAGAGCCTTAACAAAAGGAGCATCTCACATTGCTTGTGTGTATGGTCACTTGCATGTTTTCAATCTCTCCCCTACAACATACACAAGATGTATTATATTCTTAGCTGTTTCAGTGCAAATGTCTTGTCAAAAGAACCTAAGTAACAATAATTCTTGGCCCCTGCTGAGTTTTAGTCCCATGCCTTCCTCTTGGGTTGCCTGCTTATATTGTTATCCCCTAAAACTGAATGCGTAGACTGGAAGTGGCTTCTTGGAGCACTGTGTTGAGAGATTTAAGGCCATGTTTGAGCTGTCCTTGGGCTGTGTGGGCAAGTGTGCTATGATCCATTTGTGATATCTGCTATCACTAGTGGGGTGTGAGAAAGAAGTGGGGCATCAGTTCTAGAGATGTGCCAAATTTACCTTAGATAACCCTACTCTAAATTTCTTTGTATCTCATATAGTGCCTAGTGCTTTTAAACTAAATATATGCTCAATAAATATTTGCTCATGTTGTCTTTTTCTTTTTCTATCTTTATTTATTTATGTTTGCTCTTCTGGAAACATGATTATTCAAATAAACAAGTCTACCCACAAAGAGCATGGCTACTGGCACTGCAGCTCATTTTTGCAGAGCTTATTAGTATTGAGTTATTTAATTGAGAGAGAGCGAGAGAGCATGGTGAGGAGGGGCAGAGGCAGAGGGAGAGAGAGAATCTTAAGCAGGCTCCATGACCAGCATGGAGCCCGACATGGGGCTCGATCTCACGACCCTGAGATTATGACCTGAGCCAAAATCAATCAGATGCTAAACTGATGCTTTCTGTGCTCTCTCCATCCTTAGAAGAACCTTAAAAGAACTTTGCTTCATAGTTTGAGCTCTGTGCAGTAGATATCGGAGCTCTCTAACGGCTCCTCAGCAGATGAGAATACATCTTTATTATTGTTCTTAGGCAGCCCTGATGAGTACAGTGGACCATTTCCAAGGCCTGTTATACAAAGGTGGCTTGCTGTTTAAAGCAGTGGTTTTAATGACTAAATATTGATCAGATGTCATATATTCAGGTAGTTTTCCAACTGTCTACATATATTAGCTCATTTAATTCTCACGAATCCAATGCAATGGTTACTGTTATTATCTTCATGGCTCAAGCTCAGAGGGGTTAAGTATCTTGCCTAAGGTCACATAGCTGCTAAGTGGTAAAGCCAGGTTTTCAGCTTCTGGCAGTCTGACCCTAGCCTGTCTAATTAGTGAGGTTCACCAAGCCCTTGAGTAAAAGGCAGAAATTTGCATGTTGTTGGGATTTTCATTCTCTGGGCCCTGATTTCTCCAAATGAAGGTTAAGCAGGATGGTTAAGATTCTTCTGAGTCCTAGCTTATTTGACTCTAAGTTACGTATTGAAGCTATCTTTTAACGACTCTAGTACCCACCATGAAATTTGACCAATAATCTGTGCATGTGCCAGAGGTACGCCGATTGAAGCAAAGACTTGAACATTCTCTCAGCACACACCAGAATTATAGCTTGTCAAGGGGGAGAAACTTATTTTCCCAAACAATTAGAGGACACTAGTAATTATGTTTAATTATATATTGAACGGTTTTCCTGTTGTGTCAACCCATTGTCTTAATTGTGCTTAAGAGCAGCAGGCTATTATTTTGAGGTCTGTGAGGCTTAAAATTGCTTTTTGTTCTCAGCATTGGGGGCACAGAAGTGTTAAGAGCCCGGGCTCTGGACTCAGATACACTTGGTGCAGATCCTGGATCTGCTGTGTACTGGAAATCATTGGTCTGTTCCTTAACTTCTCTAAACATCAATTTCCTCACACTGGAGATCATAATGACCTCAACCTCCTGAGGGTATTGTGAAGGTCACAGGGCATACATACAAGGGGTCCAGAGCATCATTTGGCATGTAAACTTTTCAGACATTGGCTGTCATATCGTCTATCACTGATTGATTAGATGTCAATGATGGGTAGTCTCTGGACACATTCCAGGCTCATGCTCTGATGGGTAGCCCTATCCAGGGTGGATCTGGGCTCTAGCTCGCGTGAGTTGCTGCTGTTCTATACTAATTCTGACATTTCAGATTTTTTTTTTTGTCTACCTGGTTTCAATTTAATGTCTGTGATCTCATTTTCTAAGGACAAATAGAATGAAGCTAAGAAACGTGGCCAACCATTGAAGAAGTCATAACTCTGAGTCATCTGAAGAGAACCATGGAGGAGTAAGAACTAATCCTAGTATTTAGTTGGAAAATTCTCTTGGTTGTTGATAATTTTAGGCAGCACACAAACATGGCCTTAGGTAACATTGAATTACAGTGACAGTTTATTTCCTTTTTAGTCCCTTTTCAATCCTTCTGAAAAAAACCTCCATTTGGTGCTTTAATTTCTAATACTTTGAAATCTCTCTTTTAACAAAAAGAAAGAACAGATCTTAGGTTTGGAGCCCTTGGCAGGCAATGGTATCTAGCTAGAATTCATTCATATTCCTTTGTTTTTATTGTATTTATTATTTGTTTTTATTGTATTTATACAATACAATTGTATTGTTTTCTTAGAACACGTGATGCTAACTTTTCACTGATCATAGTAGTACAGAAGTTTCACTGAGAGCATATTTAAGGAAAAATGAATTGACTTAAAGAAAAAGGCTAAAGCAAGAATTTGTGGATAGTCCAGGGTGATGGCAAAAACTGTGTTGGTGGCGCAGTAATCTCTGAGTTGGGGCGCAGTGGTTGAGAGAGGGAAGGGGAACAAAAGTTTTTCCCTAGGGAAGGCCAGTGTGCAGGAAGAAGAGGATGAGAGACATCAGAAGGCACTAGGAGCAGGCAGAGCTGCAGGACGGGAGCCTCACAGAAGGGGGAGGGAGGCAGGAGGGGCAGATGCCACCCTAGAGGGTAATGTAGCAGTGCCTCAGAGGCGGGGGCGGGGGAGACTGTTGGCATTGCTGATGGGACTGCCGTGGGGGTCTTTGCTGCCACCAGTTTAGCAAAAGTTATGGGAGTAACTGAGTTACGGGAAGGAAGCAGGGACTTTGTTCTACTTCCCCCCCTCCCCCCCGCCCCTGCCCCCTCCCCGAAGACTGGTGCATGGCTGAAGTAGAAACGGGGGATGGGAGGTTTTTGTTTTTAGAATAGCAAAAACGTACACGTGTTTTTAACCAATGGAGGAGCAATTGGCAAAGGCGTGTGTGAGAGGGGATAGGTGGAGCCAAGGTCAGGGCTGTCCTTAGATGCTGGAGAGCGAGAACAAAGAGGAAGGAGTGAGGAGAGGGAGAGAGGAGACAGCAGGACATCACCTCTTCTTGCACCAGTCGATTCTGCAAGTAAATTTTGTCTAGTTCTTGATGTTTAAATAATTCAGTAGAAGAGGAGGGAGGAGAGCAAGTCCTAGTGCCCAGAGGGAAGCAAATGGCTGTGAAGGTGGAGACCAAGGGGATCAAAGAAAACACTGGCTCATTGATCTTCTGGAAGTCCCGGGGAGGAGGTGCTCACAACCCACCCGCCTTACTACAGGGAGGGGTGGCTCTCAGTGTGATATTGCCGGAAGCAGAGAAAGACAATGAAGTGGCAGCGCTTTCAGACCCGTGGAAGGGGAATTAGAGGAAAGCCACCTGTTTGAGGCCCTCGGGCGCTGTCTAGTGAGGCTCCTTTAATTAAGGAAGCAGGGTAGGGAGAGTTGTTCCCTGAAGAGGAACTTATCGGCCTTCAGGGGGGCAGGGGGAAGTCTCTTCCACTGGTGTCACAGAGACTACCTTCTCAAAGAGATGGCCTGTGAGGGACAGCCTGCTGCTGCTTCCCTAAAGTCACTAGCTGTCTGTTGTGAAGGTCTTGGGCTTCAGACACAGGAGGTACTCATGTGCCTGTGTGCGGAACTGTGGGCCTGGCAAGGGCCCTAGTTGTGATGACTGGACCCCAAGCTTTGCCCATTAACCTAGGGGGCTGAGGTGTCTTCTTGCCTGATTGCTGTGCCCATGTGTTTGTGTCCCTGGCTAAGCCACATCATGGACCATGGGGGAACACAGTGGCCATTGGGATGATAAGTCCTTTGGAACACATCTAATCTAGGGAGAAAAGGAAAGTCCTTTTCTGTGTGTGGCCCTAGCCCAGAGCTTCCTGACCTCATATCCTGGCCTTTGGGCACCAGTAGAAGGTTGGGGAGAGGAAGGTGAGGAGTTGACAGATGTTGAGCTGCCTTTTGTGACTCAGGGAGCCCGAAAGGAAGCAGGTATAGAGACGTGGGCTGTGTATGCTTCTGGAGTCACTCAGCAGTCTCTCTTAAGATAATTTCCTGTCATTAGGTTCATCTGCACATCAACGTCATGATCTCTCAACAGAAGTCCATTGGCTTGTCTCTGTCTCAAATCTTTCCAACCTACTTATTACTATTGTTCCCTTTTACATTAAAAGTTTTGGCTGGTCTGGCTTTTCTTTTATTTCAGCATTGCCCATAGTCACAGATATGGAATGATCTGGAACACTAGAAAGCATTCTAGTGTTTACCAGGCTGAAAATTCGACTTTTCAAGGCAGCTCCAGTGATTACTTGTGGGATCACAATGCATATTCATTTTTCAAAGAAATGCTTTGGAGACAGGGGGTCCTTCCCTCCAGAGTTGCTACTCAACTGGAGAAAAGACATATTCTCAAAGACAGAAAATAACCAGGGGGGAAAAAAAGACTTCTCCATGGGTGGGATTTGAAATGGACCTTGAAGAAAGAGTAGGGTTAAGAGGAGGCACATGTGGTTTGGCAAACAATTATAGAGGATACCAGAACTCCCCAGGGTCCAGCAAGGTTCCCCTGTCTGGACATTCCTTCTTTATCTTCATCTGCCTGCCTGAGGGGGAAGCCTTCTCTTCTGTCCTCGGGGGAGATGGAAAGCAGCTGTCTCAATTTATTTTAAAAAGTATTGTGAACATGCTTTAATTAATCACCTCCGAGATTCTTTTCCTCCAAACCAAACAAAGCGAGGTCTATTCTTCCAGTTTCTTATTTCTAACCTCTCAGTCATCTCAAAGAACCAACCTGGCCTTTGCAGAACAGAACAGGCATTAAGAATTTGGATCCTTGTTGGGGCGCCTGGGTGGCTCATTTGGTTGAGCGTCTGACTTTTGATTTTGGTTTAGGTTGGAATCTTTGGGTTGTGGGATGGAGCCCCACTATGGCTTTGCGCTCGGCAGGGAGTCTCCTTGGGATTCTTTCTCTCCCTCTCCCTCTGCTTCTCCCCTGGCCTTCTCTTTCTCTCTCAAATAAATAAGTAAATTTAAAAAAAAAAAAAAAAAAGAATTTGGGCCCTTGTTTTCTCCCATGCTTATACATCAGGTAACCTTGTACAAGTCATTTAACTCCCTTTAGTAAAATGGGTGTCCTAATATTATGTGCTCCATGGGGTCGTCTGAAGATTCTGTGAGGTAATTTTTGCAGTGCACTCCTCACTCTACCTGGTTGCAGTAGCCAGTACTGTTCTCTTTTGCTAGCGTTCCCCATATTACATTTAGAATTGGTCATAACTGTCTAGTGAGGTGCTGATGATTAACACTCTTAACATTCTGAAGGCTGCTTGACCTGAGACTTTGCATTTTTTAGGTTGGCACTTGTCTTTACTAGTACTCTTACAGATTAATAAAATGGAATGAATCTGTGAAGTTATCGACATAATGAGGCCAATGTGGCATAAAAGCAATGGAATTCCCGAAAATAATAGCCAACTTTCTAGTGTCAGTTTAACCCGAGCCTTTGTAGAGCTTTAAAGGACCAAGGAGTGAAAAGCCACCTTTCCTTGCTGCTTCTTTGCCTCCCCTATCAGTCTGTGGCCTCTCGGTGCTTAGGGAATATGTCCTTCTCATTCTTGGCTTTCTGGGATCTAGCAGGCTGCCTGACACAAGGGAGCACCAATAATTACACGGTAAAGAAATGAAAGTATGTTTGCCTAGAAAATTTTGAAAAAAGTGGGAAGAACTGTAGTTAAAAGAGCAGAACACTGAATAGTTTCAGGAGCAGGTGTTATCAACTTCCGGTCACTCCAGCCACCGTGAAGTTCATTGTGCGGTGAAGTGTCTTCTGATCCCATATGTGCTGTGGCCGAAGGAGCGTGGACATTGAGGTCAGACAGATCTGGGCCCCCTTGTGGATCTGTCACCTACCAACTGAGTGATGTTGGGGAGTCTGTTGTCCCTGTCGCCTGGGGGTGTTGGCACCATTTCCATAGGATAGTTGTGGGGATGAAAGATGTGGGCATGAGCCACTCGATACCTTGGGCCCTCTCTCTGCCTTGATTTCTGGGCGGCTCAGATGACTCCACGGTTGGCAGACTTTACCTTGGAGGTCAGAGGAGGAGAGGCAATCTCTGAAGAGTGTTTTGAGAATAAAGAGAAATCGGTCTTTCTGGCTTGGTCAGCCTTGTCGGGCTGACGTCAGTAAGCAATATGTGGCATGCGACTCTGGCACGGAAATCAGCATATCAGACTCAGAGACGTTCGTGGGCTTTCATCGTGTGCTTCTTTGTCATTTCTATTTGTGGCATGGGCCCGCATCCCAACTCTACCTCAGATCCACACTCTCGTTGCCATCTGTGCTGCCCGTTCCTTAGTCCAGGCGGCCCCTTGTCGTCCTGGACTTCTAAATGACCTCCTGGGCGGCCTCCCCGTTTGTCTTCCCATTTCCTCTGCAAACACCAAGTCCTCACAGAGCAGCTAGGGCAATGCTTTAGAAACAGAAGCCAGACTGGTTCACTCCTTTGCTTAAGAGTGTATCACAGGCTGTAGAGCAGGGCTTGCTAGCGCGGGGCCTGTCTGCCTGGCTGTCCCTCCGTCTCCTCACACACCTGCTCCTGCTGTCTCCGATACGCCAGCCCACCTTCAGCACACTTCGTGCTTCCTAGCTCAGGGTGGCCCTTTTCAGGTCACCTCTACTCACAGCACTCCGCCGCTCCCTCTTCCCGTGGCTGGCGGCGCTCCGATCCTGCTCTCTCTCTGATGTTACTGGCTCAGAACCCTCCTCCCTGACCCTCCTCATTTCCCTCACATCACAACACCAGCAGAAACTATCTTCGTTACGATTTGGGTGCTCACTGTCCGTCTCCTCCCACTCTGTTAGAACGAAAGCTCCACAGAAACAGGAACCTGTGTCTCACCACTGCTGTATTCCCAGTGTCTGCAGCAAGGCCGGGCACATGAAGGGTTCCATCAATATTCACAGAATAAGGCAACGAGAAGGGAAACTCTAAATCTGTACGAACGTAAAGAGTACACTCCTCACGATGAGCACTAAGTAAGGCACAGAACTGTTGAATCACTACATTGCGCACCTAAAACTAATATAACACTGGGTGTTAACTAACGAATTAAAACAAAAGCCTCAAGGATATATGAAATATGTTCCGCCGTGTGGAGGAGAGTGCTTATTATACCTGCGTTTAAGAGGCTCTGGTGATACCGAGTGGAATCCGAGAGGCAGCTCTCGGCGCTCACACGTATAAGAAAGAAGGTGCTTGTAAGGGGCAGGAATCACCTCTGATGCAGAAACCTTGCTGCATTGCAAGGGCGTCTGGGCGAATTGGACCTCTGTGGTCAGGAACGTGGGATGGCAGGAAATCATGAGCTTTGAGAGCAGATCCTCCTGCCTCTGCTGCTTCTTAGCTGCATGATTATTACTTGAGATCCTGTGTTCTTTCTTGCCCATCTATGAACCAGAACAATAGCAAGCCTTCCAGCATTGCTGTGGAGATTAGAGATAGTCTATGGCTGGCACGTGCACCTACGTCCTCCATTAATGGGAACTTTCATTTTGCAGTGGAAGTTTTCAAATTACTAGTAATTCAAGTCATGGCAAATTTGTTTATTTGTTTTTTAAAGATTTTATTTATTTATTTTACGGAGAGAGAGCACAGGCACAAGCAGGGGGAGCAGCAGGCAGAGGCAGAGGGAGAAGCAGGCTCCCCGCTGAGCAAGGAGCCTGATGAGGGACTTGATCCCAGGACCCTGCGATCATGGCCTGAGACGAAGGCAGATTCTTAAATGACTGAGCCACCCAGGCGTCCCCAGGAATCCAATTTAATTAAACAACTGTTTAAGCACTTTTATTTTTTTAAGCACTTTTAGTAATTGTCGTAAGTGCTGTAGGGAATCCAAATATGGGTAAGAGAGAAAACATGTCCTAAATAAATAAATAACTGAATAACTAAAAATTAAATAGCTAAAAGGGTAAGATAAGCTATAATGTTAATAAGAAACCCACATACAGTACTTTGCAATTTGTAATGTGATTTTTGTATGCCTTTTATTTTAAGAGAATAGCACTTTATAGACTTTATTTTTTAATTTTAATTTTTTTAGATTATTTATTTATTTGACAGAGAGGAGAGAGAGCATAAGTAGGCAGAGAGGCAGGCAGA
The DNA here is from genome assembly GCA_028646535.1 of Procyon lotor. Classification (NCBI taxonomy): domain Eukaryota; kingdom Metazoa; phylum Chordata; class Mammalia; order Carnivora; family Procyonidae; genus Procyon; species Procyon lotor. The sequence continues at coordinate 69,594,064 of CM053605.1, read as the reverse complement.
GGGTGGGGGGAAGCAGGCTCCCTGCTGAGCAGAGAGCCCGATGTGGGGCTCGATCCCAGGAACCTGAGATCATGACCTGAGCCGAAGGCAGAGGCTTTAACCCACTGAGCCACCCAGGCACCCCTAGACTTTATTTTTTAAAGTAACCTCTATGCCCAGCATGGGGCTTGAACTCACAACCCTGAGATCAAGATCTGCGTGCTCTACTGACTGAGCCAGACATGTGCTCCTTGTATGCCTTTTATTAGTTGATTCTCATTCTCACCACATGAAGCAAGTGTGATATGGGCTTCATGACCCTTTGCACATCAGGGACCTCTCTGAACTGACTTTGCCACTAGTAAAATGCAAAGAGTGGTAGTTACTTTAGAGAGTAGTTGTGAGAGATATATGTGATGACCCAGGAAAAGCATAGGGTCGGGAGGAGAGTCATTCGAATATATTCTATCTCTTGTGCCCCAATCTCTGACCCTGGATCCTACTTTCTTTCTGTAACATGCTCTTTCCAGATGACTGTAATATGGAGTAGTTTGTGTCAGAGTCTTCCTGGAAGAGTATCAAAGTGCCACAGAAGTTCAGAGAGAGAGAGAGAAAGAGAAATGACATCTACTTGAGAGACTCAAGAAAAGCCTTTATCTTGGGAGAGATAACATTTGGCCTGAGTCTTAAAGACTAGGTAGTGTTTTGACAGATACCAAGATGAAGGTATCAATACACCATTCTCTTAGAGGGAACAGTTAGAGCAGTGAGGTGGGTTCACGGAGGTCACTGCAAGCTCGCTGCTGGAGTGTTGGGTAGGGAAGGAGGTGGGTCGGTAGGTCCCACACTGTGGAAGGCACCTATCCAGAGGGTGTGTGTATAGTAGGGTGTCTTAGCAAATGGTTGAGTGCCATCTTTAGGAATTGGGTCAAAGGAGATGGATTTGGCAAAGGACGTAGAATAGAGATAGGAAGGATATGCAGACCCCTGCAAGGCTCTTGCGGAAGTCTTGGTGAAAGGTAATCAGGGTAGTTGAGATTCCAGGCAAGAGACAGACCAAATAAATGAACCACGACTCTGGCAGGGACTGGGTGACGATGGGCAGGGAGAGCTGTGGGCAAGGTAGCTTGAGCCTTTCAGCCTAGATGACTGGGGACAGTGGTAGACAGAGGTGGGTGGGTTGGGAGAGGAGGAGGAGGGAGAAGAGGAGGAAGAAGGCATCGAGCTCCCTCTTCAACATACGTTGTTTAGGGTATGTGGGACCTCCAGTTGGAGGTTTTAATCAGACAGTTGGTGACAGGGTTTTGGGGCTCCGGGTTAGAGATGGACTTTGCATCTTCTGCACACAGCTTATGGCAGAAACCACAGGAGGGTTTGAGCTCTCCCAAGGGGATGAGCACAGAAGAGGAGGCTACAAAGGAGAAAAGAGGCTTAACAAGAGAGTGGCTCTGTCCTTTATTTGGAGTTGGCAGCAAAGAGAACCCGTGTCAGGAGGAGAAGGAGGAGGAGTCAAGAGGGAAGAGGCTGAGCGGAGCGTGCCCTGAGGAGACAGTGGGTCAGAGTTTCAACAGGTGGGGCTGGTGTATGGCTCTAAATGGTTTTTATGTTTTAAGGACATTGTGGGCTGTCAGAGGTCTTAGATTTGATAATCAAGAGGCTGCAGAGCCCCTTAAGAAAGCAGCTGAATGAGGGCAAAAATTGGATGGCGGACCATGGGGCAGAGACATGAGGAAGTAGGGACAAGACCGACTTCCTGGTAGTTTGATAAAGAAAGCAGAGAGGGGCAATAGTCTGAAGGAGGGCACAGGAAAAAAATTCATAGAAGAAGAAAACACAGGTTTCTTCCTTTTCCTAAAACATGCTTACGAAGAGGGAGCTATTGAAAGGAAAAAGGGGAGAACTGAGGAACACAGGGTTCCCTTCTCAAGGGAGAAGGTTCCAGTAAGCAGCCCTTCTGCTTACCGACTGTGGATGCCCATTGAACAGTTATTACCCTGGATAGGTGAGCAACAGCTGTTTGGAGTAATCGGTTTAAACAATTTTTTTTGCTGGTCCATCTAAGGCTGGCTGTGGAGGAGGTGGCATTTGGCTTTGCTGCCATCTCCCTGCCACCCTGACTTTCCCTGCTTGGCCCCGGAAACTCCTCTCCCTCTCCCCAACACACACACACTTCACTGTCTACTCAGAAATGAACAATCAGGAGGCACCTGGGTGGCTCAGTGGGTTAAAGCCTCTGCCTTCGGCTCAGGTCATGATCTCAGGGTCCTGGGATCGAGCCCCGCATCGGGCTTTCTGCTCAGTGGGGAGCCTGCTTCCCCCTCTCTCTGCCTGCCTCTCTGCCTACTTGTGATCTCTCTCTCTCTCTCTGTCAAATAAATAAATAAAATCTTAAAAAAAAAAAAAAAAAAAGAAATGAACAATTGGTTTATCTGGGTTCTATTAACTAATGAATCTGATAAGCTGAGTGCTGCTCCTGGCGACAGAGGAGAGCTATTTCTGATGACAGCCTTCTGGAGCCAGAGTTTGTCTTGTTGTCTCAGCCATTAAAGGTGCACAGGATGGAACCTCAAGTTGGGAGGGAGGGTCAGGGTGGGCAGAAGCGTGGGGGGATTTTGCTCCTCAACTCTTAACCTTGTCTGTGGCCACCCAGCCCTTTTAGGACCCTAAGCAATGAAAAATACGGTGCCTGGTCCTCCAAGTAAAATGTAAAATCTTTTAAAAGATACAAGGCTGCTATATCAGCTGTACTTAAAAAAGCTTCTTGTAGATTTCTGATTACACAATTATGGCCAAATTCAGCAACAACAAATCTTAAAAAAAAAATTTTTTTTTTTTTCGGTGTCCCAAGTACTTCATTTGTCAGTTGTGTGATCTGCGTCTGCCTCTGTGCACCAAAATATGGTTCTCCTGGATGAGGACAGAGGCTCTCTGAACTGGGGTGCGTGTGCCTGTGCCTGTGTGTCCTGAGTTCCAGCCCATCAGTCCTAGACTTAGCGGATGGCGAGGGCCTATGTGGGGTTTGTGTCAGCAGCCCTTTCACGTGCTGGTGTGCTCTCATCCAGTGGAGGTGGCACTTGGGACATTGTTGGTGACATTGATGGTGACATCGCTATGCTGAACTTGAGGACGTGCTGGTTTGCACTCATGTAATTATTCTACTCTGTGGAATATTTTTGTCCTGTGTTTTAAGAGAATTATTTCGTTAGTAATATGTAAAAGCACACCATTGCACTCTGGCTTCTACTGCATCATGTTTTAAACCCAAATGCACGGAATTCTTAGAAAATCCATGGTTGAGAGCTAAAATATGTTCTTGAAGGATCAATGACAAGAAGCAATATGGTGTGATGGGTAGAAGGCTTGGCTGGGAACCAGAAATTCTGGATCCTACTCTCAGCTCAAATTGTTGCCTTCTACATGCTCCCGAGAAGTGATTCTCCATTCCCAGGAAGGGAAGCTAAGTTTCCCACCCAGCCTGTCAAATCGTGAGGTTCAAATGGAGACAAGGGATCTGGACATACCGTCAGAGCAAAACTGTGGTCCAATACATGGGAAGATTAGAATTCTATAAGCTGTTTCTGAAGAGTGAAAAGAATTAAGAGAATATTAGTTCTATTTGTAGTAAACACGTGCAGTGCCTGTTTCTCGGAGGTCTCCATATGCACCATACCTAGCCAAGTGGAAGTGTGGGCGAAGGTTTTCTATTTCACATTTGAACTAAAGGGAAGACACTTTGCCTGAGCCTCCATGTGCCTTCCGTGTTGGAGACGTCGCTGTGAGTGTTGGCCTAAGTGGGAGAGGTTGGCAGCTTGGCAATTTGACCGGACAGCACAGGGCTGTGCCGGGGAGCTTCCCCCAGGTGCCATGCGCCGAGAAAGAGGGCTTGGAGTTTGCTGTGCTCTCTTCCACCTGGCAGAATGAGTCCTGCATTCTACCTTCCGTGGAATGGCTTCACACACTCTTTCTAGTGAGGAAAGTTTAATTTTTTTCAGACTTGACTTGGCAGAAAACCAGATCTGCTAAAAAAAACTAGCAGCAATTTTTACTCATTTCTCCTAAGTATATAAAACATCGAACTCATGCCAGTTTAAAGTTTACCTTCTTTTGTGCTATATGTGGTCAAGATGGGAGCTGTTCTTATGGGGAAAATCTCAGAACATTATTATTGCATGTTAGAGCCGGAAAGATCCAGTCTTTCCCTTTATAGAGAGGAGGAGGCCCAGGAAAATAGGCAAATTGTTTAAGGTCATGAAGTATGTGAGGGTTGAGGTGCTGGACTAGAACCAGTTCCCCTGACTCAATTTACTAATCCCCGCATCTTGGCAAATTAGGATACAGAGCAGCTAAATGGAGAAGACTTGGGGGGGAAGGTGATTTTATTTTGATATGAAATGAAAATCACATCTAAATAAGAACCTGTTTTTGCAACACAGATTCCGTTAATTTCTTGGACAGAGGTAACACTTCTGTCTTCCTTCTGCCTGTTAGCCAGGCAATAATTCTGAATTTCTTCATTATCACTGGGGCAGTTCGCTTTCCCAGAGTGGTTTTTTTTTTTTTTTTTTCATGGCTGTCTGCGGTCCTGACAGCGCTTGTGTGTCCACGCAGCGGGACTTTTGGCAGGAAAGAAAGAATTTTAGCCTGGTTTCCCGCAGGAAGAAAGCTTACAGGATTCATTCTCGTGTGTTGCCTTTGTTCATTCTTGAGACGTGGTTGGCATCACCTTGGCAACTCAGTAGAAGCCAGTCGTTGCTCCGTCGGGTTCATTACAGCCTCTCCTGGGAGCAGCCTTGGCTTTGGCCGGAACTGGCACCAGCTGCCTTCCTTGGGGCACAGAGCCAGTGTGGGGGGGAGGGGGAGGGGAAGGGGGAGGGGAATGTCTGGGGCTGCTGCCGCCTTAGGGTTTCTGTCCCCGGCCGCAGAGTCATCCCGGCAGAGATGGGGCAGGCAGCAGAGCGGGGAGGAGAGCGTGGAGGTCTTCACTGTGAAGCTACCTCCATATGTTGGCAGATCCAAGGACGCGGGACAATATACAACAGTGTTGGAAAAAAACGGATGGTCACTGCCAGGTATGGGTCACTGTCAGTCGGAGTTTTTTTTCTGCTTTGGGATTTGCAGCCCAGCCTCAGATAAATGGGAAGGTAGGTGGTGGGGTAAAGAGGAGTAAGGGATACAGAAAGAGACAGACCGTGTGACTCCACGACTGCTCAAATCTTGGACGTGGGAGATGAGATTGGTCAGCAACAAGTAGTTTCTGACACACTGGAGAAATACAGTGAGTATTGTTCCCTGCCCCTCCCACCCCCCAGCACAATTTCCTGGTGTCTTGGCACCCTAACCTCCTTGGTGCCCCTCGGACGGGCGGTCAGCAGCAGCAGCAGCAGCAGACTTGTACTGAGCACCTACCTGGTAGATAGCTGCACATCATGTACAAGGCTCTGCTGGGGCAGAGCTTTCATGAACCTGCAGTGCTCCTTTGTGTGATTCAAAAATTGGTAATCCTCCAGGCAGATGTGGCCCCATGGGCCCAGGACATGGCAAGTGACCAGCACCCTTTTATGGAGAAAAAGGCACTCTTTTTTCCCCACATCAGTTATGGACTTTTTTAACAAGGATTTCAATTTCCATTCACCCCCTGTCTGAATATCAACCAAATGCGATGGCTCCATATATGGCAGTGATTCAACAAGTCGAGAATCTCTTAGGAACTACCAAAGGAAAGAGCAAAACGTCTAGGATTTTGTCTTCCTTTGGGCTTCCCCAGAAGCAGGCCCTGAGACAAGGATTCAAACGCAAGGGAGGTTAATCCAAGAAACACTGGAGAAGAGTGGAGGAACGAGGCAGGGTGGTACAAAAACCAATATGGCGTGTGTCCTCATGCAGGTTACCACCACGGTCAGCAGAGTTTCAGCCCACCAGGAAGCTCTGGAGCCAGTCTGGAATACATGCCTCAGAGTGTCCCTTCCACCTCTGGGCAAGGGAGCCCGAGTACTTACCCCTGCTCTGATCAGTCACTGGGCGAGGCCGCCTGGTTGGCCCTGGGATGTCTGTCTTTCTGGCCTGCATCAGGTGACAGAGAGGGCTCTCCAGCCAGAGAAGCCCTGAGGCAAAGAGATGCATGCAGGTGCTGGGGGTCAGGCTAGATGTGTGGAAATGGTGAAGATTAAGAGGGAATCTGCTTTGTGTTTATAGTTGGTGTTCTGACAGCGGTTTCTGGAAGGCTCCAAAGCTGTAATAGCAAAGCCAATAAGTCAATGAGTACCCACACAAGATATAGCTCCTCACCTTTCCTAAACAGTATTTATGGCTGCATGTTACAATTTTATTTATTTTTAGAGTGCAGAGTAACCTTGGAACACAGTTAATTGTGCTAGGACCTGAGAATTTAAAGGCCTTGTGGAGCTGAACTTATGAGTTGCAGATTTAGGGGCCTGGAGCTGCCTGAGGTGTGATTTGGCATCAGGACACCAGGTCTCTGAGCTGGTACATTTTGAGTCATTGTCACTTATTAGTATCCTTTCCTTTAAGTGGTCACTGCTCGCTGAGTTTGGTGTAATGTAAGTGCCTGGTATGAATTGGTCTAAACTTTTTAGTACAGAGTAACACTGACCATGACTTAAGCATCTTCTAGAATGTCAGGCACGTTAGAATGTTAGCCTAAGCATACCTAGTTTTCACAATCCTGAACTGTGGGTCTTATTGGCTCCATTTTACAGATGAGGAAACTGAGGTGGGAGTCACACCCACGTTTATGTGAATTCATTTACACCATATGTTGGTGTGCTGCCTTCCTGGACGATACTCAGCATTAGCTACTGGAGTGAGGAGCATAGAAACCCTATCATAAATCCCTTTAGATGTCCTTCCCTCCTAGTCCACTGTTTCCTTTCTCACAGCACATGGGTCTGTATGATTTAGAGTTTCCGTGAGATGATTCTTTCACTCTGGACCACTTTGTAAATGTTAAGACAACAGTACAACAGTGTCTTACAATGCCTAGAAACATTTTGTACCCATAATAAATGTTGAAATAAATTTTGTGATGTGTTAAGTGTTCATTTTAAAAGCGCCTGAGGGGCGCCCGAGTGGCTCAGTCCATTAAGTGTGCAACTCTTCCTTTCTGCCCAGGTCATGATCTCAGATTTGTGAGCTCAAGCCCTGCATCAGGCTTAGCCCTGGGCGTGGAGCCTGCTTAGGATTCTCTCTCCCTCCTCCCCCTTCCCTCCCATTCTCTCTCTCTCTCAAAGCAAACAAACAAAACCAACTTCTCCTGAGATAAAAAATCAACATCACAAAGAAATGCCACTTTCATAGGCACTAGGATGGTTACAATAAAGAAGACAAGACGGTAAGGAGGCTGTGGAGAAATTGGAACCTTCATACACTGCCTGTGGGAATGAAAAATGGTGCAGTTGCTTTCGAAAACAGTTTGTGAGTTCTTGCAAAAGCTAACTCCTGTAGAGTTACTACATGACCCAAAAATTCCACTCCTGGGTCTATGAAATGAAAGGAGAAATGAAAACCTATGTCCACATAAAACCTTGTATATGAAGGTTCATAGCAGCACTCATAATTGCCAAAAAGTGGAAACAACCCAAATGTCCATCCTGATACATAAAATGTGGTTGGTCTCTGCAATGGAATATTATTCAGTCTCGAAAGCAAGATCCACAATGTGGGTGAACCGAAAATGTTAGTCACAAAAACTACATATTATATGCTTCTATTTATATGAAATGTCTATAAGAGGCACAAAGACCAATTAGATGGGAGGATGAGGAGTGGTTACTGAGGTACACAGTTTCTTTCTGGGGTGATGAAAATGTTCTGAAATTGGATAGTGTGGATGGTTGTCCAATCTTGTAAAGATTCCAGCAACAATAGAATGTACCCTTTTATTAAAGAGGTGAATTTTATGGTGTGTGAAATATATTTCAATAAATAACACAAAACAAGACTTGTTTTGGCACGATATTTGTGTTGATAAAAAATGAGTACCAACACTAACCCAAGGACTTCCTGCTTTTTAGTTAATGTTTTGGAAACATTCTTTCAGGTTGTTACCAAAGCCCTTCAGAGTCTGTGAGTTTGTTTAATTTCTTCTTGTGCAAACTAATACAATGTTTTAGTGATGTCTTAACCTTGGACACCTTTGGAAGTCCCTTCAAGTTAGGACAAATCCTCACAACTTTTAGGATGGAAGCACACCTGTCTTTTTCTTTCTCTCTGAGATGAGAGAAAAGGGATTTAGATGATGAACACAGCTCCCCAAATGAAACAAAGCTGTGACATTCACATAGGCAGCCCTCTCGGGCCCTGGTCTGTCTCGTTCTGGAGAATGGTGCCAGGTCTAATGCTTCAGGGAGGCAGATTTAAATCAATGTCAGGACACAACATTCCAACAGTTGGAGCCAGTTGGGCTTCGAGCCATTCACCGTTGCCGGTGAGGGCTCGTGGAGGCAGGAGCTGCTCATCGAGAGGAGTCTGGAAGGGCTGATTGTAGGGTCCGTATTAACTCCTCGAGGCCATGATGCTCGTTCCCCTGCCGGGCTGCTCCGGTCCTCATAGCAGTGACTCTGTTCAACGAACTAATCAGCTGTGCATTTGGAAATAATTTAGAATTCATTGGGAGGAAAGCAGGAAAAGCAAAGCTCCAGAGGCTCCTGCTTGTTGTTTCTTTGATGTTGAGAGAGAGCAAATGATTCTAAAGCCAGAACTTTCAGAACACTAGATAGGGAACCAGGAGGTCTGGATTTGGGGCACAGATCTGCTACCTTCCTAACTGGCTGGGGGGCTTTCTGCAAGCCATCTACCTTCTCCTGACCTCAAGTTTGTTTATTCGTTTATTTGTAAAACACCATGTTGGGTTGAGCTGACCCTGAAGGCCTGAAAAGTTCTAGAATTTTTTCTTAATAACTTATAACTTTTCATAGCAATCTTCACCTGCCTCTTCCTAGTTTCTGCTTGTCCTTTGCCTGTTTTGTCATTGTTGTTGTTGTTCCCTGGCATATGAGATCTATTTACGATTGAAAACTGTGTCCAGTACCGCTTGGTTGCTTGCATCTCTGTGTGCACCACCATGCCCCTCCCTGCGGTGCCCCACGAAGGATGTTGGTGGAAGGGGTCTTGCCTCCTTTCCAAGACCAGCGCAGAAGCCCCAAGTTCCAGGAAAGGCTTATCACATACAGAGGGAGGGGTTCAGTCCTTCTTGGCTGCTGTGTTTGTCATGGCTGCAGGACGTTGCCCAGCTCCTCTCTCTTCTCCTTGGCACGGATGTGTGTCCCCAGCCTTTTCTTGATGAACGCGAGGGTCTACTTGTCCTTGGAGACCTGAGCAGCACCACGGCACACCGCTCATATTGGGCGAAGCCGCACACCTCTTGGATCATGTATCGCATGACTTTTGTGTGCTTGGTGGGGCGCCTGTGGTGGGCTGTGCCTTGGCTTGTTCACATGCTTGGTCACTGTGTGGCCCTTGTTGAGACCCACAGCCACAGGGTAGCACAGAGCCACGGCTGCTGCTCCTCACCGGCTCCTGCGGCGGAAGGCTTTTGCCTGTTTTAATTTCTTCTCTTGCCAGGAATGCTTGCCAGGTGCTTGCCCACCATTTTTCTTGCCAGTCTTGCCCTTTTTCCCTGATATTGTGCCCCTTTTTCCTCAGTCGTTCCGTGTGTCAGTCCCACCTTCAAGGTCAACACTATAGCAGCGGTCCTGGAATTTTGTTCCCTTATGAATCTCTTTGCTTCAAGCTGTCATAGTGGTCCTAAGCATCTGCTGTTTGTGTGTCTCCTACTTTCCCAGTAAATCATAAGCTGCTTAGGAAAACAGCATGGTGTGAAGGAAGAACACTTGAAATCAGAGACTTAAAGTTATTTCCCCAAAGGGCCTCAGTTTTCCAGTCTGTGGCATGGGAATAGTAACATCTACCTCATGGAGCTACTGTGAAAATGAAGCGAAATAAAACAGAAAAGGGTCTGGGTCGTCATGTCTGGTGCTGGTACGGGTAGACAGCACTGAGAAGGTGGCCAGGAGAGGCTGAAAGAATTTGTCACCTTTTGTATTTTCAGGAAGGAAGTCACATGAACACTTGGCACAGAGACTTAACGATTGTTCTCAGAAATCTGTTCCTCTTCGTAATACCCCTCAGTGTCTAAAGATAATTCCACAAAGTGAGTTTAAATCTTGCTGTGGAAATTTAAGGGTTTTTTTTTCCCCCTTCCTTCCTTCCTTCCTTCCTTCCTTCCTTCCTTCCTTCCTTCCTTCCTTCCTTCCTTCCTTCCTTCCTTGAAAAGTAATGATAGAAAAATCATTCAAATCATTGGGAACCTTTGGTCCCAACCCTTGGTTGGTCTTAGAGATTATTATTAGAATACTTCTCCATGACCTCTTGTTGGGTAATTAATTTCAGTTTCTTTAACATCCCTCCTGGTGCCCATCTTCTAAATGTCAAAGTGGGTCTTTTGCTTTTCTCCTCTCCCAGAGTAATATTTCTTCCAGGTTGGGGAACGGTTGTTGGGTAATGGGTCAGATGAATTAAGAGGCAGGCCATATGATTCATTGACACTTTGCTCTCAACAACTTGATAAGAAGTAGTCTGACTTTTTTTTTTTTTTACATTTTAACTCTAAAAATGTAAGAACCATCTGCCGTTATTTTTTGCCTGTGATCCTGGTAAGTTATTTAGTTAGACTGATCCTCTGCAATTAGCTGCTCTCTGTGGAGGCTTTTGTGGCAAGATATTTCGTTTCCAGTTGTAATGTATATGTAGTGTGTGTGTCCCAGTTAGATTCCTTTCATAAACTGCTGCAGGTTTGCTTACATGCATTGAGCTCTTGGGATTTATGTGGCTTCTGTTTTAGCTGCCTAAATGCTTTAATTGTAGTGACCCATTTGATTGGTTGAGTGAGAATCCATCACACGCTAATGGCTATGGAGCAACCCAATAGGAAATGTGACAGAGAGTGATGCCCGCGGGGTGGGGCTGCTTTAGTGAGGAGCGTGGAAGCCTTCAGAGGAGGAGAAATCGGAGTTGACATCTGAAGGGTGATGAAGAGACAACCAGATGAGGATGTCTGGTGAGCCAATGAAGATCTGCAGTGAGAATTTGAAAGGGAAGGAAGTGAAGAGCAGAGGCCCTGAGCCATGGAGTAGGCCGAAGAATAAGCCGAGGAATAAAGAAGTCCAGTGGGCTACACTGTAGTGAGGCGGAGGAGAATGCAGGAGGTGGGGGTGAAGAGGGTCTAGTCTGACAGAAGCCACTGGAAGTTCTTAAGGGAGAATTTGATATCATCTGATTTATGGTTCTAGAAACCTCACTCTGGCTGCTAAGTGGAAATTGGATTGTTAGGAGCAAGCATGGCGTAAAGGAGACCAGTGGGGGGGCTATGGCTGCTGTCTAGATGAGAAGCTATGGCGGCATGGGCTACCACGGTGTGGTACAAGTGACGAGACATGATCAATTTGGGACCTATTTGGGATATGGAACCTACGGGACGTACCTGATGATTTTGGTCTCTTCCTCAGACATGATTCATTTTTGGTCAGTTAAGCTTTAGATGGCTAATGGAATCCAAGTGGGAATGTCCAGCGGGTGATTGCGTCTCTGAATCTGGAGCTTGGATGAGATTTGAAGTCTGAAATGTTCATTTAAATTATGTGAGGTCAAGAATGTAGACAGAGAGGAGGCTGAGGTGTCTGAGTCGGGGACACCCTGTCATTTAGAAGTTGGAAAGAGACACCAGCAAAGGACTCTGACAGAGAGTAGCCAGAGAGATGGCAGAACCATGTGCTGACCGGGTGCCTGGGAAGGAAAAGTGTCTCCCGGAGTCATCGGTGGCCTCACCAGTTAGTTTCAAGGTTAGCACTTAGCATCCGTATTAAGAAGTTAATTAAAAGACGTATTCCGTAGCTGCACATCTAGTGACAGCTAGAGCACGCTGGGCCCAACGCTTGTCCACGGAAACCCACAGCCACAGTGGGCTCAGAAACAGGGAGACTCTCATCTCCTGGGGGCCAGGAGAGAGAGGGCTTGCTGAAGTCTCTTTTAGGGCCTGTGAGATCTTCATACCATTACCAAGGCAGCAAAGAGCCATTTGTTGTTGTTGTTTTGTTAAATGGCAGTTGTATATATAGCTCACATGGCTAGGCCACAAATTAGTTCTTGAAAATAATCCGTAACTGAATTTTAATTCTCAATTTTAACTTCAGGAGTCCAAGGTTCACTTAAAAGCCTGTATAGCCAACTCATTGCATGACAAGACAAAAATACTTAACGTTTTTAACTTCTTTATATCCTGGTCCTGATGAGAGGTCTCAAAACAAATCATTTTCTAAATTTTATCTTTTCTCGAAGGCAGTTTCTGTTTGGGAGTTAACTTCAGTTTATGGAAAATTGTTGTATTGTGTTTGTCACTTGATAAATGATATTATTTAAATGAGTAATAGAGATTTCTTGCTTTCTGTCTCTCTTCAAGTGAACGTATAATGTACTCCAACAAACAGTTCAGGTCAAAGGGCAAAGTTGAGGGGTCCTCTGTTTTTTCTGTACAATTTACTACAAATTAATAGGCCATTTTTCCTGCTGTAGTAAGTGCATTTTCTCTAAAACCCAAAGCATAATTGTTCTGGAAACAAGGTGGTTTATTTTGGTGATTCTTATCAGGTTTGGAGACATAATGGGTTTGTCCGAAATTAAGCAAAGCTACAGTTTCTTTTAAGAAGGTTCAAGGTTGACAAATACTTATGCAAACTCTGTACATGTTTATTCTAACCGCTTACCTTACTGACATTTAGTTAATTTTATGAATAGATAAAGCTGATAAGAATGTACTGGGCTAATAGTTGGCAATAGATAGGGATGAGAAATGTTCTCTTGGTTATTCAACCAAATACTTGGTTCACTAATGGAATGAGACTTGCTGGGAACAAAACATCAGAAAATAACCCCTTTCCATAATTTTAACAAGATGACTGACTCTGCTGCTGTGTGTAGAAACAAAATCTTGGGGTCCCTGGGTGGCTCAGTCCGTTAAGCATCCAACTTTTTATTTTGGCTCAGGTCTTGATGTTGGGCTTGTGAATTCAAGCCCCATGTTGGACTCCACACTGGGCGTGGAGCCTACTTAAAAAGTTTTTTTTTTTATGGTACCTCAAAATTCTCCATTTCTTCTAAGAGCAAACTGGAAGGAGCTCATTTACCTGGCTGGCTCAATCTCATTTTCAAAGACTAAAAGCTCAAACATATAACGCCTGACTGAAGCCTAGGACCTTACCTATGTGCAGCCCTACCCATGGTCATAAGTGAGGAAAACGCTAAGCCAGCCCGACAGCTGTGTGCTTCTGTGTGAAGATTATATGATGTAACAAGCCTTGTCCTTGGGGCCCTTGTGAGCAGTTATCTTTTTGAGGCATTGGCAGGACTGTCCTGGGGGTAAAGTTTCGTGGCGTCCAAGCCACATGTAGGAGGTGCAGGGTCGGGGTGAAGGAGACTCCAGGCTCTCCTCTTTCCTGCTGTCTCCTGCCATTCCCTCTAAGCACTCCGGGAAAACAAAGATAAAGGGCTGCCTGGGTTGATTAGGCTGTGGGAAAGGGCAGGGGGAGGGCTGCCCCTTGTCTGGGTGGTGGTGGGGGGAAGAAGGCGCTCTTGGGAGGGGTGTTCTCCCTGGGAAGGGGCTGTGTCTGTCCCAGCCACCACCTTCCATGGCCCCGGGACTGCCCCTGGCATGGAAATGCCCAGTAACTCCCTGGTGAACGCTGAGTGGTCGTGGGTGAGGGCTCACAGAGACCAGGGCAGAGCTGCTTCCCTTCCCTTCTGACTGTTGCTTCCTTGAACAGCACACGGCGCAGTGTCACACCAAACCCCAAGATCCTACACCTGGGGAGATCACTTGATTTACTATACAGAAGGGCCCTCTCTGAGGGGCGCCTGGGTGGCTCAGTGGGTTAAAGCCTCTGCCTTCGGCTCAGGTCATGATCTCGGGGTCCTGGGATCGAACCCCGCATCGGGCTCTCTGCTCAGCAGGGAGCCTGCTTTATCTCTCTCTCTCTGCCTGCCTTTCTGCCTACTTGTGATCTCTCTCCCTTTCAAATAAATAAATAAAATCTTTAAAAAAAAAAAAAAAGAAGGGCCCTCTGTGACTTGGAGGCCTCCACCAAGTCAAGGCATCACTTAAACATACGAAGAAAACACTGGAATTCTTTGGGAAACAAAGCAATAATATCTTGCTATTAAGAGCAGCTTCTTAAATTTGATCGTGTCACCTTCTCATTGATTAAAATCCAAGCTCATTCCCTTGGCTAACAGTGCCCTGCATTAAGGGGCTCCTGATTTCCTTCCTCACCTCCTTTTGTGCCACCCTCTGGTTCCTCGAACGCCCCAGGCCCCTTCCTGCTTGCCCCACCCTCCGCTGTGTCTGCTCTCTTCTTCCGTGGCTCTCCACTTGCCTTCGTCTTTCTGATCCTTTAAAGATCCACCGAACTGGCATTTCCTCAGGGGGCCTGCTTTGCTCTCTGTCATCCCCTCGGTCCCATTATTTTATACCTAGGCATTTTGTGTCTCCCCGGGTGTTTGCTTTCTTGTTTGTTAGCCTTCTGCCACACTTGATTGAATACTTTCTAGGCTGGACTGTGTTCTGATTTGGTCAGCCCCTAGTCTAGTCCCTGGTTCAGAGGAAGCTCTCACAAAATATATGAATGAGTGAAGCCACAGCCCACTTTTCATCAGAAAGTAAAAAAACCCAAAACAAACCTTTTTCTGTTTTCTTTCTCAGATTCTCGACAGGCAAAACACATATGCCCATTGTATGTGTGGGTTTGCACCGTAATAATTCCCCAGTCTTGGTACGGAACTGCCTTCAAGGGTCGGGTTTGTGATTTAGTGCCTGTGGTCTAACCACTAGTGGTGCTTTTTATTCCTAAACTTCTAATGTGTTTTCTCCGCCCTTTCCTTTCGTCTTTTTTAGCAAGGGAAGCCGTATGTCTTCGATAGAGTGCTGCCTCCCAGCACGACCCAAGAGCAGGTTTACAATGCATGCGCAAAGCAAATTGTCAAAGGTAAGTGCTATTTCTTTATTTCCTCCTGGGCCTTTCAGAGTAATTGAAAACATTAAGTGATATTTGCAGCCTAGGAATCAATGTGCCTTGACTCTAAGCAGAGGCCTGCTAACTGGAAACACTGAATTATAGCCCGAGCTCTGGCCCTGATTTGCTATGATGTCAGGCAAGTTCTTGCACCCCTCTGTACCTCCTTGCCAAGGAAATTTCTTTCTTTTGCCACCTTTTTGGCAGTTACTCTGCCACCTAGAAGCTTAAAAGCTATGGTCCCACTATTTCTGCAATGGTTTTAAAATACTGCTTGTAGGTATAAGGGCTCCTTTTCACTTTGAAGGAGACAAAAATGTATATATTTCTGATGCTCCAGTTGTATATTTTTGGCTGATTTATTTTGTGCATCTGTCTCTTCAGGGAGAAGCCTTACACGTGGAAAATTCTTGGGCATCAAGGAATTTTCTATAGCATCCTAAATTCGCATTACCATGTTGGTTATTGAGCTGTTCTTACTACTCAGCATTCCTCAAACATACTTTCATCTAACCCACTTTTAACCTTTCCACCCAGATACCAACATTTGTTCCTCCAAAGAGATAGCCTGAAGCCTAAAATCGTCTTAGAGAGCAGCCCTTTTCTCTGGGACCGGCCTTGGCCCTGAAGGATCTGTGTCAAAATAACAGCAGGGAGATGAAGCAATTTACACATTGCTCTACTTGCCCTTTCAAATCAGGGGCAGGCTGGAGCTTGCCTTGGGGGAGCTCGCCATCTGGACAGAGCTGAGGGGCATCTCCTGCTATTTGTTTTTCATCTTCAAATCTTAACCTTCAACTCTGAATGCTATGGCCGCTGTGCTTTCAAACGTCCTGATGCTGCGACCTCTATAGGTAGCTGTAGATTTAAAGAGCCAAAAAGCAAAAACAGAATTCAGAAAAAGCACCTTGTCACGCAAGATGTGCTTGTTTTTGGAAGCCGAGCTGAATAACCTAACTAGTTGAAATTCATGAAGACCAGCCCTGGGTGCATCTGTTAGATTAGTCCTGACCCTGGACCCCCGCGTGGGAGACTCAGTCAGCATGTAATGTTCCTCACTGAGGTGCATGGTTATTCACTTTCCTGTCGCAGACATCACTTAGTTCTGAAGGTCTTCACAGTAAGATTATCACGGAAAACAGAAGAGAAGAAAACACGCCTGAACTTGGGCTCTTCTTGAATTAATATTGTGGGCCTGTATCTGGTGTAATGCCTGTCTTCTCTCTACTTCTATTGTTTTGCATCTCTTCCTGTCTAAAAGTCTTTTCTCTCTCTCTCTCCCTGGAATGTGTTGTTCCGGTTTACTCCTAGTCAGCCCTCCTTCCTCTCCATTAGCAGACTCTTCCTTATTTTTATTAAAGTAAGATTGATCACACGTGAGCCGTAATTTCCCTCTTTTTCTCTCCCCTTCCATTACCAGAACCAAATAGTACTTACCACGTGCTGTGCTAAGCATGAGGTCCATTTAAATACATCTCTAAGATGATGTTATAATTAGAGATGGATGCACTCCCTTTTTAAAAAAATCCTGTGATTAACAAACAATCATAGTCTTTCAGTCTTCATTATTAGAGAAGT
>CM053605.1:69455492-69570684 GCA_028646535.1 Procyon lotor | reverse complement strand
GCTCACACCAGTTTCAAGTGTGCGTGTGACTCTGGGGGATCTTATTTCTGTTGTATTGACTCACTTTCACTCTTTCTGTGGGCGGGGGGGGGTGGGGGGGGTGAGGGTTGGGTACAGTGGCTCCGAGATTGCACAGATTAAAGGAAGCATGAGGTTTATTTACCACTGCTTCTGGATGGAGCAGGACCGTCCCCTGACACCCGAGCCTTGGCCGTGCTCTCCTCTGCCCTTCTCGTTCTCATGCTGTGCACTTGGAGACACAGGCATGGCCCCTTGCCGGCCTCTCTCACTGGACCCCAGGCCCTTAGCCTTCCAGGCACCAGGAGAGTTGCAGTTCTAGATTTCCTAAGTACCAGCGACTCCAGTAGCCACGACGAAAGCTCCTTCATAGGCCAAAAGGCATAAGACAGAAAAAGGGGGCATCTCATGAGGGTGTCCAGCGGTCTCGAGGTTTTTGGAACATTACCAAACAATATACAAAATAACAACAGAAAATGCAGTCCTTAGAATCCCCCAAATCATGGGGACTATTTACAAGAGTGACCGTTTTAGCTTTGGGATTAATTCATCTTTGGGAAATACAAGGTATTTGCTCAATGTCAAAAATTGAAATTGTAAACCATCAAAGGAGAGACCTCTCCCCAGAGTAAAATCTTTGTTTGTGGTGTGTGTGTGTGTGTGTGTGTGTGCGCGCCGGACGGGGCGAATTGGTGGGTGTAAGGAGATGGCAAAGACATATGCCAGCTCTTTAAAATGAAAATAGGAGATGTTTTGTTAAATGAGGGCACCTGGAGCCCTGGGCGTCACACAGCAGGAGCCTTACAAGGCCTGCCGCGCCACTCAGCCGGAGGGACTCGTGGGGACCTAGAGGGAACTGGCATCAGTGCAGGTTACTCTCACAGTTGCCTAAATTCTGTAGTCTTTTCATCCACATCAGTTTTAAAAGGTTGATCACAAGGGGTGCTTCTCTTTATTGTGACTTCTGAAGATCATGACCTTATGCCCATAGGGGGAAGGGCCGGGCCCAGAGCCCTTCCTAGACCCCCCTTCCCAACACACACACTTAGTCTGGCTCATTCTGTCCAGTGATTATAGATTGGAGAGAAGGTAGGGGATATTTTAGAGGAAAACAGAGGAAAGGAGGAGCCCCGAGCTGAAGTTGTAGAGACTGTGGGAGACCGAGAAATCCAGGATCCTGGAATGCAATTAAATTAAAAAAATAACCCTGCAGGGCTTGCACCATCTGAAAGGATTTTATGTATTTGGAATTACACATTGTGATTTTTCAAAGGCTTTCTGAAGGGGTTGTTAACTCCCTGAATGGACCAGAGCTGTCACATTTTAAAGCTGTTTTTCATTTTAATCCCCTCATTTTTGGTCTGACATCCAGTGGTGATTCCATTACCTTCTATTGAGGAGAACAAACAGGTAAGCCTACATAAAATCGGAAAGATGAGCTTCTGAAGATGCGGTGTTTAAGGAGGATTTTTAGTAGAAATATGAAACACTCGACAGCGTTGACGCCAAGCTTGGTAGGACACCGTCGTGCACTGGGCCCGGGGCGTGTGTGGCCCAGTGTTCCCAGGCTGGGTTGAAAGAGGGCTGTTGGGGGTGCCAGCTATGTGAGGAAGAGAGGGCTGGACCTTTGTTTGGCCTGTGGTCCTGGAAGAGCTGCTCTGGGCCCCGTGCCTTGCTTTGTGGCCCTCTTTGGCGCAGATTTAGATGGATGGAGACACGCTGTTTTTCCTTCTGCCCAAAGGGACACCTGGAGCCCATGGACTGTTGCAGGCCGCCCCACTGCTGAGCCGAGCCTGCCAAGTGATTTTTAATGAGCCTGTCCGAGTGAATTGGTGCTCGTGTGAGCTGACAGGCTGCCTGCTTTCCCATCTTAAGTGTTTCAGGAAACTGTCCTGCTTGGGAGGTTGAGGAGGCACCTGGGGTTGGAACAAAGGGAGTCTTGTTCTGTGGCCGATGGCCTGCGTCTGGTTTTTTCTTTCCTACATGCCCTGAGAAGGCCACATTCAGAAGTGGGAGAAGTGTTTGAAGAGGATTATGTAGGATACAAGTGTAAAAGTATTCTCTTTGTTTTCTGAGAGAGAAAAACAAAGATGATGACGTGGGACATTCCTTTGCTGCCCAAGTCCATCCCAGTCCTTCAGCCAACTGAACTTGTCCTGGGTCTCTGGAAGGGCTTTGTTCTTCCTCAGTTCCTCTCCCTGCACTACTTTACTGTCCTCTCAGCTTCCCTGCAGCATTCCCGTTGCCCATCCTCATCTTCCTCCTCGCTCAAGATTTGGTGTCCCTCAATGAAGCCATCCCGTATTACCCTACCTGGGAAAGACTCTTTGCTCTGAATTTCTACAGTTCTCTGCTTTTTTTTTTTTTCTGCATATGTGTAGATGTGTATTTTATTTGCAGGAAGGAGTGAAGACCTTTATGGAACACCTGTCTATCTCGTACACACACAACACACACATTAACTCCCCCCCAACACCACCCACACCCACATACTACATACATCACATGCATCCACACCATATGCCACGGATGCCACACACACACACACACACACACACACACACACACACACACACGCATCATCTCGACAGGCTCAGTTTACCAAACATAAAGGCCTGGTTTTCACCACTCTTGGGCTTATGAGCTAGATCAAGCACCCTAGCCCTGAAACCTGTGGTAGATTTGAGTATTACTTCTATGACCATGGGAATGGGAGTTATCAGTTATGCCTTCTCTAAATACACATGTGCTTCCCTCCCATGTGATTTTTGGATGTTGGCTTCAGGGAAACAACACAGGGAGTGTCCCAGACTCATCCCTGGTTCTGCCTTGGTTCTTACCCTAACAAAGACAAACAAAGGAATGTCAATATTTGTATAAAGTAGGAATCAGTTGGAAGATAAATCTTTTGGAAGGGAAAGCATCTAGGGAAACAGATTTGAGTCATTTATAAGTGACTTTGGATTATCTCTCATCCTTCTTTGTCTGTGGACCACTGAGTAGAAGCTAAAGGATTATGATGGATTATTGAAGGGTTCTTTGGGGAGCAAGGGGGGGGAGGAACGGGGCACTCCTCAGATCTCTGAGGTGGATTGGTCCAGTGGCATCACAACATTTGACTGGACAGAAATCTGTGTTTTCACTGTCCCCATGTCATTTCTTTTTTTTTTTTTTATTTTTATTTTTTATTTGACAGAGAGAAACACAGTGAGAGAGGGAACACAAGCAGAGGGAATGGCAGCAGGAGAAGCAGGCTTCCTGCAGAGCAGAGAGCCCGATGCGGGGCTCGATCCCAGGCCCCTGGTATCTGACCTGGGCTGAAGGCAGACGCTTAACGACTGAGCCATCCAGGCACCCCCCCCCCCATGTCATTTCTGTCAGCAATTTACACAGTCCTGAGCCTGTGGGGCCCAATATTTGATGTTTATTATAGCCCATGAGAAATAAGCTTACCAACAGTTGAGAGATTCTGAGTCTCAGTCATTTAGGGCTGTTTTCCTGAGGTGTATAGTCCACGGCCTGGGATAGAAATGTATTTTCAGACACTTCAGTCAGATAAATCTTAATGACCGCTTAATGAGAACCTGATATGAGCTGAATAATATAATGCTAACATTTGTTGTTTCTAAGCACCTTATTTATACTGCTTAATTTAACTTGTACAATAATTCTGTGCAGGAGACACTGTACTTAGCATCATAAAGAGTGGGAAGAAATACATATGTGCTGGCCATCTTGCCCTCAGGGGCTGTACAGTCAAAAAGCTCTATAAACACATCAATGATTTAGGATCCTTAGCATGCGAGGCCATTCCCAAGTGAAAGATCTTTGCCAGAGGCAGATGTATCTAAATTCAGCTTTTCTCTTGCTTTGAGTAGAGTGGAAGGTGGGTCCAGTGTGCAAAGGAGGATTCAGAATGTGAAGTGCTTAGCGTGTGAGTCTGGTTCATGGTTACTCATATTGTTGGCTTGAAATTCAGCCTGTCAGAGAAGCGCTAGGTGGTGAAGCCCCGAAGGGTACAGAAGGTCCCACTGAGGAGAACAAAGCAGTTTTTCCAGGTGTTGGGCAGATTTAGAACAAGGATGTGAGTCATAGTGTTGGTAAAGTTTGCTGCGTGAAGAGTAAATGGGTTTTGTACTTTCCTTCCAGTTCCATTTTTCCTCGAGTTTTATAACTTTCTGAAGATCTCAAAAATGCTGGGACTCTTGTTGCCGATGATGAGTCTAGACCTGCAGACTTTGTGTTGTGCGCCGATGCGTAGTTTAACATAGAAGGGGGAAGAACCTGGAGCATGGGGGTAAGGAAGGCTCTCTGGGAGTCCTTGCTGAGGCCGCTGTTTAAATCCTTCTAGAACTCTTGTTTAGGAATTGCTTTCAGATACCATGGCCTATCTTTTTGAAAGTCTTCAGAAGCAGCAAATCTGGATCTTCAAAAATGGACTTAGTAAGACAGTTCAAATCACAGAAAAATTCATCTATCCCTTCACCCCTTAGCTAAAATATCCCTCAAATCCCTTGGGGTTGGAGGAGGGTTGCTGGCTGCACGGGGAAGGGAGGGCTGGACCTCTCTGGCAGAAAAAAGGGGGATAAAAGAATAAGAGAATATCTTACAAGTGAATTTAAGTATTATAAATAGCAAGAAATTAAAAAAGAAACAGCTAAAAATTTATTGTAACATTTCAGACTGGGAATTACAGATTTTTAAGAAATTGATAAAATGACTTTTTTTGATTAGTTTGTGAAGTGATACTGAAAGTATTTCTAGAATAATTATTGTTAAAATTTTTGAGCAATGATGACGTTAATGAAACCACCAGCTCTCAAGGTGGCTTTATTAAAGCAGTTAATTTGGACTTATACATTCTGATCAGTTTGCAAACATTTCAAAACAAAGACCACATTTAGTATTTGATGGTCACCATATAATCCCAGTCCTGTCTTCCCTCCCTCTTCCTTCCTACCCATACCCTCACCCACATACACCAATTTGTTACTCTGAGTGGCCGCAGGAGCAAATACTTCCAAACCCCAGAACCTGACAGAACAAGCTCTCTCCTGGTGGGTAAAAAGCAACATGGTGAGTTATTTCCATGAACTTTTGGGCTGTTGGCATGTCAGGTGGACCTCCAAGGATCTGACTGTGTGTGGGGGGATGTTTCCTCTTCCACGGAGTTCTGTTATGAAGCCCAGCGTGGTTCCTTCTCTCTTCCACATGTTCCCCGACACTCTCGAGCTGCCTGTGCTTGTATTTTTCCCTCACTAGGGGAAGCTACATGACCCTCAACTCATGGGGATCATCCCAAGGATTGCACACGACATCTTTGACCACATCTATTCCATGGATGAAAACCTGGAGTTTCACATCAAGGTAAGTGCCGTTGATTAAATCTAAAGAGAAAAAACTGGGCCCCAAATCGTGTTTTAGTTTTCCTTTTTTTATGTATACATAAAGAATTAATTTTTATCTAATTTAAGTGAAATGCTGTGGTAAGCAAAACCATGGTTATTTAATGACTCAGATGAATATTGAGGAATTATCAAGATAAAGTAAAAGCCTTCTGTTAGGATGGAATCATCTTGATAGTTATCTGAGTTCTACTCTTTACCCAGTGGGTCTCTATAGATATGACTGGAATGTGTCCGTGATTGGGTTAGGACAGCATTTCGCAAAGTGTGTTCCGTGGAACATAGTCCCTCATATTATTGATAGGCGGGCTATCAGGGGAAAGGCTAATGGCACCCAATAAGCTGGGAAAATGTTTTGTTGAACAATATTAAATTCATCGCAAGTTAAATATACTATTATGTAATCCAGTTCTACAAATGAAACATGTAGTAGATTACATTTTTCAGCTTATTTGACAGTGTACATATTTTTCCCCTTTTGAGGTATGAAGGACTAATGTTTTAAGGAGCACACTCTGACAAGTGTTGGTGAAGGGTGTTATCTTTCCTGGATTTTGTTTTTGTTTTTAAACCAGAACCTCTGTTGCAACTTCAATTTGAATTGAAAGATAATTTTTTTCTCTTAATTACAGCTGTTAATTTATAACATTGGGTTTTAGGGATACATTCATTGGAACTCCTTTGTTTTCAAGTGACTGAAAGCCACTTGCCAAGCAAATAGAGGAAGTTGTTAGAAGATACAAAATTTGTTAGTAGGCATGGGGTGCGGGGGTTATAGAAAAGCAAGAAATCCAGACCCCCCCTTTAAAAAAAACTTTTAAATAAAAAAAATTGAGATATAATTCATGTACCATAATGTTCATTTTTTATAAAGTGTACAGTTTAATGCTTTTTAGTATATTTCCAAAAGTGTCCAACCATGATCACTATCTAATTCCAGGACATTTTCTGGATGTGTCCAAAAGAAATTCCATCTCTGTTACAGTCCCTGCATTTCTGTCTGCTTGCTTTACCTTTTTGGGGGGAGGTGGGTAGGGGGGCGAAGCCACCAAGGCAGCTCCCATTCCGCATCCCTTATTCCTGTTTCCTAATTCCCCAGGGAAGGGGTCAGTGGCTTAGCCTACAGTTGGTTTGCCCCCAGCTCTGATAAGCTGTGTCCAGGATGCACATGGCTGGCTGGGTCCCCACCACAGTGACTGGGAACAGTGTGGACAGGGTGTGGGGAAGAGACAGGGTCAGTTCTAAGAAGAAGACTTGGAGCAGAGCAGGTGACCTAAGAGGCTGACCATCACCTTTGAGTCTGAGACCTTAGTGCACTAGGCCCATCCTTTTAGAGATGAAGAAACAGAAGTTTCAAGACGTAGCACTGGATGGCCAAAGTCACACATCAGGTCACTGGCAGAGCTGAGATTAGACTCTAGATCTGACCAACCTACATGCAGCTCCTTTTTCGTTATCTTAAACTTCCGCCCTTACTTCTGGAGGCACCTTTCCTAAATTATATGGAAACAAGGCAACAAGTGTTCGCCCCTTCATAAATTAGATCCAGGAAGTCTTTTTACTTCACAAATCTTTACCCTCCCTTTGTTGGCTAAACACAGGTTTCTCCTCCTAACCAGGGTTCTTTATATCTAAGGATACAGAAGCCTGTGGCTTTGATGGAATCAAGATTTAGGAGCTTAGTACATCTTTAAGGCTGTTTGCATTTAAATACCTTAAACTCCTGTAGGGTTCTTATGGGATAATCCTGGAGTAAAATGTTAAACCAATTACTGCCCTCAAAATAGAGTCTTGTATTAGAATCTTATTAAGATAAAAACACCCAGCATGGTGGGGGGGGGAGGGGGGAGAGAGGGATAGCAGGAAGAGAAGGAAGAGCACCCAAGTGTCCAGGGCTGAATTTTAGAGTCTGGCTTCCTGTTCTGCATTTGTAGTTATGCTCACTTATTTCCTATATCATAATTGCAAATGGGCAGACTCGCTATTGACTGCCCTGTGTTTTGAACTGAGTAGTGATGGGCTTAATCAAGAAAAAGAGGCTTGATTAAAGCAGTATTGAAAATCTGTTCCTTAATGTGAGCCCCATAGAGGTTTTAAGCGTTATTTCTGAACATGCTATTTTCTTCATGCAGAACAACACATTTATTTTTCTTCTACCTGGGCCGTGAAGTATTTGAAATGACAAAAGAAAACAAAACCAAAATCGCCTCTCCCTATCCCCCAAAAGCAGACAGTATCTTCTGTGGTAAAAAGAAATTTATAAATAAGAGGGTTTTTTTTTTTCTCATATTAAATGTGAACGGGATTTTAATTGCCATATTTGCTAAATATGTAATTTATGACTGCTTTTTAGTGTAATTAATTTCTCTGCAATCTATGGAAATAAGGACACGTGTTTACATCTTCAAGGTAATAGAAGTCTTAATGAAAACTAGACAATTTTGAGATGCACAGAATGGGTTGGAAGCAGGGTTGAGTTGGCTCCCGGGAGGCTGCATTAGAGATGTCTAAGATTAGAGGCCAAACAGACCCTAGGATTCCAGCCACAGGGAGAAGATGCAAGAGCACTGAGTCTGTCCAAGGTCAGCTAGGTGTGTCTATGATGCTCGGCACTGGGAGACTAGGGAGTTGGACAGATAATCCGGCAAGCTCAGCTTGTTAGGCAGACGGGCAACTCAGAGAAGATGCCCAGCGACACATTCCAGGGTTCGAAGCCAAGACCCTAGATCCCAGAGAAACTGGGAAGTCAGGAGGCTCCAGGACATAGACAAGGTAATGAATGGGGCTGAGGGGTGAGGACTAGTGCTGGGTTGGGGAGGCTCCACTGCTCCCAACCAGAGGTCCAGAGCTGGGATGCAGGGGTGACGTTTCACCTGTAGAGTTATACTCCAGCGTTACAACTGTTTTTTCAATTTTTTTTCTCAACAGCTTGTTTGTTATTCCTTTGTTTAGGTTTTTAACCCACGCCCCACCCCACCCCCCGCCCCCCGAACATGAGAGAAAGAAAGTTGATCCTGGAGGTGGAAGGCAGCTGTAGACAGAGTGCAGAATCCTAGAGAGAATTTTTGATGTCACTAAGTCCAATGGCTTCCTTTGAGTGATGGGAAGACTGAGGCCTATAGTCTTGGTTACATGTGAATTAAACCTCCATGGTTACATATCTAGTTAAGGATGTTCTCAGGTGTCAGCTGGTATAAGAACCACCTAGGGAACTTAGAAGCCAATTCCTTACTTCTTGGGGATTCTGATTCAGGAGGTCTGCAGTTGGGTTCACGGCTCTGCAGTTTCCAAAAGGCTGTGGGTGATGCCGATGTGTGCTGGGGCTGGGCTCTGAGAATAACTGATCGGAAGGCTTCCTTTTCCTCTCCCAGTCTTGTCTGCTCTCATTACACCCCGTTTTGTTCCAACCCTTCCTGGCCTCCTCAAAGCTAGCCGCCATCACAGCTGTCCACCCATTACCCTGGAGCTCTTGCAGCTCTAAGCAAACAGCCCTTCCCCCCACCCCCCACTTCCTCCAGGTGAGTGTTTTGGACCTGGTCTGGTGAGGGGTCAGCATCATGCATTAGAAGATGCCTACTGATTTTGACAATTCCTCGCCAAGAACAATTTCTGTTCCAGCCTTTGTCCTACCTAGAAGTTTGCTTGGTGCTCATCGAGGGTGAAGGGTGGGGTCCGCCCATAAGTGGTTGTGGAGCACACAGTGTAAGGAGCCCCCGAATCGAGGCCGCAGGGGCTGTGCGGTAGGGGGGGCAGGGGGGTCCAGCCCAGGCAGGGGCCCTGAGAGCAGGCTGACGGAGCAGGAAGCAGGAGGGCACAGCAGAGTCCACTGGGGCTCTGTGCTGCAGGCCTCCGCATCCAGCTCGAGGCCCCCTCTTCCTGCTTTTCTTAGCTGCGCATGACAAAGCTCTTATGAGTTCTAATAATGATATTTTTCAAATATAGCATGGCATTTCTGTTTCAAACTCAATTTGTTTTTAACTAGGTTTCCTATTTTGAGATCTACTTGGACAAAATCAGGGACTTACTCGATGGTGAGTAACCTGAATGTTTGTCCTCTATTTGTTCTTTAACTAAGGTCCAGGGAGGTTGAAGTGCTTAAGGAATTAATGAAAATTGATAGAGATGTTTAATTGCCTTTACACTATCTGCTTATTCTCAACCAAGGGTTAAACTTGCATATGGCAAAGAGATTATTAGATTTGCCTATCTTCGGTGACAATTTCTCTTTTTCTTCCGATACAGAATCTTTAACTTTTCTTTTCTCCTCTGCGTGTCATCATTATTTTCAGTATCCAAGACGAACTTGGCTGTTCACGAAGATAAAAACAGAGTCCCGTATGTAAAGGTATGAGGAAGATTTGATGATGCCATTGAACCTCTCTTCAGTCACTGTCATCAAAACAGTTACCCGATATGTCCCCAATATTACTTTTAGAGTGTATGTAGGTGTTTCATCGTGTGCTTTATATTTAATATTCATCTGGATAAAAAAACAGACATTTAATTTCTTCAGTCATATCCACGTGTGAATGTATCACAGAGGTCTAATCCCATGAGGTAAGAAGTGGAGAAGTGAACAAATATTTATTACTCACATGTAAAGAGGCTTTGATAGTGGAGATAATTCTGTATACTTTGCAGTGAGGGGAAGCCTATCATAGCATTATGCCTAGAACTTCAAAGCGTCTAGTTAAAGTTGGTGGCTAGCGTGAAAAGCAAAGCAAAATTTCATCCATTTCTTTTTCTGTCCCCGGTTTTCTTTATTTTCTGTTTTGACTGCTGTCGAGTATGCACAGGTGCTTAAAAATCTAGGAAAAAGGGGGCATTCCTCTTATGGCTTCCTTCTGGGTTTCCTAGAGTTTGCACAGAGTCCTCTTTGATGTAGAACTCACACCATAAGCAAGGAGGAAGAGCTGATGGAGGCACGTGGCAGCCTTTCTCTTACTCTGCACCTCTCGAGGAGATAGAGGAGAACGTTTAGCTGTCTTCAAATGGAGTTGCTTTCCAGTTTCTAATAGTGAACCTGATCTGACTCTTTTCCAGGGGTGTACCGAGCGGTTTGTGTCAAGCCCCGAGGAGGTCATGGATGTGATCGATGAAGGCAAAGCTAACCGACACGTGGCTGTCACAAGTAAGCGTGGGGTGGTGTTTCCTCCCCTGTCACTTGGGATACAAGTATCTCCCCACCCACCGGGAGGGGTGGGGAATGCCATCCCAAGGAAATAATGCTCGGGAAGGTGTTATAAAGCAGCGGCCCAGAAGCAAACACATGGGAGTGTGCAGGGTGAGAGCGTCTCAGCAGGTCGAGGGAAGCGTGCCTTCTGCCGTGTAGGAAACTCGGGAACACTGGGTGAGGCTCTCTGGGCACCCTGGTAGCCCCCTACATCTGGACACCGGGGGAAACCACCGGTCAACCAAGGAAAGGGGACTAAAAGCCAACTTCTGAATGTATTGTATTGTAACCACATTATTGTTCAGGTTAAAGAAAAGGCAAGCCAACAAATTTTATATGCCAGCCATATGTGTGGAAGGGAACCCTGTTAGATTTCTGTCCTGTGTAGAAAAGGAAAAGCAAGGAGCTTGGAGCTTTATTGAAAACCTCCGTTCACTGTGTTAGTAACAAATCCAGGCAGGCGGGCTTGTCGACCTTTCAGTTCCTTCCTCGGCGTGCGCACACGTCTCCGGGAAGCGGGTCCCATGTTGTTAGAGCAGTAGAGGCTCCGGCCCCACGTCTTGGGCTGTCTGTCTCCTTCTGAGGGATGTGGACAAATCAGATTGCGTTTGTAGCAAGAGCTAGGGATTTCTAGCTTGGAAGAAAGAAAAAATTCTGAGGAGAACATAGGGACAATGTAATATGTTTCTTAACATGTTTAAGGTGCTGAATTAAGAAAGTCAGTTTGCATTGTATGAACCACATGGGTCGGCCACCCAGGATTGTTGAAGCTACCGGGAGGCAGGTTCCGATGGACCATGGGAACTCTCTGCTCCTGACCGCTGCCCCGAGGGAAGCCTGCTGCCTGGAGGGGCAGGGTTCCCTGTGTGGCACTCGAGAGATGGAAGCATCTGTTGGTTGACTGCTCTAGCCGCTCTAAGCCTCTTCCACCCAAGGCTCTGTGATTCTGTCACCCAGTACTTCCATTGTCTACCTTTCCTCTACCCCGGCATCCTATCAGACGGCATTCACACATGTGGCAGGTTTCATAGGTGAACCTAGACATGTATACGGCGTAGGTTAAATTCTGTGTCTTTCTCCTCCGCTTTCATATACACTTGAAAGAATGTAAGACTGGCATTCTCATAGTAATAGCATCCCTCATTTATAAAGAAGTTATTTGATTTCTTAAGCTATTTTTAGTTGTGAATTATTCACGGCATACTTGACAATCTGTCTTGGCCCCTTGGTTCAGAACTGTAGGTTCAGAACATTAATTATTTTTCTTATCATTCTGGTAAGGTGATTTTTAAAATTACACATAACATAGAACTTAACCATTTTAACCATTTTTAAAGGTACAATTCGTTGGCATTAAGTCCATTTACAGTGTTGTGCAATCATCATCCTATTTCCAGAATTTAATCCTCCCAAAGTTAAGCCCCATCCCCACTGAACAATACCTCCCCATACTTCCTCCTCCCAACCCCTGGTGACTAATTGCTCTACCACTTTGTGTCCCAATAAATTGGACAAGTCTCGGTAACACATGTAAGTGGAGTGATAGAAGTCTTCTTGTGACTGGCTTGTTTCATGTAGCATAATGTCTTCAGGGTTCATCCGTGTTGTAGCCTGTGTTGGAATTTCCTTTCCTTTTAAAATGCTGAATAATATTTTACTGTAGGTATATACTACATTGTTCATTCATCCACAGATAGACACGTAGATACTTGTGTTGCTTCCACCTTCTGGCTGTTGTGAATAATGCTGCTGTGAACACGGATGTATAAATATCTGTTGAAATTTCTGTTTTCAGTCCTTTTGGATATATATACAGTAGTGGGATTGCTGGATCATATGTCAACCTACTTTTAATTTTTTTAGGAATTGCCACATTATTTAACATTGCTTAACATTGTAGTTGCACACCATTTACATTCCCGCCAACAAGAGTATGTGAGAGTTGCAATTTCTCTACATCCTTGCCAATGCTTCTTAATTTCTATTTTTGTTTTTAATAGCCATACTAATGGGCGTGAAGTGTTATGTCATTGTGGTTTCGATTTGCATTTCACTAATGACCAGTGATGTTTGGCATTTTTTCATGTGCATATTGGCCATTTGTACATTGTCTTTGAAGAAATGTCTGTTCAGGTCCTTTGCTCATTTGATAATTGGTTTTTTTTTTTCTTGTTGATTTATAGGAGTTCTTCATATATTCTGGATCTCCATTCCTTATCAGATATACGATTTGTGAATATTTTCTCTCATTTTATGGGTTGTCTTTTCATTCTGTTGATGCTGTCCTTTCATGCATAAAAGTTTTTAAATTTTTTAAAAAAGATTTTGTTTATTTGACAAAAAGAGAGAGAGATCACAAGTAGGCAGAGAGGCAGGCAGAGAGAAAGGGGGAAGCAGGCTCCCTGCCGAGCAGAGAGCCCGATGCGGGCCTCGATCCCAGGACCCTGAGATCCTGACCTGAGCCGAAGGCAGAGGCTTTAACCCACTGAGCCACCCAGGTGCCCCAAAAGTTTTTAATTTTGATAAAGCCCAATGTATCTGTTTTTTACTGTTGTCACTTGTGGTTTTGGTATTATTTCTAAGAAATCATTGCCAAATCCAGTGTTATGAAGTTTTTTCCCTGTTTTCTTCTAGGTTTTATTGTTTAAGCTTTTATATTCATGTTTTTGATTGTTTTTGAGTTAATATTTAGCCTAGGTAAGAGTCCAACTTCATTTTTTTTTTTTTTTGCATGTGGATATAGTTTTAAGTTTGGTAAAGAGACTGTTATTTTCCCATCAAAGGTCTTGACACTTTTGTTGAGCATTATTTTATCATTTTATTTGAGGGGTTATTTCTGTGCTCTCATTGATCCATCTCTGTTTGCCTTCATGCCAATGCCACAGTGTCTGATTATTGTGGCTTTATAGTAAGTTTTGAGATATTTTATTTTATTTATTTATTTTAGAGAGAAGGGGAGAGAGTGCGTTAGTTGTGATGGGGGCAGAGAGAGAATCCCAGGCAGGCTCCATGCGCAGTATGAAACCTGGGCCAGGCTTGATCTTATGATCCTGAGATCCTGACCTGAGCCAAAGCCAAGAGTCAGATGGTTTTTTGTTTGTTTGTTTGTTTTTAAAGATTTTATTTATTTATTCAACAGAGAGGAAAGATCACAAGTAGGCAGAGAGGCAGGCAAAGAGAGGGAGGGAAGCAGGCTCCCCGCTGAGCAGAGGGCCCGATGGAGGGCTCGATCCCAGGACCCTGAGATCATGACCTGAGCTGAAGGCAGAGGCTTTAACCCACTGAGCCACCCAGGCGCCCAAGAGTCAGATGTTTAACAGACTGAGCCACCCAGGTGTATGTTTTTTTTGTTGTAATTTTAATGGAATTATTTTTGTTTCAGATTGTATATTGTTAGCACATAGAAATGCAACTGATTTTTATGTATTGCTTTTGTATCCTGCAACTTTGCTGAATTCATTTATTAATTCCAGCATAATTTTTGTATAATCTTTAACTTTTCCCCCCATATATTCTGGAAAGATTTTGGGGTGGGGCACCAGAGGAAGCAGCTTTTATTCACAAGTTATCTCCAGAAACCAAAAAGACTATGTGCCCACTTTCATCACCTCCTCTCCTACCTGGATCTCACATTGCTCCACCTGGGGAAAGGGAGAGATATAAATTGCCTTTTGGTTTTCCAAAGCCCCAGTCTTTCTTCTCCCTCTGCAGTCTTAGAAATTCAGTAGCAATACTGTTGTTTATTTTTTCAGCAATGCCTGATGCAGCTACTTAGTAACAATTATGGGTAAAGGAGTATGAGGAGGGGCGGTTGGATGAGTAAGAGTGATGCACAGAAAACAGGAACATAACCTATCAAAGGTCCTTCTGTCTTACCTCAGTGGCTTGATCCTTCACTGGTTACATTTCTCTTTACACCAGATCATACCTTTCTGAATCAGATGAGGGATTTCTACCACCAGCCATGGACACAGCCCCAGAGCCATGAGATGAGCTAGTCCAAACTTGGGCACATCCCTGGCCCACAAAAGTTTAAAGTGATTTTGCCACCTCTGTACATCTTTGCTGTTTTTCCACTGAATTTAGGGGCTGTAATTTCTGGAGCAATAGTGGGATATGTGATAGGAATGTCAAACTTGATGTCAGACTCACTGTTGAGAAGATCATGGATGTACCAGCATTTTCCAAAACTCTGAGTCCCTTCCTTGTTGGACTCCAGTTAGAATCAATCATTGTCTGCATTCTTGTTATTTTCCACATATTGGATAAGAAACTGATATTCCTCTTTGAGTTCTGCACCCCAGCTCATGATCCTGAGGTCCAGTGTTAGTCTTCAGCCATCTTGGATGAGGGTACCTGGAAAGTTGGTTTTGAGAAATGATTGCTAGTGGATGTTGAAGAAGACCATCACCGAGATCTCTGTCTGCCTAGTTAACAGAGACCAGGGTCCAAAAAGATTTCTATTTTTAGTACTTGGTACTAATGAAGCATATTTAATCTTTGAGATCTTCTATGTGCCTAGTTTGGGTTATAGAACTATTTAAGGGGGAAAAAAAGAAGTCTTAAAAAAGAAGTCTTAAAGGTCATAATCTTTCCTTAAGAAAGCTTGTGATATTATGGATAAGACAGCTTACAACACATGACGAAGATCGAATACACTGGGCTCTAACCATGAAGACGAAGGCTTAGAGACTGAAGGGGAGGGGGGAGGAAGCTGTGAGCTCTTGGTTTTTTGTTTTTTTTGTTTTTTTAAGATTTTATATATTTGAGGGAGAGAGCACGAGTGAGAGAGCACAAGGAGGGGGCTGGCAGAAGGTGAAGGAGAAGCAGACTCCCCTCGGAGCAGGAAGCCTGACACAGGGCTGGATCCCAGGACCATTAGATCATGACGTGAGCCGAAGGCAGATGCTTAACTGACTG
Organism: Procyon lotor; assembly: GCA_028646535.1. NCBI lineage: Eukaryota > Metazoa > Chordata > Mammalia > Carnivora > Procyonidae > Procyon > Procyon lotor. Next base: position 69,555,168 of record CM053605.1, on the reverse strand, counting down.
AGCCACCCAGGCGCCCCAGATGTGAGCTCTGTGAGGCCAAGTGTCCGGCTGGGGTGGGATGTTCCAAAACATGGGGGCTTCAGGCAAAGCTAGAGAATCTGTAATTTTAAACCACCCGCTAAGATGCTTAGTTTCTTTGCCATGCGAAGATACTTTAAATCTCTCATTGTCTTTTTTAAAAGGAACAGTGGTCTCGGATACCTTTTAAAATTGGCTGGACTTACTTTAAAAAATGGAGCTATTAAGCATGGTTTGTTGTGCTTTTTAGATGAGAGGCTCGCTACCTAAACTTCTCATTCTTTGCAGAACAGTAAACTATTTTCCTTTTCAGACATGAACGAACACAGCTCTAGAAGTCACAGTATCTTCCTGATTAATATTAAACAAGAGAATGTAGAGACCGAAAAAAAGCTCAGTGGGAAGCTTTATCTAGTTGATCTGGCTGGGAGCGAAAAGGTAACTGGTTCCTTATTTGTATCATCTATCATTTCCCTGTTATTTGCGTCCCTGTGCAACGCTATAATTCGTATACCCTTTCTATTCCCTGGTTCTAAAGAGCTTCTAAAGTTTCTGGTATTGTGCCAAGATGCTCTTAAATTTCACCTTCATTTCCCTGCTCTCTTTTCTGGTCCTGGAGTCCCCTCTTCACGTCATGGGAGGTGTTTTGAATGCCACCTCGGATTTATGCTTAATAGGCCCTGACGGTGACATTAAGCGAGTGCTGGTGGGCACTTCGCCTGGTAGAGGCAGTTGTGCAAACGGGGGAGGGACGTGGCCTTTTGTGGAAAGGGAAGGTCCCCATGTTGCCCCAGATTCAAATAGGCCAGAAACGGACTTTGCCATTGGACCGTGGCCGTCCTGCCCCCGCATGTTTGTTTGCTGATAGAAGATCTGGAACCTGGGGCTTTCCCTGGGTTCTCTGCTTCTTTCTGCGGTGGATGTGGTCTGACAGGGCCTCCCGTGGGCAGCCTCACTTCCTTCAGGCCAGGATGCCTGTAGCAGGGCTCTCTTTTGGCATCTGTCCCGTGCTCTCCTAGGCACTGGCTGAGGCCACACTCTAGAGCAGACAGGCTCCCCAGAACCTCGTACCTGCCCCCTCCCAGCCTCACCTTCATAGCTCTGCCAGAGCTTCCTGCTGCCCCACCCTGCCTGGGGGCAGTGCTCCCCTCGGGCGACCTCACAGAGCAGGTCCCTGTGCACAATACCATGTGGCCTCCGTCATCACTGACACTGTCCTGACGTTCCCAGGGGGCCAGCCCCGAGGCTCGGCCAGTCTCCTGGACTCTGTAATTGATCCCCACTTACTGCTCCCCACCGCCGAGTTGCGATACGCCACGTTATGGCCTCTAACATCCGTGTAAGTAATGGCTACTTGAAATGTTCTCCTGTACGCATCTGTAAAGTCTTGAGCGGAGTCATGTGGATGTTCCTGGAAAATTATCTGGCTGAGAATCTAACATTTTAGGGGTGCCAGCTTGTAACCGTAACTAGACAGATATGCACCAGAACGGGAAGTCAGAGCAGTAGCGCTCAGCTCTAGCCTGGATGTTGGCAACCAGGCTGCGCTTTGCGGCCACAATAGCTCCTTGGGTCTGGAGGAAGAGCTCAGTGGCCCCTTTGCGCTTCCCTTTCGAGCACAGAGAGGAGTACTTGGGGCCTGCGTGCCGCTGGGAACCACTTGGTGCTGGCGGTCGAGGGTGCAGGCCTGTCCTTGGCACAGTGTCGTGGTGATCGCTTCGGGTATCTGTGGGGCACTTTACAGGTGCGGTCCTGTACCTTGTTTCTTTTGCTCACATCTGTGCTCCTTTGCCCTAGCTGCGTCCCTGTGAACATTCATGTGTGTGTGATCTGCTAGCAGGAATTCCAGGCTTGGGTCCCCAGCTCCCCTATGTGGCATTCTTGCCTTGGGCCGGTGGGCCTCCCTGGAGCTCAGAGTTTCCTTGTGTGTGAACGGAAGGCAGTTGTCCCTATTTCGTGGAGTTAAGGTGCTCAGATAGGAAAGCACCTTAAACCGCACTGTGTGACGAGGTTGTTACTGGTGACCCAGCAGCTGTGTTATTTCTCTTGTCAGCAGCGGTGTCTATACACACAAAATTCTCAGAGAGATGAGAGATGAGGATCTATTGTGAAAACACTGCCCCCTGGACGCGTGTTCATTTCTCTCCCTCGGAGTCTCTCTCTGTCCCTTGTGGCCGGTGGTCTTTGTGCAGTTTGCAATCCCTTCCCTGCTCTCCTGTCTTCTGAGAGCAGCTGCTCCTCCTGCCTCTTTCGGCCGGCCAGCCGAGCCAGGGAGCATGTGGGCTTCCCTTTCTCCCGAGCATCTGTAAACTGCTCTCTACCTAGAGCAGATGCTGTCAGTAGGAAATTGCCAGCAATAGCACAGCAGAGGAGGGACCGTAAGTGGTCCCTCTGGCTGCAGAGGAGAAAAGACAAGTCTACCATGTAACATACATTTTCTTGACTGTGATACCCCTGAGTATCTTTCCTTTTGGACGATTGTCCCCTGTCTCCTTGCTATTAGAGTCAGTAAGGCAGAGACAGCCTCCTACCACCTCTTGTCTTTGCCTCAAGTTGGCGCTTGTAATGTACATTTGCCCAGTATGTCCATTTGTCGTGGCCAGGACGGTGTTTTTGTGTCACCCTTCCCCTGGGCTCCCTCTGGTGAGGAGGCTGTGGCTCAGGCTTGCAGGGCCTCAGACTTTCTGTGCTGACAGCACTCTTGGAGCCTGGTTTCCCTAGATAGATGTCCCCCAGGGAAGCATCTGCAGCCCCCCCACTGGAGGCATTTCAGCCATTCCCCTAAAACCTAATTGAGAGGAAAATGACAACAAGACAGAACAAATCCCCAGCCTCAGGCACAAGGGAAGGTTTGATCAATGTGATTCTTACTTACTTTTATTTTGTCTTGCGTTCCAGGAGGATTCACATCGGCCTCCCTCAATCCCCAGCCCTGTGCCCTCCTCTGAATTGGAATTTTCTACTCTGTGCTTTTGCTGTCCTGTGCAGCTCACTGCTTTCTCTTGTCTCTGGTAGGTCAGCAAGACTGGTGCCGAGGGAGCTGTTCTCGATGAAGCTAAAAATATCAATAAATCTTTGTCTGCTCTTGGAAACGTGATCTCGGCCTTGGCAGAAGGGACAGTAAGTGATCCTATCCCCATTTATTAAATGATATTATGAGAAGTCGCTTTTTGGGTCTGTGTACTCTCTTTGCCACATACTCCAGAGATTAGTTTGTTTTCCTTTGGAAAGGAACAGAGGGGATCCTGGCTATGGACATCCTACTTGCTGGGAGATCTAGTCCATTAAAGTGTATGAATGGTGATGCTAATTTCCTAAGACCCAGGTCCCAGACTGGGCACTCTAAACTTTGGCCAAATCCAAAGACTGGGCAGCAAATTCTTATTTTACACATGTTTCTAAGTCCAGTGTCCCCATCGCTAACTTGCTTATGTTTTCTTCGTGAATAGACAATGGCTATAATAGCCAATCCTTTTTTTTTTTTTTTCCTGAATAGAAAACACACGTGCCATACCGGGACAGCAAGATGACTCGGATTCTTCAGGACTCTCTAGGTGGGAACTGTAGAACCACCATTGTTATTTGCTGTTCGCCCTCTGTCTTCAATGAGGCCGAGACCAAGTCCACATTGATGTTTGGGCAAAGGTGGGTGTGGTCTCTCGCTCCCACGCTCTGAGTGAGTGGCGAGGGGCTGGTGTCATCGAGGAAGGGCAGGGAGGGCCAAGCAGTCCGCTAGGAAGTCGCATCTAGCAGCTGTTGCCTGTAAACTTGAGGCATCGTTGACTGAGGCCAAAAACATAATTATGTTTGAAAAGAATCTGCAGATAGATGCCAGTCAGAGGCATGATTTTTAAAAAGGTGCTCAAGCTTACTCTAGATGTGACTGCTGGTAATCCAGTGGAGTGTTGCTTTTGTTCTTCACGGAGTTCAATCTTATTTTCGGTGTCACAGGATGATTTCAAGTGTGTACAGCCCAAGACTGATAGCTACCTTTAATTCCAACATTTGGGACCCATTACATAGTTGCTAATAGAAAAACCAGAGGGGTGCCTGGGTGGCTCAGTCGTTAAGCGTCTGCCTTCGGCTCGGGTCATGATCCCAGGGTCCTGGGATCGAGCCCCGCATCGGGCTCCTTGCTCGGCAGGAAGCCTGCTTCTCCCGCTACCATTCCCTCTGCTTGTGTTCCCTCTCTCGCTGTGTTTCTCTCTGTCAAATAAATAAAATCTTTAAAAAAAAAAAGAAAAAAAGAAAAACCAGAAACTTGGATGAATATAGAGTGGTTGCATAAATATAAAAGGGGGTGAAAGCAATCCTTATACAAACCCTGGGAGTGGGAGGCACACTGTGGGTACCGAGGAGGGGGCACCGCACGGTGGCCGCCCTCTTCCCACCTCCGCCAATGTCTGGATCCCTGAGAACTAACAGGCGGGCAGCTGGACAGTGTGGCAATCCGAGACAACATTCACATGTGCGGGTTGGCGTGGGCCCTCCTGCCCAGAGCCTGCCTCCTTCAGCCACCGCCCCTCGGAGCCAGTTCAGCGTGTGGGGTCCAGTGCCACCGTGCCCTTCAATTCTGAACAGTTATGTGGTCTTCAGACAAGTCACCAGTTCTCTGCAGGCTTCACCTGCCTTATTTGTAAATGGATGCACACAGCTCTCCCCCTGCCTTCGTCCTGGGAGTGTGTTGTGTGGTCATGCCTGCGGAATAGTTTAAGATGCCTAGAGAAAGGACGGGTGTGGCTGGGCATACCGCATGGGAAATTGTTAGGGCTCGTTTCACATGTGTTAAACCCCAGTCATTTCCTGAGCCCACAGCAGAACACAGAATTAGGCAGCCATGACACCTGTGGGATGTCTAAATAAATAATAATTACATTGAGGGCGCCTGGGTGGCTCAGTGGGTTAAAGCCTCTGTCTTCGGCTGAGGTCATGCAGGGTCCTGGGATCGAGCCCCGCATTGGGCTCTCTGCTCATGAGGGAGCCTGCTTCCCTCCCCCTCTCTCTCTGCCTGCCTCTCTGCCTACTTGTGATCTCTCTCTGTGTCAAATAAATAAATAAAATCTTTTTTTAAAAAAAAATAATAATTACATTGAAATGTCGTAGAACTAATCTGTGTTTTAAACTGGATTTGGGTCCCTTACTTCTCAGATCACTTCCTTGAGTAGTCAAATGCTTAGCCCCGTGGACTGTGGGAGGATTACACCTACTTTTCTCAAGGGTCATGGGATACCTATAAACCAGCAGCTGCTTATGGGAAACACAGAATACTATAGTGATCATCTCGCCTGTCCTGTCTCTCCTGATTTCTTCATCTTAAGCCTTAACATTTTTCTCCAAAGACATGTTTGAGCAAACTAACACCAAGTGCATTTATGGAGGAAACTTCTCTTTCAAAAAAAATTCTGACTTGCGAAGTAAAAGTAATCTGAACTGTTATAAGCCAGGGCTGTCCTGGGACATGGGCTGTCTGTCTCAAGGTTGCTGCTCTGAGTGGGCATTTGCAGCTGTCTATAGGAAGAGTCTCAGTATGAGTCCAAATGATTATCTTCTTTCTTCTGACCTCAGTGAGGCAAACGTCAGCATCGGCACGATCAGTAGGGCCCAGCATGTGCCGGGAGTGCCAAGTCGTAGCGGTTCCTATATTCTCACCTGTGATCAGAGGATGATGTTGAGGCTTGGACTCAAAGCGGTTAGGTGCCACATCTGAGCCCACATAGCCAGTAAATGACTAAACGTGTAGGATGATGTAGGATGGAAACTGTAGTATTTGACCCTCAGCCTCTTCTGTGCAAGCTGCTTGATCAGGGTCCTCGATGAGCGTGGGGCTCTGTGTCAGTAACTCCAGTTTTGAAGCCAAATTCTGCTACTGATCCATTCCTCTCTCTTGTTTACTTCTCTCCGAGCCTCTCCGTCCTCGTCCGTAGGGAGAACTCTGAACGTCTACCTCTGAGAATTATTGAGAGGTTTAATGAGATGCTTCAGTTTGGACTTAGCACAGGGGTGGGCTGGCATGTGATTAGTGTTCAGTGGTTGCAGGTTTCCCTTTGCCTCCCGACACAGTGTGCCCTCTGGGAAAGTCACAGAACAGATGGGACAGCCCAGAGTAGAATGCAGCATACGGGATAGACCGAGGGAGAAGGGTCCGGACTGAGTGAGGTAGAGTGAGAAGTAAGTTCCTGGAATGAAAGACTAAAGAGGGCGCCTGGGTGGCTCAATTGGTTAGGCAACTGTCGTCAGCTCAGGTCATGATCCTGGAGTCCCGAGATAGAGTCCTGCATCAGGCTCCCCCCTCAGTGGGGAGTCTGCTTCTCCCTCTGACCTTTCCCCTCTCATGCTCTCTCTCATTCTTTCTCTTTCTCTCAAATAAAGAAATAAAATATTAAAAAAAAAAAGACTAAAGAAATACTGATACTAATGGGATTCCAGGAAATGAAAATAAAATGTCAATTATCTTTTCAACTCAAATTGATTGGTCTGCCTTTTTTTTTTTTTTTAAGATTTTATTTATTTGACAGTGCACAAGCAGGGGCAGAAGGAGAGGGAGAAGCAGGCCCCCTGCTGAGCAGGGAGCCAGATGTGGAACTTGATCCCAGGACTCTGGGATCATGACCTCAGCCGAAGGCAGATGCTTAACCGACTGAGCCACCCAGATGCCCCTGTCTGACATCTTCTGTCAGAGTCATCTGGATACTAGGCTCCATGAGAGCAGGGATTGGGTTTACCATCCGTGTCAGTCATCCCAACTAGCATCCAGCACTACTGGTATACAGTAGAGGGTCATTCAGTAAATGCTTATCCAATGAATGAATGGATGAATTAAATGCTTATTGTGTAGGATTCCTTAGAACATTAGGGCAGGTGTTGAGCTGTGACACCATTATGTCCAGAAGTTTGGTTAGGTTTAGATCTAGTGTGTTTTCTAGCCCTATAATTAGAAAGGTGTGAGGTTTGGTTCCCTACCCTCTATCCCCAAGTTAGTTATTGGATTCTTCAAGGACATCTAACTTCTCTATGGGGCCCATACCTGCTTTATTGTTAAATATACGCATTGAACCCAATTACACAGCAGACACGAGTCTGAACATCGGATTAGACATGGTATCTGATAGCTAATGAGATTAAGCACTTTGAACTCAAAAAAGACTGCTGGGCACATCTCAAATTCAGTGTAATGAGTGTTCATTATACTCTTGTTGCAGGGATGGCCAGACCTTAGGGCTGTATGAGGTTCCTTCGTTATTCCTACATGGTTTTTCAAGGACATGAAGCAAGTCCATGCTTGTTGCTAGGCTATTTTACTGTATTGATGCCCTGAATAAAACAACATTATGGTCTTTGAAGCAGTGGAAATGTGGTAGAGTCTACAAATGCCCGAGAGCAGCCTACCAATTCTGGATTAGGTGCTGGAAAAAATGCACACTGTTTCTTGGTTTCAGTGATGAATTCTGGCTCTTTTTGGTCAGATTTGTGTCCTTTGGACCCCTAAGTGCCTGGCATTGTGTTATTAAAGAAAGTAGAAGCCATTTTCTGTGTTCTCAAAAAGAGTTTTTAATCTAGTTAAGGAGGGGACACTTGAATTTCTAGGCAGCCCAGAGTCAAAAAGCTGAACTGTGGGAAAACAGAACACTTTTTGCTTTTATGGCATAAGATACTCAAATTAGAACACTTTCATTGATTTTTTTTTTTTTCTTTTGGCTTCCAGCATTTTTTTTTTAAAGTCTTTAATTACCCTTCCAAGGTACTTTCATAGCACTATTAGAAAAGGATATTTGTCAGTTTTAGAAGTGTGAACTCGAATCACCCAATTATCTTGGAAGCCTATTTAATGTACCTTGATGGGGGAGTAATGAGGGAAAAGGGGTCCCCTGAGGGCACACCGATCAGTTTGGAGTAGGCCTGAATCAGCACATCTTTGACATCAAGAGTTTTGATTGATCTAACATGAATAATTCAAAGGCTTTATTTGTATAAATAAAGCATTGTATGTAGAAGGAGAATTGGTAATTTGGGGAAAGTAATATTCTCCTTTTTCTGAGATGAACTTTTTTTTTTTTTTTAAATTGTGCCACTTCTTGCCCAGTTTCATGGAAATAATTAGTCCTGAGTGGAGTGCAAGCAAAACTCAGTTCACCAGAGCATGATAAGTTATATGCAAGGGTAAGAGTGAGCACTTTGGCCTAGGGAGACCCTTGGCTATACTTTTGACATAAGGCGGAAAAAGTCTCAGATCACCTCCTGTTGCAGTACCTGTGGCTGAAACACCAATAAGGTTAATTTTTGCTCTTGGAGTTAGATATACTGTGGGTGATGGAGGTTTAACCAGGTGCCAGATCCTCATCCAAAATCTGTCATTTCTCACTGTTTCTCCAGAGACTAGAGTTTTTCAGAGGACACAAAATTTAGAGCTTTTCATTTTTCATTCCTGTACCCCCCCACTCACAAGCAAGGAAAATGGCCTCACCAGGAAATGGGAAGGTGCTTTGCATCAGTCATGTTTCCAGAAGAAGGTTAGGTGTTTTACGTGGGAACTAGGACTCAGAACACGTTAGAAGCTGTTATGGTTTTATGTGTCAGCTTGGCTAGGCTGTAGTACTCAGTTATTTAATAAAACATGAATCTAGGTGTTGCTATGAAGCTTTTTGTAGATGAGATTGACATCTACCATCAGTTGACTTTAGGTGAAGCACATTGCTCTCCGTAACATGGGTGGGCCTCACGCAATCAGTTGAAGGCCTTAAGAACAAAAACCGAGGTTTCTCAGAGAAGAAAGTCTGCCTCAAAACGGCAACCACAGTCAACCCCTGCCTGAATTTCCAGCCTCCTAGCCTGCCCTGTGGCTTTTTGACTTGCAAGTCCCCACAATCATGTGATAAAATCAGAGTTGTAAGGTATAATGGAAGGAAAATGCTGAAAATAAGAAATAGACATCCCGAGAAAAGAACATTTTTCTGGCTCTTCCAGGGAAGCCAAAGTAATTAGAAGAAATTCCTGTGATATGTAGCATGTATATGGTTTAGAACTATGGCCCGAAAGTACAAGTAGAGGCAATTATTGAAGAATTAGGTCGGGGTGGGATTTATCATGCAGAGTAATGTGAACCGAGTAGTTCTAGGACGTCCCTTCTTCAACAAGGGCTTGATTCAAGTGCCAAATTATGAGAATGCCTGTAGAGTTTTGTCACCCATGGGGGCTTAACCTCGGTGGTAGAGATGGACATGGTGGGCAGTCTTAGACACCTGGACATAATGCTTCCGAAAGTATAAACTACAAATTCAGGGACAGATGGACCTACAGGTGCTGGGCAGGAAATAGAATGCTCGAGGACCATGGGGGCAGGGTCTTCCTTCCACTCCTCAGTGAAATATGTCTAGAAGAATCCTTTTCTGACTGTCTCCCTATGACCATCTAGGTGGAAGACAGACTGTGGCCTCTGCTCTTTGCTGTGCTTGGTCTGGTGGTTAACATTTTCTTTTTTTCTTCCTTCCTTCCTTCCTTCCTTCCTTCCTTCCTTCCTTCCTTCCTTCCTTCCTTCCTTCCTTCCTTCCTTCCTTCCTTCCTTCCTTCCTTTCTTTCTTTCTTTCTTTCTTTCCTTACCTCCCTTCCTCCCTCCCTCCCTCCCTCCCTTCCTTCCTTCCTTCCTTCCTTCCTTCCTTCCTTCCTTCCTTCCTTCCTTCCTTCCAGATTTTATTTATTTATCTGAGAGCAAGAGAGAGAGAGAGAATAGGAGGGGGGAGGGGCAGAGAGAAAGGGAGGCTGAGCAGGGAGGCTAATGTGGGGCTCCATCCCAGGATCCTGAGATCATGCTGTGAGCTGAAGGCAGACGCTTAACCAACTGAGCCACCCAGTTGCCCCAGTTAACATTCTTTTTCAAAGGTGATTAACATTCATTAGCGTTGAAGTCTTTTAGAACTGGGTCCTGTTCCCTTCCTGTGGGGAAAGGTAGATGTTTTATCTGGGGCAAGTCTGGATCATATATTATTTAAGCAGTGCTTGACTCTCTGAAGCAAACAGAAGCAAAGAAAAACTGCAAAAGAGAAACCCTGATAACCATACCCTGCTGATGTGGCTCTTTAGTGCTGAGCGGGTCTTGCTGGTAGGGTATATACCTGAGGTTAGTTAAGGTCTTCCCCTAAGTAGCCTTGGTTAGGATTTTGCTCAGTGTTTGCTATGGATATGACTTGTGAAATAGGCATTTATTTCTGTATAACAGCTTGGGGGATCTGGGTGAAAAACCCGAGGGTGTTTGGGAATGAAGACTCAAGACACTTCTCTGTTCCTTTGAGAGTGATCCAGTCACACTGAGATTAACCAGATGTTGTCACAGTGAGATAGATGTATAAAGATGATGAGTGAGCAGTAAATTTGTGGCTGGAGTAAGGCTCCTGCAAATCACTGGTTTGTTTTCATATATTGGGGAGATAACATCCCAGGACTGTAGGGCTGGGTGGTATTGCTACTGTTTTTGCTCTGTAGCTCAGATAGGCAAAATCAGAAAACCTTCCTCAGGAGCATTTCTCACTGTTTGCTTTCCCGTTGATTTTTCTTCCCTGTAAGCTACTTGAAATTCCTCCGGCAACCAGGTTAAAGAGTAAATGCACATGTGTGTGCTCGTGAGTCCCTGAACTGTTTCTGTAACACAGTCCTTGAATGCTCAGGATCCATGTTGATTCACTATATTTGAATGGAGTCCAGATAATAATGCTGTTTAGTGTGATTACAGCCAGCAGGTATATGAAAAGCTGAAATAAAACAGCAAAGAATGTGAAAGTTAAAAGATACTTGGATGTGCTCTACAGTGGACAAGGCAAAAAAGTCAGTGTAGCCCACTCCCCAGCCCACCCTGATGGCAACAAGCTGAACATTTACACAGGAGGAAAGGGAGTTATGTAGGAGTGGCCAAGTTAGATAGGACCTAAAGATTAGGCTCCTCTATTCTGTAAATTTTCCTGAAGTTCATGGTAAAGAGTGAAAGAGATTATAGGTGTTCATCATCTTTTTGATCTAAGTCTCTTATGGGAATGAGAGACTGAGATGTGCTTTATTCCACCTTGCAAGGTTGGTTTCAACATCCTAGATGGGATATTTGTTCTATTTAAAAGAAATAACTCCAGGCACAGAGATTCAGGTATCTTTCTGAGTGACTCTAATTTATTGCATGATCTAAAAATTCTTGTATCTGACTCGATTTCTTTCTATGTCACTTTATTTTTCTTAGCTTTTTTTCTTGATTATAACATACATATAATAAAATCCATAAACTCAAGTGTGCAACTGAATAAATTTTTATAAATATATGTACACATAGAACCGTCACCCAGCATCCTAGAAGCCTCCCTATCGCACCCTCCCCCTCAATACTCAACTCTCAAAGGTAACTGGCATCCTGACTTCAGTTAACATAGATTACTGCTGACTGTCTTTGAACTTTATATAAATAACAACATACACTACTGGTTTGTGTCTGGCTTCTTATGCAACGTTGTGTCTTTAAAATTGTCTACATTGTTAAGTATAGTAGTAGTTTCATTTTTCATAGCTGTATTTCTCTATATGAATATAGCATTTGTGGTATCTATTTTGTTGATGGATATGTAGATTGTTTTCATTTGGGGGCTATTATAAATGAAGTCACTGTGACATTGGTTATCATGCTTTAGGTGAACATTTGTCCTCATTTCTGTTGGTTATGTATCTAGGAGTGGAATTGCTAGCTTACAGATATGAGATATTTAGCTTTAGCAGATGGTACCAGGGTTTTTCAAAATGACTGGAATAATTTACACTCTCTCTAGTAGCACCTGAGTGTTATAGTCTCTGCACATTCTCACCAACACTTGGTATTATCAGTTTAAAATTTCTAGCCATTCCACTGGGTGAAGATATCTTTATTATTTTGTTTTACATTTCTTTGATAGCTGATGATGTTAGGTGACATTTTGGGATATTTATTGACACGTCTTTCGTAAGTACCTATTCAAATTGTTGCCCAGTTTTTACACTAGTTATCTGCTTTTTTTCTCATTGATTTATAAGAGTTATTTTAGGCAAGTCTTTTGTCAGATACATGTAGTGCTTGTATTATCCTCCTCTTTGTAGCTTATGTTTTTTTTTTAATTTTTTTTATTAACATATAATGTATTATTTGCCCCAGGGTACATGTCTGTGAATCTTCAGGCTTTCACATTTCACAGCACTCACCATAGCACATACCCTCCCCAATGTCCACAACCCAGCCACCCCATCCCTACCCCCCCCTCCACCTCCCAGCCACCCTCAGTTCGTTTCGTGAGTCTAGGAGTCTCTTATGGTTTGTCTCCCTTCCCATCCCTTCCTGTTTCATTTCTCTCCCCCACTACCCCCCAAACCCCCGCCTTGCCTCTCAACTTCTTGATATCAGAGAGATCATGTGATACTTGTCTTTCTCTGACTGACTTATTTTGCTTAGCATAATACCCTTCAGTTCCATCCACGTCGTTGCAAATGGCAAGATTTCATTTCTCTTGATGGCTGCATAGTATTCCATTGTGTATATATACCACATCTTCTTTATCCATTCATCTGTTGTAGCTTATGTTTTAAGTCTTTTGGTGGTGACTTTTAATGAAGAATGGTTTTTTTATTTTGATGAAGTCAAATTTATCTTAACTTTTTTTTTTTTTTTAAGATTTTATTTATTCGACAGAGAGAAAGAGAGATCACAAGCAGGCAGAGAGAGAGGGGGAAGCAGGCTCTCTGGTGAGCAGGGAGCCCAATGCAGGGCTTGATCCCAGGACCCTGGTATCATGACCTGAGCCGAAGGCAGATGCTTAACGACTGAGCCACCCAGGCGCCCCAAATTTATCTTAACTTTTAGATCCTATTTAAGAGTATCTTAAAGAATGTCTTAAAGATATTCTCCTGCTTTGTTCTAGAGGCTTTATTGTTTTACCTTTCACATTTATGTGTACAATCCAGAATAGAATTTTTATATGGTATTGGGGGGGTGGATAAAGGTCACACATACCCTTGCCCCCCCAGTACCACGTATTGAAAGGACCATCCTTTCCCACTGTGTTGTGTGGGCACCTTGTTTAAATCAGATGACTTTGTAGGTTAGTGTCTGTTTCTATTCTTTTTTTTTTTTTTAAGGTTTATTTATTTATTTTAGAGAGCATGCAAGTGAGTGCATGTGGTGGTGGGGGGAGGGGCAGAAGGAAAGGGAAAGAGAATCCAAGCAGACTGGGCACAGAGCTCAGAGCCGGACATGAGCTCCTCTCATGACCCTGAGATCATGACCTGAGTTGAAATCAGGAGACGGACGTTTAACCAACTGTGCCACCCAGGTGCCACCATTTTGTTTCTAAAGTTTCTGGACTATTTAGTCACTTTTAATTACTGTGACTGTGTAATAAGTGTTGATATTCTATCCTCTTTGTTTTTCAAAGTTGCTTTGCTATTCTTGGCCTTTTTGTATTTCTCTTACAAATTTTAGAATTTGGTTGTCAATTTCTAAATGCACATACAAAACCTCGGATTTTATTTGAGATCATGTAAAATCTATGGAACAGTTCTGGGGAGGATTGGCAACTTTTCCAACCAGTGTTGGCTGGTTTAGGAATAATGTTTTGTCCCATTTGGGACTAAAATGAAGTCTAGGGCAGTAGCTTGAGACAGGCTTTTCCACCATTGTTCTGAGTTCCAAGTGAGATTTGGGTTTTATATCTTCTCAATGCCCCTGTGGGTCATTTCTGTACCACTTTTTGCTCTGCTCTGGGCCCTGGGACAGTGACCTCTTTGGACAAGTGCTCTCTTGTCTCCGGCTTCAAGTTAGGTTCTGCCAATGGAAAAGAACATGGACAGGGGATGAAGGGAGAGAAGAAAGTGAGGTCAGGGTATAGTTTCTTGGCTCTCTCCTTGCAAGGTCACTTGGGGCTGGCTGTGCCCCCAGACTAAAGGCTGTTACTGATGCCACTGGGCAGCCACCCTCTTATAACTCACTGTCTCTGGGCATCCTTCAGCCTACACCTGGTGATGGCCCCCCCAACACCCGTCCCATATCTTGGGTAAAATTCTTCCCAAATTATGCAGTTTGAATGGGCCATCTATTTCCTGCCAGGATCTTGATCACTATGAAAGTGGAAGAAAAAGAATTTTCTGGACAGCTTAAAAGAACTTTGAGAATGAGAATCCGTTCTACCGGCGATGACCTTGCTGGGTCTGCTCATAGCCCTCTCCTTCTGGCTCAACCTGCCTGAATATAGGGAGGCAGGTTGATATGGATTTATTTTAATATCCGCCCGTGGATGTTAGAGGGTGAGGTGAGAGTGGCAAGCTGGCACGGACTGGGAGTAGTAAGAAAATTGCTGCTGTTTGAAAAATTAGACTTGGAGCCCTTCTGGGGACAGAAGCCTCAAGCTACAGTGAACAAGGGAGAATTTGACTAATTCTTAAGTGGAGTCTCACGTTGACTTCATTTCACTCCTCTTTTGACAGTTAGGTTATTTAGTTGTCTGCTTTAGGAATTAATTTTTGGAATGACATCTGTAGCCCTGGTGGGGGCTGGTGAAATTTCTCTCCCTGAAATAGAAATCATGTCCAAAATGTCGTTTCATGACAACGGTAATTAACCTGAATCACACATCAGATAATGCTGGCAAATATGACAGTACAAGAACTTGTGGGAGTTTAAAATGGAAAAGTGAAGAGCAAATAAAACAGGGTATCACATTTTTAAATGAAGTTTTCACCTTCTTAAGTAAATAATAAGTGGGATTCTGGTGTGGTCAGTTTCCTTTATAATCAGGCAAGTCTGCTTGTGTGTTCATTTGTGTAGGTAACTGGGTGAATTATGTCTTTTATCTTTGTTGTCAGCTTGAGCTGCCTCTGCTGTCATCACTTGCTCCCTTGAGTAACTGTTCAGACATCCACTGTGGCTTCATTTCCCCCACCCCCCGCAAGCCACACGCCCTAGAAAGCCACTCCATCTCTTATACTGGAAGTGACAAAATGGTGGCCCTCAGACATGTTTGTTTGCCCTCTCTGTTATTTTGGGAAATTGTTTGAAACTGAGAGACACAAATAAAAGTATTCAAGTGCTGACTTTCCTTGAAACATGGGATAAACTGAGAGTGGTGGGCCCTCTGCTCCTACACGGTGACAACTGCCTGTGATGTGGTGGGGTCCTGTACTCAGAGGGGAGCCGTGGTTTCCCCTGGCAGGGCCTAAAGCCATTAAGTGACCCGCCTGTCCTGGAAAACTTGTGTTGACATGTGTTCAGTGTGTTGGGATGATTCTAGGTACCAAATGTGAGTAACAGAAACAACTGATTGTGTTACTTCAGTCTATGGCTTATTGGTATAAGAAACTATAAGCTCTACAGGGCCGTAGACTTTGTCTCAGTTGTCTTGGTATATCCCCAGTGTTTCATAAACGTTAAGATAGAAAGGAAACTTACTTAGGAGGACCAACCTGGCAGGGCCATGCAAGATGCTTTGAGGAGGATGCTGAATGCTTGAGAAAGACCCATCGTAAGTCAGGGCTGAGAACATAGGCTAAAATGGTGGCAGGGGGAACAGAGAAAGGGGTGACCCTGGGAGACAATTCAAGGGAAAAGCCTTGGGATTTAGACTGGTAGGAGGGAAAGGGGAAAAGGGGATGGTGAGCTTGGAGCCTTCAGGACAGTGGTACCAGTAATAGAGCGAAGAGGCCGTAGGTCCCAGGGTCCCCTCTGCTCCCCCGGTCCCAGTCTTCGGGTGCAAAAGCATTTGAGGCTTAACTGTCTTCATGATTTAGCTAGTGCTAATAGCTATTCTCAGAAATTTTCCCTTCTGTCTTTGACCTCAGGGCTAAGACCATCAAAAATACGGTCTCTGTGAACCTGGAACTGACAGCAGAAGAGTGGAAGAAGAAATACGAAAAAGAGAAAGAAAAAAACAAGACTCTGAAGAACGTTATCCAGCATCTGGAGATGGAGCTCAACAGATGGAGAAACGGTAAGGAAGAATGGAGAGGAAGAACGAGGCATGAATGTGTGTTTTCCTTCTCCTGGGACAGCTGGTATCCTGGGACACTTGGGCAGGACGGGATGGTGGCGGAGCTTGGTCCTGCTTTGGAACAGCCTATGTGAATGAGTGATGTTTTCTCATTGCCTGGTGAAGCTGCCCACCCGACCCTATCACTTGGCTGACAGGTGTGCTTAGTGTGGGCAAGTGACTGTTTGCAAGGTTGCCTCAATCAGTTTCTAGTGAGCTGCTCCTCTGTTAGTGTGATTCTCTCTGGGAGCCATGTTTGAGGTTTCGAAGGCAGCATCTGAGACTTTGTGGCTCAGACTGCTTTCGATTAAATGAGAAATGTCATTCTCTCCTGTGTGAGTTTTATAATTGACTTGGGGTTAAAGGTCACCTCTGGCAAATCTTTGCATTTTTGGGGAGGCCAGCTGATCTTCATGCTCTGCTTCTTCAGAGCCAGAAATAGAAGGTTCCTGAAGAAGTTCTGTGCTAAAATGGAGTCTTACAGTCTTATTTCGTGACTAGTTTTTTTTTCTCCCCAAAAAACATTCTCTTTGGTTTGTTCTACTCAAAGAAAATATCTCCGAGAGGTGACACACACTGGGTGGGTGGGTTGTGGGTGAGGCATTGAAGAGGGGTTTCCAGATCCAAGTGCAGACGGATTATTTTGGAAATTTTAGCATTGTGATGGAATTAGAAGGTAGAAACCTCTCTCTCTCTCTCTCTCTCTCTCTCTCTCTCTCTCTCTCTTTTAACTGAAATAGGCAGGTTGGTGTGTGTGTGTAGGGGCAGAGTGAATAGTTGGAGATTCATATTCTTCGCTGCTGTGTCCACTATGTATTTCAGGCACTGCCGTAGACCTCAGTCTCTTGGGTTAGCGTAGGAGCCTGGGGGCTGCTAGGCAGGATGAGGGTGGAACACCCCGTGTGTAACTAGAGAATTAGCAGCAGATCGTCTTGTGATTCTGTGTTTGCCACTGTTTTTTGCTAGGAAAGGTGGGGTGCCAATGACCTACTATTCAATGGAAAAACAATTGTGAAGCAAAGCAGGATTCAAGAGAGGTTCAAGAAATGACCTAGTAGCCTAAATAACACAATTCTTTTCTTTTTGGACGATTTTCTAGCTGCACACATGTTTTGAAAGCTGCTAGAATAATTGAATAATTCAGCACCTGGGGCCGACGGATGATTCCTTGCGATTTGGCAGGAGTTAGGAGAGTGGGGAGGGATGGTTGGCAAGGCGGGGAGCGGCTGTATAAAATTTTGTTCTATTTCTGGGATCCTCTTGGGTCAGTTCTCTGCTGGGCAATTGGAACATTCAGTAAAGCCTTTTGGTACAGGGAAGGGGACTGGCCTTAGAACATTGCGCAGTGGGCAACCAGCCTTGTTGTTTTCTCTTCTGTCCTGTCCCTTGCCAAGCTCTCCCCCTGCAATCCTCTGTCCCTCCACCAACTTTGTCCTCTGGGGTCGGCCCGCTGCCCTATTTGCCTAACTCACCCTCCTGCCTAGCACTGTCCCTTTGCTTTTGGACTTTTAACTTGGCATCATTTTAATTGTTTGTCCCACTTGTCCACCTTGCAGATCTACTCAGAAATACACTGTTTTCCATGTCCCACAGGGTGAGAGCCTACGTAAGCCCCTATGTACACAATTTGGGAAAACTCATGTATGGTTTCCGGCGCATGATAGACTTTCTCAGATGTATGTTACGTAAACACGTGTTTAATCCATTGCTGGAGTTGAAAGGGTGAGCCGTCTGTCATGGTCTCTGCCCTTACAGAGCTTATAGTCCGATGGGGGAGACAGACTCCACAATCATAAACGTGTCTGTGCTGCATACCAAAAAGGGAAAGTAGAAGGTACTAAAAGTTATAACTTTTAGTTATACTGTGGAGTCAGTGAAGGTTTCCCCCAATAAGCAACCTGGGGAATAAGATCTGAGAGAAAGAGAGCAGTCAGGAGCAGCAAGGAAGAAGCGGGGGTCGGGGTAGAGGGAGCCACGTTTACCACATCCCCGAGGGGTCACCTTGGGGGGTGCAGCAGCAGGAAGGCCAGTGTGGTGAGCTGGGGCAGGGCAGTTCCGGCCTGAGATCAGGGGTCTGGAGCTCAGAGGCCCTGGTTGAGCTGGGGAAAGAAATGGGAGTAGAGCTTTAGGAAGTACAGGCAGGGTAGGTAGGGGTGAGGGCCTCTGTAGAGAGAAGGCAGGAAAGAGGAGAGGGAGAGTCTCGAGACCCTCCCTGCCCCCATTACCATGTAATCACTGAATGGCTTTAATGGACAAGGGGATCTGCTGAGCTCTCCTGTCCTCCCAAGCTAACATTTATTTATTCATTCATTCATTTATTTATTTAAAAGATTTTATTTATTTATTTGACAGAGAGAGACGCACCAAGAGGGAAAACACAAGCAGGGGGAGTGGGAGGGAGAAGCAGGCTTCCCATTGAGCAAGAAGCTCAATGTGGGGCTTGATCAGAACACCTGGGAGGCTCAGTGGATTAAGTATCTGTCTTCGACTCAGGTCAGGATCCCAGGATCTTGGGATCAAGCCCCACTTCAGGCTCCCTGCTCAGCAGGAAGCCTGCTTCTCCCTCTGCCTGCCACTCCCCCTGCTTGTGTTCTCTCTCTCTCTGAAAAATAAATAAAATCTAAAAAAAATAAAGGATAGGGGCACCTGGGTGGCTCAGTGGTTAAGCGTCTGCCTTCAGCTCAGGTTATGGTCCCAGAGTCCTGGGATTGAGCCCTGCATCGGGCTCTCTGCTCAGCAGGGAGCCTGCTTCTCCCGCTACCATTCCCTCTGCTTGTGTTCCTTCTCTTGCTGTGTTTTTCTCTGTCAAATAAATAAAATCTTTAAAAAATAAAAATAAAAAAAAATAAAGGATAATTTTTCTGAAAGCAAAAGTTTTCAAATGGAGAGAACCCACTTCAGTGATACAAATTTGAGGCTGCAAGTGAGGCAGGTAGAGGCTTCCTCGAGCTGGTCCTCGGAGCAGCTGTGAGTGAAGGACTATCGTGAGGACTGACTCTGTGTCGCACGTACAACAAAACAGCCCCCGGCTTTTTGCTATGTGCCTAGGCTGGGTGTTCAGTTCGCGAGCAGGCCTTGCAGTTTCCACAGGCTAGAAGACTCTCCCGCGGTGGCAACGTGGCAGAGCAGGGATCTGCACACAGGGCAACTGACTGCCGGGCTCATTGTCTCTCCATCCTCTTGCAGCGTGTGCACAGCCCGAGTGGTTTGTGTTTAGGCCACTTAGACGAGCGTGAAAAATATCAGACCAGGAAAGAAGGGACCAGAAGCTCTTCAGCAGTGTCCCGAGCACCAGGCCTGATTCCTCGTCGTCATGAGAGCATGGCTGGTTTGTGTCAGCCGGAGAGCTGGGGTTTTGAGAGGTGAAGTTAAGAGGAGTGGGTGCCCTCCACTAAAACCCAAGTGGCAGGGTATTTCTGGCTTTCTTCTGAAATTTGGCACACACATTGTCTCTAAGCCCGTAGGAATCAGCCACTGAGTTAACCTCAGCGAATCCTGGGTATTGATGTTTCCACAACGTGGGCTGAACCACGAAGGCAGCGGTGTCCGCTGTCTGCATTCTCGCTGGGGAAGAGGGGTCTATCCTTGCGTGGTGTGTTTGTAACTTTAGAAGTTTGCCGGACTCTAGCCGTGCAAGAGCAAGAGAGAAGGAGCGGAGCTGAGGAAAAAGTGTGCGTGTGTGCACAGGCTTGTGCCATTCTGTAGACTGAGGTAGGAAAGCCAGGGGGTCGGAAACGTAAAGGGACACAATGTCGCAGTGACAGATTGGATCCAGGCAGGTCATGGAAAGTGAAGAAGTTGATACAGTCAGTGGTAATGGGACTGTGCGGCAGGAGAGAGCACTCCCTGCCCACGGTCATTCAGAAGTTGTGATACTCCCCTATTCCATGCCTGTAGGCTGGTTCTCCCCCAGACCCCCGATGCTACCAGGCTTCAACTCCTTGTAGCTTCATGGGCTACTTCAAAATGCAAGCCCGGCAGTTTTCTTTTCTGGATGTAGTAGAACATCGATTCTCAGGATATGGCCGGTGACTCGTAATGTACATAATCACACGCAGCCTTAATTCCTGTCTGCCGTGGGCATTAAGGCAAGGCTCCGGGCATGTGCGTGCTGGCTTAAGGGGGGGTCATGCCTTGTTTTTATAAAGAAGGAATAAGGAGAGCCACTCCGTTGGAATTGACCCTGCTTAGCTTAGACAAAACAGGAAAGCATGAGAAGTCTGTGAACGATTCGCAGAACCAAAGAACAGCCGAGCAACCGGCCTCACCGGCAGAGCTGGGGCTGCTCCGGAGATGCGGGGCTCCTAAGGGGCCACACCTGGTGCGCGTACCCTCTTGAGTTTTCTCCCCCTTCCTTGCATTATCTGTTTGAGATGCAGAGGCCCTCGAGAGAGGGGAGAGACGGTGCGTGGTGCCGTGCTTCGGCTGAGGAAGCCCAGGGCCCTCTGCCGTGTCCTCCGGCCAAGCCTGCGTGCTCCCAGGAGAGATCATTCCTCACTAGGAAGTTGGGTGCTGAAATGAGAATGGGTGTTGAGTGACTGAAAAACGCCTGTCCAGTCCAATCTGCTAGTGACATCTTGTGGGCTGAAATCGATTGACAGTTCTTGAATCTGGAAGCTCTGCTGGCAGCTGCTGCCTCAGGGATTTCACTCAGCCTGCTTGCTCAAGAACAGATAGTGGAGTGGGTAGTTGCCGGCAGCAGGATTGTTTTCTTTTCTCCAGCTCCGTGGTTTGTTCATCATATACATGGAAAGGACTTGAACAGTCCCCTAAATGGGGATAGATTTAGATAGTTGTACTCAGAGTTAATTAGGGCTCCCAGTTTACCCTGCCCCGTCCCCCCAGTCCATCCGGAAGGCTCTCGATGGGCAGGTTGGGGAGGGAGGGCTGAGACCCCAGGCTTACAGCCCTCAGAAGAGGGATGGGCCCACAGCTCCCTGCTGCTGCCAAATCAGGCTTTACAGATGCCCTCTTCTCTGATACTTCTTTGAAGTTTGTCCTTTAAAAAGCAATATTGTTGGGCGCCTGGGCGGCTCAGTCCTCGGGCGTCTGCCTTCGGCTCAGGTCATGATCCCAGGGTCCTGGGATGGAGCCCTGCATTGGGCTCTCTGCTCGGCGGGAAGCCTGCTTCTCCCTCTCCCACTCCCCCTGCTTGTGTTCCCTCTTTCGCTGTGTCTTTCTCTGTCAAATAAATAAATAAAAACTTTGGGGGGAAAAAAAGCAATATTGTTTTACAGGAGCTTAAGTCAGAGAAGGAGGCCCTGCAAATCCAGATGTCAGAAGTGCAGGGAAATGACCCAACAATAGGGCACATCTGCAGGGTCTCTCGAATAATTAAATATAATATTAAAAAACAGAATGGTTGTAGATTTATCCCATCTGCTGCAGTCATGCAAAGAAATTATTTCATCACAGGCTGGGAAGGCGTGGAAAAATCGGCAATCTCTAGAACAAATTTGTTCTCCACAATTTAAAACCTGCCAGGCCAGCAGGCTTGGTTTCCCCAACTGGCTGAATTTGCAACCTGGAGACTGATCCTGGGCTTTGTGGGACCTCCGTAGCTCCCACACAGTCTGCTCTTTTAGCATTAAAGATATCGAGGATGCTGCCCACCCCCTCCTCTCTCGCCTCTGGATTCATGACTCCAGGAGAACCTCTGAAGTTAGCGTTTCATTTGAGACGTCTGATTTGTTAGGCTCTCTTCTTTTGAAAGCATAGCCAAACACTAATAGAAGTACTGACCATTAGGAGAATGATGGGGGCTATTCAAGGGGTCAGGACTATAAAGAGATTTCAGAGCCCTGGGTGACCAGTTTATTAGAAAATTACGCTAGAAAGGATTAGAAAATGTCTTAAGCTGCTTACAATATTTTTAGGAACTAGGGTGAGAGATGCTATTTGTGTGCAAAATAATCCCATAAAGGAATTACTTTTTTTTTTTTAAACCTCCTGTTTATATAATGACATCTTGTAGCCAGCTGCTCTTACCCATCTGGCAACTTAAAGATTTCCTTTTAGTTTCTTTGATAGAGAAATTACTTACCATTAGGTCCGCCACTGGGCCTGTTTAATTGGTATTAAAAGAAAGCACCTCCATTGGCAGATCTGCGGTTTCTGACAGAAGCTGAGAGTGACCAGCAAATCTCTGCTCTTGGAGTTGCAGAGAGCATGCAATTACCTTTCTGTGTTCTCCAGAGGCTTTAGGGACTCAATTTATGAAAAGGATAACTAGCTCGTTGCTATTTCATGTGTGAAATTTTAATGAATTACTGGCACTCTAATGGTTTTCTTTCTTCCTTTTTTTCTTTTTTGAAAAAAAAACAAAAAGCCTGTTTTAGAATTTTTAACTAATAACCCTAACGAGTATTTTTGATTCGTCTGTCATTCTTGTTTATTGCAATTGATGGATTTTTACTTTTTGTAGAAATGCTATTTATGCCCTCGGGAGGTTTTCATTTTATAATTAAAAGACTCTGCAAACCTTGTAGGTGTGCTCCAAGTGAATGCTCCTGTGTACACACAAATCTTTTTAGTCCTTAAAGGTAATTACATCTGACAATAGGAAATGCCAGAATGCTTATTTAAAGAAGGGAAAGGTTTCCAGTGAGAGTGGGGGGAGCTTTCATTGTAGAAAATCAGATGCTTTACAGTATTATAAGCTCTTTCCCTATAGACAGCAGGTATAAAGCCTCAGGGCATGAACTAAGAGAAATTTGCTTTTAATGCAAAAAGGGGAATAAAAATAAAAATAGATGCACCTCTTCATTCGGTGGTCCTTTTCTGGTCCCACCCCCCACCAGATTTTACGACATTTTTTTTCCCCCCCCCCAGTGTTTGTTTGCAGCTGTCTGCCTTGTTACAATCAGTTGTTCCAAAATCACCTTGTGGGGGCTTCTCTGGAGACTCAGTCCACTGCAGTGCGGGGAATATTCTCGATTAACGTGGTGAGATTGCCATGGAGACGGATTGCCTAGTGTCAGGGCTTGCATAGTGTTGGGAATTTACAATCCCCAGACGTGTTTGTGAGCTGGACAGTGTAGTTAGCAGGGACGCTTCTGGAAGTCATTTTCTCGGTCCTTTGAAGGGTAGCAGTGTTTGGGAAAACCAGCCCTCGGTTCCTCTCTGGGCAGGAGCTGTGCTCTCCCACAGTTGCCTGCTGCTCTTGTTCCTGCTTGTTGCTGCTTTGTTCTCGGCCCGAACGGCTGCTGTAAAAAATAATCCTGCCTGCCTGACCTTTGGAATATAAACTGGGAAGAGCTCCTTGTTTAGATGTAGCCTTGTAAGGGACACGTTGATGCTTTGATTTGTAGAAAACCAGAAACCAGAAAGTCTGCCTTAGGTTTTGAATATTGTTTTAGTAATAATAAAAATAAACCTGAAAGGGACTTGCGTGGCTGCATTGTGTTTTATTTTTGGAACTGAGCTATAACCACAAAGGTGTTGTGAAGACCTCAGGAACAATAATCTCAGAATAAGTAAAAATATCTGCCAAACCTGAAGTGTTGACAATTTGTTAGGGAGAGGATGGGGTAAGAGATGGACCTTGAACAATAATACCTTTTAGGTTTTTTACATATACTATGGCAATTAAATCTTTCACACAATACCGTGTTAAAGGTATTATTATTTTTGTTTTCCTTTACAAAAAAGCAAACCAAGAGGTGGAGCAGGAGATGGGCTTGTGATGAATTAGATCAGTGAAAATGTGTGGTGTGGCTCGGCATCCTGCCATAGCACTGGGGATGTTAATGTGGTCTGTCGATGACTTTCAGGGTGCCTTGTAGGAGCATTGGCTGCTTGGTGAACCTCGCTATCCTTGGACAACCGTGGTACTCAGCGAAGCTGTGATTCCTCAGCGGGACAAGAGGGCAGATTTAGGATCACTTCCCTCTGGTTATAGGGGTTCATCCCTGGGCTCCTTAGCTCACTCCAGCCTCTTGGTGGGCCTGGCCCTCAGCCATGTGGAACCAAAGAACCCGGGGAGTGGGTGTCTTCCAGCTGTGTTTGTATCTCGCCTCTGTACTTGGGGCAAGTTGGCGTAGGATAATGGACTGTGTTCTGCCTGGTTTCTGGTCTAGTACCATTAAGAATTTCACCTTTAGGGGCGCCTGGGTGGCTCAGTGGGTTGAAGCCTCTGCCTTCGGCTCGGGTCATGATCTCGGGGTCCTGGGATCGAGCCCCGCATCGGGCTCTCTGCTCAGCGGGGAGCCTGCTTCCTCCTCTCTCTCTGCCTGCTTCTCTGCCTACTTGTGATCTCTCCCTCTCTGTCAAATAAATAAATAAAATATTAAAAAAAAAAAAAAAGAATTTCACCTTCATCATGCTTAAGCTGCAAGATTAAGTTCATGCCGCACTGGATTACCCTGTTCACAAAGTTCAGAAGGTAGAGCTGAAAAATTAGAGATAATCATAACCCAGATAGGGGAAAGATTTACGAAAATGTTCATGGACCATTTCTCTGGAGAAAGAACAGAATTGGGAGGTAAGGGTTTGGAGGGGGCTTTATAGTTTTTGTGTATGTAATCTGTGGTTAGAAAAAGATATATATATATATACACACACACATATATTTAAGCAAAAACAAAACAAAACAATTCTTGGAAACTAGAATATGGTACTGCTTTTATAGCCTGTGGATTTAGCAGGCTGGAGAGAATATAGATCCTTTAATTGGATGAAATCCAGTCTGCACACTAAGGTCGTTGATGAATGTTTTAAACCAGGAATTGGAACTGAATAAAATATTGATTTGGTTCAGGTTCAGTTCAAAGGCTACTCTGAAATTCTGGTTTTGTTTCAGGTCAATAATTTTAGAAAAAGCATAGGGTACAGTACAGTCTAGTTGAGCTTCAGAAGAAGAAAGGGTTGGCTCATCCTTCTATTCAGCAAAGGAATACTTTTATTCTAGGTTTTGCTTCAAATGGAACTGTGATACAAAAATGAAATCACTGGATGTTAATTTTATTTGACAGGGAGGGAGGCCTTCCTGCCATTTTCGTAATTATCAGGTGAGATAATGAAATCGTAAGCAGCAAAGCTAACCCCTCACAAAGTGTTTTGTTTATATTGAGATAAATGTGTACAATTTCAGGTGGCTTCCTTGAAGCATAATGCATACTGTTAATGAAACCACAGATGAGGGGATCCAGTTTTTTTATTTGTTTTTTGTTTTGTTTTGTTTTGTTTTGTTTTTGAGAAATTCCCTTTGTCTTAGAGCACTTTTCCTGGGGACTTTCCACAAAATGCATTTTATGGGCTGAGAACTGGGTGAGGCTTGGAACATTGCAGACACTCACTGACGGTAGCAAACGGAGTATGAAGTTATGGTAAACATTGTGATGGAAAAGTATATTCGGTTTCGGTTTGCTTTCCAAAATGATGTGTGAGAGACTCTGTTGGGCCACATGGTTTTCATAGACTCCTTTTTATGCAGTTTGTCTTTGCAAGGTGATTTTCTTGTTGGGGCCAGGCCCCTGACCAGCTCAAGAACTTCACTTTTCCTCCTCAGTTTGAACAGTCAAGTTTGGTAATGCTGCCTTCAAAGGCCTCGACAAACACTGGCCTGCAGACCAAGAAGTGGTATGTATGGTCTGCAAATGGAGAAGTGGTGTGCAGAGTCTCTGCACGATACTCTGGATTGGCTGCTTTTTCTTTCCCGAGTCTACTCGACATCATAAGAAATTATTCTATTTGAACTCTCCAGATGAGCCAATTAATTCTGCCCTCCTAGGGGAGAGGATAGTAGTAGAATGTGTTTTTGTGCTCTGCCAGTCGGAGCTCCTTGGTCCAGAGCTACCCTGGTTTTCTCCTTCTGATTCGGAGACTCTCAGATTCCGAGGATTAGGGCCCTGCAGTGTTCGCTTTAGTAGTGGTGAATTTCCTTGATTTGGCTGTTTCTCCTAATGAAATGGTAACCTAATTAATTGGTAATTAGGATGCTTCAGAAGTCTGTTTCCCCGGGAGTCAACCGCTAGATAGAATATGATTCTAGTAAAACCTCAGAATATTCCCCAACAAAAGGAGAGTGTACGCAAAAACTTCTGGGTGTCACCGCAAGCCGTATTAGTCAAGAGTGGTTGGTGGACACAGTGTACTTAAGCCACACGTCATTAGAGAGGGAGTATTATGTAGCCCTCTTCTTCCTCAGACTAGTTTTGGTCAATTAACTACAACCTTTCTTGTCAAATAGAGAGAACACCAGCCCCAACTCTCTCCAGCGGCTCTTGACTGTGTCCTCTGTGTCTTTGCATGGAAGTGGCTATTTTTGGAACTCTTCCTGTAGAGTTACTTGCTGAATTTCTTCAATCCCCAAATCCTCTTGTGCTTTGCAGGAGAAGCTGTGCCCGAGGATGAACAGATCAGTGCTAAGGACCAGAAGACCCTGGAGCCCTGTGACAATACCCCCATCATAGATAATATTGCTCCTGTTGTCGCTGGCATCTCTGCAGAGGAGAAGGAGAAGTATGATGAGGAGATCTCCAGTCTCTACAGACAGCTGGATGATAAGGTCTGTAGCCAGATATTGTAGTCCTCACTCTGGCACCAAGACTAAAGGGGGCAGGTCCTAGAGCTATTGGCCAGAAGCAGCTTCAAGCCCCATGGGGCTGCTGTAGGGTGGCAGACTGACGTTCTGTCTGTCTTCCTAGTATCTACCCTAGCTCTTGATTGGGCAGACTCAGGGAACTTGATTCTTCTGGAATGGAAGCTTTCCTGGAAGTTTGATTGGAAGACTGGAGAGTTGGTCTAGATAGGTAGTCTTCCCCTCTGGACACGGGACTGGGGCTAATCACTGCATGAGAATGGGGGTGGTGTGAGGGTGCATGATTTTTGTTCATTGTCCCTTGTATTTTCCTCTGGGCCTGTTCCTCACCTCTTGAAAACTTCCAACAGTAGTGCCAGCTGTAGCGACAGGGTGGTGGTGGCTCCTAAAGTTAAACGTGTTCTTTAATCATGTAGCTCTCAGGCCCGGGGATGAGGAACCGATGGTAGTGGCATGGGGTCGGACAGCTTGTCCTTTATTGGTAAATCTGTTCTCAGGGGCATACTCTTGAATGAAGGAGTTCAAACGTGCTGTTAGGGTTGTCCAATTTTATGGCAAACATCAGGGGCTCAACTAGTCATGTAAATGCACAAGTTGGACCAAAGGAAAAGAGACCTTGGAGAACACTGTTCATCCCCAGTGAAGGTCGGGCTAGGAATCCCAGAGGCATAGGAAATTAAATTGATGTCTCATGTGATCTTGGCATATTGCCCTTGGAATATTCTAAATCCTTTCAGTTTATTTCATCAAGGTGGCTGATATTTTTAGTTTGATTTAATCTTTGCTGCTGCGGTTTGGCTCAGAGTGCTTGGGGACACCTCTGGTTTGGCTGAAACAGCTTCGTTATGTGCACATTGCCATTAATCTTACAGGCCTGAATATTCTGAGTGAAGCTCAGTCTGCATCACCTTTACAAGCAAACTGTGAAGCGAGTTCTGCTTCTCTGTGACTCTGGACCTTTGCATTGTAACCACAGAGTTAACCTGGGGGGCACGCCTACCCTTCCGGTAGCCTATTTAATGAGATATTCACACCCTTGAGAGCTGGGTTAATTGCCCTTAGGCACTTGACATACTGTTATCCTTCCATTTCTCACTAGATATGATTATGCAAAACCTCAAAGTAAGAAAAAGGCGATCAATAGTAAGTTAACAGTGTATGCAATTTCTTGATTTCTCCAAAGAAATGCTATTGTTTAAAGATACTGCAATTTTCTTTTTCACTTTAGAAATGATGAGTTCACTTTAGTAATCCCTAAAGATTTTTGGATGAGGGATGATAACCTGATTCTATACTTTGTTTTCTATGAATAGACTCCTGCCATGGTTGGAATTGGGATCATTTACTTTGGTAGCATAAGGAGATTTCATTGATCCAAGAGAGACTTTAGAGTCTTGAATGCAGCTTCTGAAATGTAGTGATGAGGACTGAGTGATGAGTGAGGAGGATGCCATGCCTTGGGCGTATCCAGTTGGTAGCTGGCAGAGCTGACCCTAGAGCCTCTGCCTCCTGATGACAAGCCTCGGACGCTGCCTGTTTTATCATTTTCCTATAGTATATGCTTGGGAGACCCTCTAAAGCACACATTTCAAGGTTAGCATTTGTGGTCTCTCGCAGGGGGTTGCCAAGATCTGAGAGCGTGCTTAGCCCACAAGCCTCAGCCAGCGAGGGCCCCAAAGCTGGTGGTCTGACCTTAGCGACTGTGCACACGGGCTGCCTGATTATCTCTTACCAGCTGTCATTCTTATTTGTCCTCCTCCTAAAGGTTCCAGAAGGTATTTCCTGCTTCTGATGAGATAGGTAGTTTGATGCCTTTGCGAAAAGATGAGTTGGGACGTGGCATCTTCATAGGTTGCTAAGTGGTGGAGCTGAAAGTATCTAGGTCCAGATGAGGAGCTAGCTCCGGGGGAAACGTGACCTGCCCACATTTATATCACCTGTAGGTGGCAGAGGTAGAACGAGGTTGTGTATCTTCTGGCTCCCGGGGCTGCGGTCATCCTATTTTGATCTTAGTCCTTTAGATGAGGAGCTTGTCAACCCCAATGAATCAATCCCACAACATTCTATTGGGGTTGACATTGGGGTTGTTGTCAACAACAATGTCAACCCCAATAGAATGTTGTGGGAGGAAGACTACATAGTCTCCTCCCAGCTGCCCCCTCTGCCCCTCTGTGCTGTCCCTCCAGGGGTCTCTGGACAGTCACTGTCCAAGGCACTACTACGTGATGGAAAAACATACACTTTAGAGTCAGACCTGTGTCTTAATGATGCTGGGGCGTGGACTGACGAATGGCCTACCCTGCCGAGATGTTTTTTGCATCTGCAGCTTGGGGCTCCTATCGGTGCCCTCAAAATGTTGCAGTGGGGATTAAAAGGTTCTAGTGTGTAGCAATTGCTCAATAAATAGCAGTTTCTTTCTCTTCTGGGTTCTGTTTACTTAAGGGAGAACACTATCCTGTGTGGCATCAGAGGGGGTGTGGTGGTGCAGAGGTGGGCTGCAAGCAGAGTTATAAGAGGAGCAAGTTAGTGTTGGCACTGTTTCTTTTACTTCTCTTCTCCTCTAATACTCGTGTTCTATTGGAAATGTGTGAGAGGAATTAAGTGCAAGTAGAAATATGTTGAACCTTATTGCACTAATTACCATTGCAATGAAAACATTTTTTATAAATAAAGGTGGCCAGTGACCAATTGACAGCTCACCATTTCACATATAAGAAAATTTAAGAACAGGAATATTTTCTGACAAGTGCTTTGAAATCTGTTACCTATGGACTGGGTCTTAAGAGTCAGCACCAGAATGAGCATGTTCTAAGAAATGCACTTGAGTGTATAGATACAGACTGCACAGCACATTTTACTGTGGAAGTTTTGAAAACATTTTAAAGATTATGGTAGACTATGCTAATTCCTTGGAGAAGTTGCCTTAACAAAGTCTGAGGTGTCTCTGGTATAAGTGATTCATGTTCTTATAATGTAATCCTTGTTCCTCACATCCTTCCCAGATGGGCTGGTGGCCCTGGGTTTTTTACTGTGCCTCAAAAATCATTGCACCTGGCTTTTCACCTGTCAGGGAAGAAGCTATACCTTTGGGTTTTGAAGTGAACACAGTGTAAGAACAAAGGACTGGCTTCACCGTTCTGCCTCTCTCCTGATTTATATCACTTGTAGTCGTTGCTTATGTCTCCCAGGGGAAGGGATGGCAGCTCCCTGATGTTAAACTCCTTGAGTCTTTTATGTTAAGTTGTTTAATATTTATGTGCCAAGGAGCATAAACACAAAATTGTTCCCGGTAACTGACATTCTAAGTTTATAAAGTAAAAGAGGAAATATGCCCTACAGACTAGTCTCCTTGTTGTGCAAGTACCATTTTTTGGCAGTTTCACTCAGTGTAATTTCCCTAATTCTCCTGCCAGAAATCGGATTTGGGGAGGAAAGTCATGAGCATTTTGTCAAACCATTAAAGAAACATGGGTGTAAAAAGTTCAGTCGAAACAGGGTTCCCTGAACAGAGAAGTAGGGCCAAAAGATGTTCTACACAAAGGAAAATGAGATAGAGATCCTGTAATCCTGATTTTAGGATTTTCTTGCTCCATGGAAAGCATTAGCTGCGACGCTGAGTCAGTCCGATTTAAATGTATGCATACACATGACCAGATAGGCTAGAGAATAGCCCAGGGACAGCTGGGGTTCTGTGACCCAGACCCTTGAGTTCACCCCTGTAACCTCACCTCTGGAAAAGCCAGAGGGTGCGGTGCAGGATTTTTCTGGGCTGCTGGGAGAACATCTGGGCGGCACCAGGCATAAAGGAGGACCCAAAATACTAAATCTGACTCTGCGTGGGGTTTAGAGCCTAGAAGTGTTATCAAATGGGATTTTTCTCCTGTTTTTAAGGGAGGGGTACACATGAAGCCAAGTTGTTCTTCGCAGGCGAGGCTTCACATCTGCATTTGAAGTCATGAAAATCTCTGTAGTGAAGACCGAGCCCCCTGTGTGAAATGTTGTGGCCTGAGGCTTTGCCCACGCCGGGTGGTCGGTCTGGGGAGATGCAGACGCGTGTGCAGCCGGCAGGGTGAGGCCGGCAGCTCTGGCTTTTGTGGCAGCGACACCTAGTGGCAGGAAATGAGACTGAGGGAAGCAGATGGCCTCTGGGGAGATCATTTATTTCCCACTTTAATGCTAGGCCAGAAAGTAAGAATTATCATTTCTACATCCCCACTTCCTTGAGTTTTTTTCGTTTTATTTTTTTTATTTTTTTATTTTTTAGACTGGCAAGAAAATTAACTTCTAATCGAGGGAGGTCTGCTCATGCCGAAGATTAATTCTCTAATGAACATGTTCTTCAATCTCTCTAAGTAAGAGATTTGAAGTAGAGATATGGGTCGCTCCTTCTGATCATGATGGCAGCATTCCTGGTCATTGATGTGTTTGATGAGATTTGGAACATGAATGTATTATAGTGCAGATAGTTAGAAATTCACTGCCTTATTTTTTATTAGTGTCTTTGTTGAGAGGGCTAGCTCCAAAGTCCCTTTTGGTTCCCAAACCCTGGATCTCTGATTTCTGGATGAGCAGGAATTGAGTTGAATGTTTAAGATATTATATATCCTAGAATACCCAGATGTTTCTTTTGCCTGCTGAGAAGGGTGGGTGGAGAGGTATTTTAACCAAATCAAGATCCCAGAGCCGATCTCTCACCTATGGGGAAGAACCACACCATTCCCTTCATCTTATTAGCAAAACTTACAGCTGGCACTCTGGTATCCGACTGTCGTCGGGAAACCAGGATATCAAAAATGACATAACTAACCCAAAATCATTAAACATGATGTTTCGTTTCAGGATGATGAAATTAACCAGCAGAGCCAGCTGGCTGAAAAGCTAAAGCAACAGATGTTGGATCAGGACGAGGTAAAGAATGCAATAAATTTTTTTTATGAAGTTCTCTTATTACTCTTTGTTGTTGATGTTTGTTCCAGAAATTTAATTTGCAAAGAATTTTTTCAAAAATCATTGAATCATGTGGACATTTCTTGGTAGATTTCCTTTCAGTGCCTGTTAAAAGCTGATTTTTGAAAATAAATGTCTGACTTTGTAGAGCTTTGAGGTTTTTGAGAGCAAGTAGCTCGTTGCTACACTTAGTCTTTGAAGAGCGGAGATAAAGGATGAGCAAGGGTGATTCTAATTCCTCATACCCAGTGCCCAGCACTCCTGTTGCTTGCTGTTTTAGTTTTTTCCAGCTTTGAAAATCAACCAGCTTGGGTCTTTGATATACACTATGTTCTCATGCTATCTTGTAAGAATTAAATAACCGAAACAAAACAAAACAAAATAAAAATCCAAAAAAACAAAAATAGAGATGGGGGGTAAGACAAAGAGGAAGGGGGTCCAAGTGCTTACATAGTATGTGTTTGATGTAGTAAAAAGGAGGCAAATTGTTTTCAGTCTTTCCCTGGATGGCGTTCATTTCTCTAGTGAATGTCTTTATTGTGTTGTGTTTTGCCAAGTATTTTACAAATAGGAACCTAAGAAAAGGATAGATAGCCAATCTGTCAAACATAGATGATTAGCGGTTCTCTTGCTAAGGACCATTGAAGTATTTTTTTCTCTTTTGTGCTTTAGGGTGCTTTCTGCTTTGTTGCTAAAATGCTTTGGATTGGATCACATGATACAATTCTAGATGGCTTGGGTTCAGGTCCTCAGTCCCAGCCTTCCCATAGACCAAATTCTCCCTATAGCCATTCCTTTCTTTTCCTCTTTGTTTTTCCTTCGTTGCTCCAGGGCAATGATTATGGCTCCTGTCCAAACACTTCCCTTGGCTGGGAGATCATCTATGCCTTTGCAATCAGATCAGTCATTTAAAATTGATTTTTCTCTTAGCTTTGGCTGCGTCTTCCATCTGCTTAATGTTTCCTGCCTTCTTCCTCCCATTCTATTCCTTTGCATCTCTAACTTGGTACAACTGCCTATGATAAACTTACTTTGTGTAAGAGTTAAAACTCGGTATTTTTTTTCTATACTGCCAAGGGCATATCTGTTCTACATAGGAAAATCAGAAAATACAATAGGCAGGAAGATAATGAAAACATTCACGAGCCTTGACTCTGAAACCGACCTGTTTACAATGTGGAATAATGATAATGTTAACAAGCCATGCAAGTATTATCATCGTCTTTGGAGATGACTCTATTCATTCTTTGTTCAGCATTTGGAAGAGCCAGCAGCAAGAGTGTAGAAATTTTTGATGTGTAATCAATTCTTTGAGTTAAGCCTACACAGCTTTAAACTAAAATTAATTAATTAATTAATTAAATTTTAAAAACTGAAAGAAAAAGAAACAGATTTTTGAAGCCTTGTGCTCTTTTTTAAAATTATTATCTAGATATATACAGTAGGATTTCTAGTCATGCTGAGTATCCTATATCTGCTTTTTGGGAGAGCGAGTGATTGAGTGATGGAGAGAGCGGGGAAGGCAAAGGGAGAGAAAATCTTAAGCAGGCTCTGCGCTCAGTGTGGAGCCCGACACAGGGCTCTAAGTCATGACCTGAGCCAAAATCAGGAGTCCACACTTCACCGACAGAGCCCCTCAGGCACCTGCCCCCCCCCAAATCTGTTTTTAAAATTACTTTATTTGGGATAGAGCATAGCACAGAAACACTTGAACACTACGTTTACCAGTTCCGTGCCATCTCATTTCCCCAGCTTTTGGCTTCCACAAGAAGAGACTATGAGAAGATCCAGGAAGAGCTGACGCGTCTCCAGATTGAGAATGAGGCAGCCAAAGACGAAGTGAAGGAAGTCCTCCAGGCCCTGGAAGAGCTGGCTGTCAATTACGACCAGAAGTCACAGGAAGTGGAGGACAAGACCAGGGCCAATGAGCAGCTGACAGATGAGCTGGCCCAGAAAACGGTTGGAGCATTTGCATCTAGGGGCCGGGACTTGGGGCTGCTGCTCCTGTACTTAATGTTGACGTCTGTTGACAGACACTATATAGGAAGGCCGTTGGCAGAGTGGCTCTTCAGTGTCAGAGGCATTCTCTGAAATCTTCCAACAATTGCCTTTTGTCTACTTATTCTGGAATGGGAATTGTTTTATATCCAGGGGCTTTATAACATTAGCAGGGATGCCTTGTGAGAGTGCAGACTTTGGAGCCACAAAAATCCTAGCTAGCATGGTGACTTTACAACTATAAGGCCTTAATTGAGACATTTAAACTTTTTGAGTATTCATTCCTTTATCTGTAAAAAAATGGCGTTAATAATAGGCTCCTTTCAGTATACAAGAATTAGAGGGCATTGATATAAAGCTCTTAGTGAAAGGCCGTGCACATGCTACAATACCAATAAATACATTGCAGATATTATAGCAATAAGTGAGCGTGGGTGACTGATGGAAGGTCTGGCTTCCACTTCTTGTTTACAGCCTCCTGAATAAACCCATTCCTTCCCCCACGACTTCCGGTCTCAGCCTGGGACTGATGGTCCTCGTTGGTTTGGGGGCCTGCTGTCAGCCGGTGCCCGGGGGGAAGACCCTACGGGCTGTGCGCAGTGAGCGAGTGGCCCCCCCAGGCCCGGCGCACATTTGGCGAGGTTGCTGGCGGTGCAATGTTTCCATTTTGTCCTTTAATGCTTAGAAAATGGGTGGTGGGAAGCCGAGTGGCTGTAACCGGCTGCCCTTGGCACCTTGGCCCGACGGCCTGGTATCATGGGACTGTGCCCAGCCTGCCGCGTGGAAAACATCCCGTCTTCCCGGGTAACGGGTAGCAGATGGCGCAGGAGAGCGGAGAGTGCTCTTCTGCTGGCTGTAGAGCCGACGGGAAATGCTGCTCATCTGTCTATTCAACTGCACGAAGGAAGGCTTTTTAAAGGACTTTCCAAGATGGGAACCACGGCTTCCGTAGGCTTTAAAAACCGATTGAAATAAGCGGTGGCAATGCCAAAACAAAACCAAAAAGAAGCAGAAAAACAAACCAGAAGTCACCTAGGAAAGGAGACTTGGATTTTCCCTCACTGTTTGCTGCGGGATTCTTTCATGGGTCCTTCATATTAGTTGCATCTCAAAACAATGAAGCGTTTTCCCTAATACAGTTCTTATTTTCTGCCAAGCCCAAGTGTGACTAGACTGGTTTAGGGTACTATTTTTAGTTAGATCATGAAAGAGGGGGCTAGTGGAATAGCCCCGAGTGGCAGACTTGCCTAGTGTCTTTGCCTTAGCTCCACAGCTCTTTAATTTAGCAAAATCATTTTCTTTGTGGGCAGAGCTAGTACCAAGACACCAAAGCACAACTATTCCGTTGATGTGGAAAGTTCGTCAAGTTAGTTCTTAATATCTACCTTTGGGTCACACACATGAGGGATGGAAAAGAGATGGGTTGTTGCTATTTGGCAGTAAAACAGAGCTATCGCCCTATGGTGAGATGCAGTCTGCCGGCCGGTTTTGAGAAGAGATGAAGCGTGTTCGATTCGGATTCACTGGGAAGATCAGAAAATTTTTTAGAAGTTGTTTTCTAAACTCATGAATGTCTCTCTGGGCCTTCCTGACCTGTCTATTAACATGAAATCAAACCGGAATTTTTGGAAGTGGTCCAGGGAGGAGGTTTGTTTGGATGTGGAGGTGGGGCTGCTTGGGACCCTGGAGAATGAAAACTGAAACAAAATCTCGAGGGTAGGAAGATGCATTCACACCCTATCAACCTGAGGGCTCCTTTTGGACTCTATTTTTAATAACATTTCACCGACCTGCAAATTGTCACGTGATATGTCGACATAACCTATCAGGCCAAGGCCAAGTCTCCTTTTCATCAAAGAAGGCGGTGCTGTGCTATAGTTTGACTTAATAGGGCTCTTGTTGAAATTGCATGAAATGATAAAAGAACTCCATCCTGTGTTACGTTGTTATTCTTTGCAATGCAGTGGGTATGAATGGATGGGCAGCTCTTTTAATTTGCTGTTAAAATGTGTTTTTCAGACGACACTGACAACCACACAGAGGGAGCTGAGCCAGCTACAAGAGCTTAGCAACCACCAGAAAAAGAGGGCTACTGAGATCCTGAATTTGCTGTTGAAGGATCTGGGGGAGATAGGTGGAATTATCGGCACCAATGATGTGAAGACTGTAAGCCAGCCCCTCTTTTATCCTGTCTACCTGCTCCTATAGTGGTGGGGTCCTAAGCAAGCAGGGTGTGTGTTTTATTCTCCTAAGTATCCAACACTCAGTGTCCCGTGCTTCGCACCTGCCACATGCTTGGTAATATGGGAATGAACAAACCCAGGGCTGATTGAATGACTAAGTGAATAGTGATTGGCTGGATTCGGCGGACGAGAAAAAATTACCTTTCACGTATAGGAAATGTCTTGAAATGTTGGTGGGCCTAATACAGATGGGGTTATTTCTCAAACTTCCATGCCAATGGCACAGGCGTTTGGAATTGGATAGGTTAAGCAACACTTCTAGTCTCAAAATTGCGCTTCTCCTTTTCTGTGAGAACCCAACAGAATGAAAATTCCCCAGCCGATCAGTATGAATTAGGAAAGCTCTCAGCTGAAAGTAATAGGATTCTGACCGTGGCTTAAAAATAAATCCACATTTAATTATTCCCAATATGAGAATTCTGTGTAGAATTTGCCATTCAAGTTGTGATCTGTCTCACCTGGGAGTGTGTTGGAAGTGTAGACTTTCAGGCCACTGCAGACCTACTAAAATTAGCATCTGCATTTTAACAAGATTGCCCAGGTCATTCTAACCTTATTCAAGTCTCAGAAGTGAATTTTGATCCAGTGTCCCAACAATGTCAAGGTTTCAGGCCTTTTCTTTATTCCCTTTCTGCTTTCATTAGCTTGTTACCTTTTCACATCTATAGACTTTTGTCTCATGATAGCAAGATAGCTGCTGTAACACCAGCCATCATATCTTCACACAAACGCATCCAAGGCAGCATGGGCTGAAAAGGCAGCCAGTTCTCATCAGGAGGGAACTCTATCTCATAAGTCCCTAGTAGATGTCTTCTTATACCTTATTAGCCAGAATTGGGTCATATGGTCACCCCAAATTGCAAGACAAACTAGGAAATCAAAGAGAAATAGTATTGCTATCACTGGCTTCAACCAGTCATGACTGATCCCCTAGAGTTGTGCACATTGGTGCCACTGATAGCAAGAAAGTAAGGGAGGTGGGGAGAATGGGGGTGGTATGAAATTGTCCCTGAGCTAGGAATAGAGGGACAAGAGAGCATATAGAATGTTATCAGCCAAGAACAATTATCTGTTAGCTGCAGTAGGGAGAGAGAGAGATCTAAGATAGAGATATTTTTTAAAATAGCTTTATAAGAGCATAGTCTGAAAAGTTTTGACATATTATACTCTCATTAAACCATTACCACGGTAAGATAATGAGCGTATCCATCACCAACAACAGTGTATGGGACTGTTTCTGGTCCCTAGTCTATTTTATCGATCTAATCGTTATGCTAAAACCACACTGTTTTGATTTCTGTAGCTTGTAATCATAGCATAGCACCTCATACAGAGTAGCCATCGGTAAGTGTGGCAGATTTTGGCAAGCCACAGAATGGTACCATATTGCTCGACTTCCACTTCCTGAGCTCCTAAAATCAAATTCTTTGAGGTTGACCTTTTAAAAGGCTGAGTTTTACATCCGTCTGCTTTGTGGGAGCACTCAGGTTTTGAGCTGGGGTTGTTAAGTACTAGAAAAGGCTCCCCCAGTTCTTTCTGTTTATAGACATTTCTGGGAAGCGTAGAAATCCCTTCTTAGATAATATCACAGATCTAGTCCTAGAGTATACGACCACTTGTAAGCCTAATCATTCTTTCATAGAACCTCTATTGTAACTGAATATTTCATGAATCTTCGCGAATCAATCTAATTTTAGCACAGAATTCTCAGATACTATAAGATTAACCCTATTTAGCTCCAGTTTGACAGCTTTATGTTTGGGGATTTAATTTTTAGAAGCATGCATTGGTATTGAGCTTCCGAGATTGGGGTGATTAAGTGGCCTATGCAATATGAAGGTGGAGTTGATTTATGAGAAGTTGGTGCCTGCTGCTTATAACGTTAAAGGAAGATATTTTTATGCTACATTCTAAAATAGAGCTGATAAGAAATGCTAATGAAATCAAGGAGTGTCTGGGTGCTTCGGCATTAAAAAAAGAGCCTTTACCTTTGGGAATCTGAAGCATGATTGAGATTATTTTTGAATACTTAGCTGGATGTTTTCAAGATATTTTTGGATTCCAGACATTGGATGCCTTAGTGAATTTCATTGATAACTAGTTGTTTTCATTGATAATTTTCACTCATAGAGCATCGTATTCTTAATCATTCTGAGTTTTTTTTTTTTTCTTTACAATTATGATTTAATCATCAGGGCAATGGGAGCTAAAAGGTAGGAGTTGTATGACTGGGCAATTCACTATACTTCTCGGGCTTCATTTTCCTGATTTGTGCAATGACAAGATGAGCCCACATTATCTTGCAGGTTGTCAGAAATTGCATGAGTTTCACATATATTTATTAGATCTACATTGTGAGTATAGAACACTGGTTATGAATACTCAATAGATATATTTCTTTTATCTAAGAAAATGATCAGATCAGGGAGACCTTTGCCAGTGACCTTGTTTTTCTTCCTAAAATCCTATTCAGTTCCCACATGGTGACTCCTGGTCGTACCCTGGGATGAGGGGAAAAGACGTCCTCATTTCCAGAATATAACAGGCCCAAACAGCAGGGAAACAGAAGAACCCATATTTCTGCAGCTCTGTCATGTCTTGAAACATTTTCAGAGCCCAGGCAATACTTTGTTTAGTCTACAAAATAAGATGAGACCACCCAATGATGAGATGAGCCTAGAGTTGACTTTCTCTGGGTTTATTAGTGAGCTTCCTCTTCTTATCGTTTTCCTATGTCACCCGGCTTTCTTTAAAACAAAGGTCTCCAGAAGTCTAGAATAGAAAGTTGAGGTGGAGTAAATGAAATGGATTGGATTAGCTGCCAGATTTTCTTTCGACTTTGGGTTTGGGTGAAATGGAGGTGAAGAATTTTGGGCAGTTGAGGGGCTGTGGGCCCTGGGGACCTTTCTGTGGCTGGGCCAGTGTTCCATATAAATTTCTGCAGATCCTGGGCCTGAAATCAACCCTCACCACCAACAGCTCCAATCCCATCAGCTTCTTCGATACAGCCTTGGGTGTGTTGGGGCCTCACCGCCAGGAAGGCTTGCTTCTCTGGTCCCCTCCTGCCTATCAAGTTCTTGGAAACAACCATATCGTGCCTCTGCTCTGTACTGCACAAAGAAAATGGACATTTCTGAACATTAAAAAAAAAAAAAGGAAAAGAGAAAGAGGACTTCCCATCCCATTCTGATTTTTAGGTGTTGGAATGTGAACAGTCACCTCACTCACCTTTTACTTGGCCTGGAAATGGCACCTTGCACAATCATTCCATGCTCCTGAGCCCTGGGGTGGGTGGGTATGGGGGGTGACTCCTGTGTAGACAGGGTAGGAGGGGCCGGCTGCATCACATTCCCACGGAAAGGCAGCCTTTTCTCTCGGATTAGTCAGCTCTCCTGGATCACACAGCTCTGTGTGTACCGATGGAGTCATTGTCAGACCCAGGGGAGAGTTATAAATAACATTTTAGCAACGAGCTCGATTCCCCTTTTGAAATAGCAGTGTACTGGGATTACTGAAAATTTTGAATTTACTTTGAATGACTGAATATAGGAACTCCTAAGTGGTTAAGACAAAACAAAAACAAAATCAACAAAAACACAACTTTAATGTAAAACCATTTGTTTGGAGTACTGTTTTGGGGGTTTTGTTTTTTGGGCTTTTTTCATCAGACTCAAAATCTCCTCTTAGACTTCCTGGGACAAGACTCCAGAAGTTATAGTTCTGGTTTGGGGGGGAAAAGGCATCCAGCTTGCATTTTGGAGGAAGCCCGTTATTGTGTGTGCTATTTTACTCTTCCTCAACGCGCATGGGATCTGGACGTGGAGTATAAAGTGTCCTTGTCTAAAGACAGAGCTGGGGAGGAGGAGGTATTTATTCCCTTCCCCAAATGCCCTACTTGTTGGTCTGGTGGTGTTTTCCCCCCAGGAGCTGGTGTAGGTTGTGAACTCCTCATCAAAGAGATGGAAGTTCGCTTACCTTTCCACAGAGGCTGGACAAATACTTAGGACATACCCGGTGAGGCTAAAGAACAAGCTTCTCCTGTCTGTTCCCCGTTGGGCCAGTCACAGAGGCAGAGGAAAAAAACTGCACTGAAAGACTGGGGGCATTTCTCACCCCTTCTCTTCATGCCATTGGGTTGTAAGAAGGAATGTGATGAGCAACAGTGTTGGTAGGCAAACCATTATTGGCATCAGACTTAGAAGTGGCTCGGTAAGAACCTTCATTAAAATAAGACCGTAGGTTTTCTTGCTGTTAACATCGGTTCTGCTTTGTGTTGATTTGACACCGGTGTCATTTAGCAGATCCTGTCGAGGAGTCTGAGGGGAAAGGTGACGGGTTACAGGCACTCAGTGTGGTCTGCTATACTTGCTATCTGCTACCAATTTTCAGGGTTGACACACGATTCCGTATTCCTAGCTCTTAAATTTTTACAGAAGAACATCATCATATGATGAGTTAATGACAGCAATAATGACAAAAGTGGGCAGTTATGATGTACTGTGGAACATTAAAACCATATTTGGAATCATTGTCTTAGCACCAACTGAAGCTTGTTGGCTGTGTACCGGACAGCGCTCTTGTGTTCTCCTGAGGTGCCGGGATGCCCTCTGGTGGTTCAACAATGTGCACACGGTTATTTTGCTCTGATTAGTTGCCCTTCGGAGCATGTTTGCATCTTGAGAGCAAATGGGTTTCTATCCCAAGTATCTTGCCTCGGGATTTGTTTCCAATTGAGCTCTGGAACTCAGATGCCAAATATGAGATCATGCAGAAATGCTGGCTTTCAGAATCTTTCTTTCTGAAGGTGGATTTAGACTGTTAAACTCTCAGGTAATTTTATTTATTTATTTGAGAGAGAGCTGGGGGTTGGGGCAGAGCATGAGGGAGAACAAGTCTCAAGGCGATTCTGCACCGAGCACGGAGCCCAGTGTGGGGCTCCATCCCACAACCCTGAGATCACGACCTGAGCCGAAACCAAGAGTCAGCTGCTTAAGTGACTGAGCCACCCAGGCGCCCCACTCAGATCATTTTAAATAATATAAGCTAGATTCTTGTCTCCTTGGAAGGGGCGGGTACATGGATACAGGGAAATATTGATTGGTAGTAAACAAGAAGTCATGTAGAAAAATCTTCATCTAAAAGGGCATTTGGTAACATCACATTCTTAATTCAATTTTTGTTGTTGTTGTTGTTTAACTGCAGGCTATCTAGAAAATCCTTTTTATTTCAACCCTTGCTGATAGAAGCATATTCAAGACATTAGACGACTCTCTGAATAGGAGACCATAGAGAACAGAATTGAAATTTTGATTTGAGTTCTCATAGGGACTCACAGTCACCTTTAAAAATACTAGCCCTTGCAGCTAGTCTAGAAATGTAAGGTATTGGACATTGAAGGGAATACCTTTTCAGAGTTATCCCTTTTTTTAATCTTAAAAGTGTCTTTTCCCTCTGATACCATCTCTTTCATCCTAAAAATCAATTGTAATGAAAAACCTGGCTGATTGAGGATGATATTTAGTAGAGGTTTTTAATTCAGTCTTTCTGAGGTTTCAGAACACTTGGGATATATTTATGTAGTGAGTATATAGTAACATTTAGTGGTATATAGTAACATTTTCAGTCTGTGGTCCTATAATTAGGGATTCCTAATCAGAAATCCAAAGGCAGGGGCGCCTGAGTGGCTCAGTGGGTTAAAGCCTCTGCCTTCAGCTCAGGTCATGATCTCAGGGTCCTGGGATCGAGCCCCACATCGGGCTCTCTGCTCAGCAGGGAGCCTGCTTCCCCCTCTCTCTCTCTGCCGACTTGTGATCTCTCTCTCTCTCTGTCAAATAAATAAATAAAATAAAATAAAAAAAAGAAAGAAATCCAAAGACATCTTGAGGATCCATGGATAGATTTTCGGGGCCCCGTGAATCTCTGGCAGTTGTAAGCGATAGCTGAGCGCATGCCTTCCTGTGCTCAGTTGGCAGATGTGAATGGAGTCATTGAGGAGGAATTCACCATGGCCCGCCTGTATATCAGCAAGATGAAGTCGGAGGTCAAATCCCTGGTGAACCGCAGCAAACAGCTCGAGAATGCCCAGATGGACTCCAACAGGAAGATGAATGCCAGTGAGCGGGAGCTGGCCGCCTGCCAGCTGCTCATCTCCCAGGTAGGCCACCCCTGTCCCCCTCATTTCACTCCCTCGATCTCTTGAAATCTGCTTCCTCCGTACTCTTACTGGGTCTGATGGTGCGTGGTAGGGATAGTTGGTAGATTTTGCTTTACAGCAGACTTTCCATGGCCTCCCCAGACAATAACAGCCCAAGCTTCTGCTTAAGGCTAGACTTTGTTGTGTGAATTACATGAATTACCTTCAGTCCCCTTTTAAAGGATGTATCTGCATTTCTCTATCTGTGCAGATACCTAGGTAGGTAGGTAGAGATTATAATGAATGGATGAGATTCGGTGGAATCTAAAGCTCCTGGGAGCTAAGGCAACATTCCTTCACCTTTTAATCTCTCCCACAGGTCCGACTTAATATGTGAAAACAGAAACTATTGCTACTACTGCTATTATTAATAATAGTAGCGGGTAACATTTTTAAAAAGATTTTATTTATTTGAGAGAGCGAGTGAGCGTGCGTGTGCCCATACAAGTAGGGGAGGGGGAGCGGGCGAGGGAGAAGCAGACTCCCCAGTGAGCAGGGAGCTCCATGCAGGGCTCGATCCCAGGACCCCAGGATCATGACCTGAACCGAAGGCAGACACTTAACCAACTGAGCCACCCAGGCGCCCCACTAGTAGCACATAACATTTTACTGAGTGTTTACAAAGCTCCTCACACTGCACTAAGCACTTCACACGCATTATCTCACTTGATCTTTAAAAAAATCCTGGTGGGCAGGTTTTATTATTATTCCTGTTTTTCAGATGAAGAAGGTGAGACTCAGAAAGATTAAATACACGGTCCAACCTCCCACAGCCATCGGAAGGCAGATCAGGGACTCAAACCAAAGCCTGTGTGAACACAAAGCCTTGAAGGGATTTTCCAGCCCCAGGGCACATGTCTGTCTGCTCGGTGACAGCAGAGAGTCAGGCTGCTCTTCTGCCCATTGAACTGTCCTTTTCATTTTAGTGAGGTGGTTTTAGGAAACAGCAGCCTCATTTCTGGTCCGCCACTGATACCTGAGCTTGGTGTTTGGGGCCTGAGGCTTCTGGGAGTGTTGCAGTGAGGGCCGCTCACTGCCTCAGACCAGGCATTGAAACAGCTGAGATCATTGCAGGACTGATACCAGCAGGGAGAGACAGAAGCACTCGTCCTTGTGCTTGAGAACAGTAACATGGCCTTCCAGAACCAGCTCCAGCTTCCCCGTCTCCGGCCGTAGGGATCTAAGAGATGCAAATTAGCACATCGGGTTTCCCTTTTGTAACCAATGCAATAAGCAAAAATGTATTAGAAAGATTATCCAGTGAAATTTATATACATTGCCGAGAAAAAGTATAATTTCGGCCAGTCCTTTTGGAAGGCGCTTTGGGAATCAAAAACCATAAGAACTCTAAGTACTTTGGTCCTGTGATTTCATTTAGGGTATTTTTCATTGGTAATGAAGATGCAGAAGTTTTATTTTATATGTTTATTTCCTTATTAAAATATGCAAAGCCTATATGGAAGATGTCGAATGCAATATTATTTATGTTATAATAGAAATAAAATACCCAAACATCTATTAATAGGCTCATGACATTAAGTTACATGGAAGATTGCTATGCAGCTCATAAAAAAAATTTATAAAACATTGCCACTTGGAAAGTATGATTATATAAATGTAAGTGAAACGAAAATGCTCAGTTATGTTTATGCTGTGCCTTGCAACTCTATCCAGTATGCATTCATACAGATAAGACCAAGAATAGTTGATAAATTAAGTGGTTTATGGGTGGGGACACCTGGGTGGCTTGTTGGATAAGGGTCAGACACTTGATTTTGGTTCAGGTCACGATCTCAGGGTTGTGGTATTGAGGCCCGCATCAGCTCCATGCTAAGCATAGAGTCTCTTTGTCCCTTTCCCTCTGTTCCCCGCCACCCCCTCCCCCAAAACAAATAAATAAAACCATTTTTTAAAAAAGTGGTGTATGGGTGAAATCTATA
This sequence comes from Procyon lotor, assembly GCA_028646535.1. Classification (NCBI taxonomy): domain Eukaryota; kingdom Metazoa; phylum Chordata; class Mammalia; order Carnivora; family Procyonidae; genus Procyon; species Procyon lotor. The sequence goes on along the minus strand of CM053605.1, from coordinate 69,511,279 downwards.
TCACTTCTTTCTGGGTTTGCTTTACTATTTGACATCTTTATAATTCAAAAAAATTAGAGAAAATGATAAAGCCTAGGCCAGAGTACCTAGACCTCAAGTCTGATATCCAGGCCACCTCTTGGACTGAGAACATGTGATTTTGGATAGTCTTGCCCCTAACATTTGGAGACCAAGGCAAAGGTAGAAATAAGATCCCTCAGTCTGCAGCCCACCATCTTCTCTTTCCATCTGGATGCACCAGCCCTTCTGCCCTTCGTGGAAACTAATAGCACCGTATAACTGTCAACTCTAATCTGTGTGAATCAATGACAGGAGCTGCAGTGCCAGCCCTAGCAGTGGACTTTAGAGCCACTGGAGTAGGGAGTTCCTGGGTTTCCAGTCCTCACAGTGTGGTCTGGAAGGGGACACGGGTTCCACGGGGCATGCCTCCTTGGTCTACACGCTCTTTGCTCAGTGGAGTGAGTGCAACCAGAGGACAGCCCCGGTGGGGTGTTCACCGTGTGGGGCCCAGGACAGAGGCTCTAGTTGCCCAAGTCTGACAGTGACATTGACTTTGGGGACATGAGATCAGAGTCAAGAATATTAGCATGTTAGAATGTTAAAGGATAGCTGTGTTAGTGCACTCTCCGTTAGCAACAAATACAGCTTTCTGTTGGGTGCTACTTTGTACCATTACAATTACACAGAGCCAAATATTTAATCATTATTTCCTGGGATCCAAAGGTAAGAGAAACCTCGGCTGTTTATTTGCTGACATGATCTAAGGAATCTGACAAAATATTTCCAGCGAAAATGCAATTATTTTCTTCGTTTACACTCATCCTTTTCACCAGAAGCTGTGCTTACAACCTAACTGCTCTGCGTCCCATTTCCCAGAGGTTATTTCATTAGATGAGAGCTCAGTCTCCAGGGTTTTCCTGGCTTCGTGTGAACACTGTAGATCTTGAGCTGGGGAAATGCCTACATATTTCCATCTGCTGGAAAGGGCCCACTGTCTTTACTTCAGTCGATGAGCTTCCATTCATTCGCTGGTTCCACTAATATTTATTAAGCATAATAATTATATTGATATTTGGCATATATTTGATAATATTTATCAAGCACCTCATGGAGGGTATGCATTTGGGACCCAAGAGATAAGGATTCTGGGTGGGGAAGGTGGAGCTCTTCCTAGAGAGAGACAGATGTAAAGTGCAGGTCTCTCGGACACAGGAATTGGTGTGTTTGAGAAGGAAAAGAAAAGACACAGTATTTGAGTTCTGAAGTCAAAATCTAGAGGTGCCGGTTCCATGAAAAAAGCCTCTGCCCTAGACATTTTCCCAGGACACTGTTTTCTACGAGGAGAAAAACCAGCTTGGGCTTTGGCATCGCACTTGGGTGGTGAGAGGGGTTGGTGCGGAATGAAGCAGAGGAGCACAGGGAGGAAACAGAAGGGTCGTGTTAGCCCGAGATCCCAGACCCCAAGCCAAGAGCCGGATATGCTTCGTTCAGGAGTTGGTCCTCAGAAAAGGGGCCCAAGAGTTCCTCTATTGCCTTTTCCCATGGGACAGCCTGGTTCTCCATGCCTCCTTTTTGTCTATTTGTTTATTTAAAGCATGAAGCCAAGATCAAATCCCTGACAGACTACATGCAGAACATGGAACAGAAGAGGAGGCAGTTGGAAGAGTCCCAGGATTCGCTCAGTGAAGAGCTGGCCAAGCTCCGAGCCCAAGGTAAATAATTGACTGCTTTGCAGGTGTTGAGTTCTTGGCCTACAGCAGATACTCTCTAGTTGGCCAAACCCATGATGTTTAGTTTTGCTCAATTATAGCATCTCTAGGTCTCCTGAAAAATAAAGGAATAATTGCGGGGAGGGGGTTTGGTGAAAAAAAAAAAAAAAAGGATTATCTAGAATATTGCCCCCACCCAGTATCTGTTCCTCTTCCCCATTTTCCCCACGTCCACCCTGCTCCCCGAGTCAGTCTTCTCTCCTCCCCTCCTGCCTCCAGTCTGTCCCCGTGACCTGTCCATTTGACCTACCAGACGCTTGTCTGCTTCTGCTCATCTCTACCTTTATTGTCACTGTCCTTAGTCCTATTTAAGAGCTGTGGCTACATCCATCTATGGAGGCTCTCACCCCATCTGCTCCAGGCCAGCCGCTGTGCTACTCTCAGGGAACTGTTCTAAAATCACCTTCTGTCGTGTGCCCAACCCCATGCCTCTGACCCTTCCGTGGTGTCCCACTGCTCTTGATAGAGAGTTGGAACTTCTACCAGTGGCCACCTGCACGCTCCATCCTGGGAGTGTGCATCCTCTGCCAGACAGACCTCCATCCTCTGCCAGACAGACCTCCATCCTCTGCCAGACGGCCTCCTGAGGCCCTTTGCTTAGGAAAGTGCCTGACAGGGGCGCCTGGGTGGCTCAGTGGGTTAATAAAGCCTCTGCCTTCGGCTCAGGTCATGATCTCGGGATTGAAATCCCAATCCTGGGCTTGAGCCCCACGTCGGGCTCTCTGCTCAGCAGGGAGCCTGCTCCCCCACTCCGCCCGCTTCTCTGCCTACTTGTGGTCTCTCTCTCTCTCTCTCTCTCTCTGTCAAATAAATAAATAAAAATCTTAAAAAAAAAAAAAAGGGGAAGTGCCTGACAGATAGGAAGCACTCAAAGATATGAATAAATAGAAAAAAATTCAAGAGAGGTAACTGGAAATGCAGAGAAACCAGAATAGGTTTAAGAACATATGCCTTGTGGTGAAATGGGACATAGGTACCATGAATTGCAATGAAAATTGTTAGAGTCCCTCTGGAAAGCATTTTGAAAATAAGTAGTAATAATCATGACACTTTTCATAACCTTTTGATCCTCAAATCTGAGATATTCGTTGCAGAATTCCTTGTATTAGTGGGGAAAAAAGAAAAGGAAGACAACCTAAATGTCGAACAGTTAAGCAAGCTATGGGATGTTATTTAAGAGAACACGTGTTTTGTTTTGGAGGTGAAGTACGTGCAGGCTGTGAGGCCATGCTGACAAGGCGTCCTTAGATAGAGATCATAACATGTAAGCTTATCTTTACTGGGGTTATAACATCTAGGAATCAATGGATACTTGGGTTTCAAGGCCTGCGGATTAATATTTGATATGAACATTGTTTTGATAGAATAGTAGGGTTGGTGATGATGCCACCCTTTTTTATTTCCTTTGTTGTTAATATAGTTACTTGCTCAGTAAATATATTTTGTTTCAAATGCCTAGGCAAATTTAGAAAGATCGAGAACACCCTCAGCCCTGCTGTGACCTTGCCATGTTTTCTTTATGTGATAACGGATGAATGTTAGACATAGCATGGTCCCCTTAAGACTTGGCATAGAAAAGAACTTTTCTTTCTCTCGTAAATGGCTTCCGTAGTGGTGCCACTAAGTAGAAATAAAATAGAGGTGAGAAGATCTAAAATAAGGTGGAACAGACTAGATAGAAAGTGTAATGACTTGAATGACACTGTTCTAAATCATTTTGCTACCCAGGCCCCATCCCAGGCTGCTGCTTGCTGGGGGTGCCCGGTCCTTGCCCCTGACCCAAGATTAGGCTGGGACAGGCTCCCCTGGGGGTGTGCCACGCCCCAAATATGGGGCCTTCCTGTTTAATCTGGAGTGTGTTATTTTATATTTCTGTTTTCTTTGTTCTTGTCCTTAGATTTTGTTCTCCTGCTCTAGATTCTTAGAGAATAAACAGTATACCCATGGGAGGTAAATTAGCTCTTTCTGGAACTCTAATAGTGGCACTGTATCCAGACGCCTCTAACCTTCACAGAGTGCTTTCCAATGTGCAAAGCAGGTTACGCTACCCTGCCACAGGGGTTGCTCACCCGAGGACAGGGGAGAGGTCAGACACAGCCCGGTCACTGCGGACCTGCAGTGGCCCACTCCCAAGTCAGCACCCCGCCCCCACGGCCGCCCCTCCCACTGGAGTGGGCAGCCTCCGCCGGCCGGAGGTCTCTCCTAGGAGGCCCGATCTTGGATAGCGTGGTTGTAATTGGTCACGTAAGTTCATGTTTCACTCCATGGCCATTCATTCTTCCTTCCTTCCTTCCTTCCTTCCTTCCTTCCTTCCTTCCTTCCTTCCTTCCTCCCTCCCTCCCTCCCTTCCTTCCCTTTTTTTTTTTTTGTCTTTTGCCTTTTTAAAAATGTTTACTTTTGGATGTGAGTCCCGCCCGTTAAATCTTCAATCATCATTTAAAATCCAAAACAGAAAAAATGCACGAAGTCAGCTTCCAGGATAAGGAGAAGGAACATCTGACGCGGCTGCAGGATGCCGAGGAGATGAAGGTGTGTGCGCGGCCCCTGCCCCGGAGCCCATCGTGCGTTTGGACTGCGTTTTCTTACTCTAGGAAAAATCTGTCTCCTTCAGAGAGTGTGCCGCCGTGTAGGAGCGAGGGGGGGACCGGAGCCGGGCGGCGGCACAGTGTGGCCTGGCGTGGGACTGAGACGAACACGGGGGGTGTCCAGAGCTCCGGTGGTAATGCTGCATTAGTCCGAGCTTCTTCCCTGTTCCTGGGGAAGGGGAGGCAGCGGCCCCTTGCGGTCACCGCCTGGGCCTCGCTGCTGCGCTGAACTGCTTAGGAAATCTTTGCCCTTCCTTTGAATAACAGAAAACATCTCTCCCCTTGAACTTTTTCAAGAAGCACTTCCAGATTTGGATTTCCATCGTCTGCATAGAGATGTTTATTTTTGGTCACATGTAAAGTGGTAAAGGAAAATGTAGGCAAAATAATTGGGAAATAAGCTTTGTGGGTGAATAAAATGAGATAGGAGAGGATATAGAATTTGGATTCATTTTAGACAAACCACTAGTCCCTTTGGGTGGAAGCCCATGGGTAGAACAGTGCCCACGGCATGAGCCTCTCCAGCCTCACTCCGATGGGCCCTCCTCTGGGTTTCACGTTGCTTTGGTGAAGAGGTCTCCTTTGAACATCACCATAAACCTGTGCAGTTCTCAGGGAGGGGACAATTCTCTAAAGTTTACAGGTGAGGAAGTGGCTCACCTGGGTTATGTGGCTTTTCTGGGGTCAGCTGCGTGTAGTGAGAGGTCTGTGCCCTCTGGCTGACCTGGTGAGAAAAGCCCTGTGGCTCAGGTGAGCTGGAGGGGATCATGGGGAGCTTTTTATTTAATTAATGGACTGATTTGCTCCAGGGCCTGCTGGGTTTTATCACAGATCTTCGGGTTTTGTCATGCCTGTAAAGCAAGGCGGGTTGTGGGGCCCCCAGTTTTGGGACTTGACAGCCGAAGGACGTAGGGTAGGAGGCAGAAGCAATCCAGGGCTTGTCACGGCGTGGGCTGCAAGCCAACGAGTGGATGACACATTTTTCTTGGCCTGGCTTGCAGAAGGCGCTGGAGCAGCAGATGGAGAGCCACCGGGAAGCTCACCAGAAGCAGCTGTCCAGACTTCGGGATGAAATTGAGGAGAAGCAGAAAATCATCGATGAGATTCGGGAGTGAGTCGGCCCAGAGGTTCTCGGGACACGGGGGTGGGCATGGCCCTCAGGCCGGCCTGGAAGCATGTGGCTTTGAGCCAGTTCTGCCCTCCTCGGCCTGCGGGCTCTGTGTTCCGCCCGGTGCTGCGGCGGGCTAGACGCGAGGCTTCCGACGTCTGTTCTCCCATCTGGAGCTGAGCCTCTGGGGGCTCCGGTGGGGCAGGTGGCAGGCGGGGGCAGCCACCCTTCCTCGTCCCCAGGGAGCTGGAGTCATGTTGGTGACTCAACTGGGCAGACACACACTCTCATAGATGGAGACACCGTCTGTATGAAAATATATACAAGAAATATACAAAGAGACCCCCTCGCCTCCCCGCATTGGTCCCGACTCAGGGGTTCTGACAGGCTAAACAAATACTCCAGAGAAGACAGTCCACACCTGCTGCCTCCTCACCCAACACTAGATGCTCCCCACACAACCCTGAGCCGCCTGGTCACATGCATACACCTCTCAGGGCCCCGTGTCTATGCTCATGGACCTGTGGCTTTGCCAGGATGGCGTTGCTGCAGCTTGTCTCTGCTGTCACCCCCCTCAGCGCCACGCTCCCATGTCACGGCCACTGAAGGACCCCTGCACCATAATGACCTCTCCCCTCCCCCTCTCTTAACCTCAAAACAAGGCCGCAAGCTGGGGAGTGCCTTCAGGATCCTCTCCTGGTTCTGACCTTTTTGCACAGTGAGTGCCTTGGCAACCTTTCAACCTCTTTGCAGAATAATGTTTTTAAATGCCCTCAAATAAAAGATGAGGGAAAAACAAAGAAAACCGGTTATGGGGAAATACAGTTCCATCCACTAACACCCCCACCCTCATCCCCGAGATCTGGACTAAAGCCTGCCCCCCGCACTCCCGCTTTCTGTAGATGAAGAACTGGATTTCTGTATGGAAGCAAGGCAAGGTTAAATGAGTTTCTTAGGGTCACGCTGCTAAGTAGGAATCACACTGGAGTTAAGAGTTTAATTCTCCAGGCTACTGATCCAAATCTCTCTTCGTTGTGTGCAAGCTGCTCCCAGAGCACATTTGCATTTTGAAAGAGGAGCATGGTAAGGAAGCAAAGTGTAAGCGGCGTGATCTGGGCTCCGCGCGCGCTGTCTACCTAAGGCGAGTCCTTAGCATCATCTTTGCCCTCCTCCGTTCGGACCACCCCGTGCTGTTATTCATGTTATTCTTTCCCCTTCAAGCGTGTCCTACGTTCTTTATTCTGATTAATCACCCTTGACATGTTCAACTGGAGGGGGCCAGGAGGAGGGAGGGAAGGAGGGAAGGAGGGAGAGGTGGTGAATGAGTTAGTAGACGGAGAAGCTTCCTTGGCCCGCGCCTTCCAAACAGACTCTGGGTTTTCCTTCAGTTAGTGTAGAATCTGTTCCTTTGCGGATGCACAGGGATGGCCATACAAAAGGTTTTATAAATGCTGCATGCAAGTGTTGGCCAAGTACCCCCAACCAGATGCCAAGTTTCTTTTTTTGCGGCAGACCTTGGGCTTTCTTTGTATTTCCTCTCTCTCTACCCCTCCTTGCAGACTTCACACAGTGGCACTGTCCCTGTGTCGGCCAGGAATTTGGGGTTAGGGGATGTTTTCAGATCATCGGACCAGAGAGGAAGGGAAGGGTGCAATGGCCAAATAAGGTCCCTGAGTGGGCGCATGCCGTCTGTAGGGCAGACAAAGCAGAATTCTTCTCACTGTGCTCTCTTTCTCTGTTTTAAAATATCAGCCCTTTCCCTCGCTCATTATTTCCCCCCAAAGCTCTTGCACAAGCCAACTATAAATATATTCTTCAAGCCTTATGTTTCATGCCTCTGAGATGTTCCCAGAAATTAGTTTTCAATTGGGCAGGGAGGAAGCTGAGAGGTTGTTCTCTGATCCCTCAGAATTCTCCAGAATTGCCGCCTTTATTGCACAGAACTAATGGGGTTGGAACAAAACCCTGTCTTTAGCTGGGTGCCTCGGAATGTCAGACTCATGGGCGATGTATTGCTTTTTCCCCTCAATTTCAGTTTGAATCAGAAACTGCAACTGGAACAGGAGAAGCTCAGTTCTGATTATAACAAGCTGAAAGTGGAGGACCAAGAGAGGGAAATGAAACTGGAAAAGCTCTTGTGAGTGCACTTTAAGTATTTCCTCGGTTTTCTCTCCTCCCCACAGAGTCTTAGGGAAGTCTACTTTCGTGACTCCAATTCTTAAATATTCTGGTTAGGTTGGGCCTGTGTAAAAATAACACCTACTCGTGTGAGATGGTTAGTTTTGTTGATTTATCCCTAGGTGCAAATGGTATCTAGAACTCTCTGATGCCCCTTGGGTTCATGATTCCTTTTTGTTTTTTAGATTGCTCAATGATAAAAGGGAACAAGCCAGAGAGGACCTCAAAGGGCTGGAGGAGACGGTGGTATGTCAGCATGTTTCCCTGTTCGTTTCAGTTCCAAAGACCCGATTAATTTGTGATTCGTTGAATTTGTGTTTTCTAAAACTTGTTCTGTGCCCTTTCTCATAGACCATTTAAGACAAAATATTTAGGCAAAAACCATATATTTAGACATTAAGACAAATACACACATTTAGACAAAATGTCTTGTGGAAAAGTGAGAATTGTAGAATTTATTCCACAGCTCTTGATACCATGATTAATTATCTGTCCATCCATCCATCCATCTATCCATCCATCCATGCATCTGTGCTTAGTGCTGTAAGTAGAGGCCCTGAGTGAGAATTAAACTGGCCTGAAAATCAGTGCCTGAGGCTTTACCAACTTTGCACATTGTGACTTATTTCCATTCAGCATTCAAGAGCACCTGCTAAGGGCTGGTGTTCTTCAGGTGCTTGGATTGTATCAGTAGGTGACAGAGATAAGACCCTGGCCCTCGTAAAGCCTGCCTTCAGCTGGGGGTGGGGAGATAGATAGTGAACATTAAGGAAGGAAATCATGACCTCCATTACATAGTTATAGAAAGTGCAGAGGTCCCACAGGGTGGTGACATTTGAGCAGGGACTTGAAGCAGGTGGAAGAACAAGCCTTGGGGATGTCTGGGGGAAGGGCCTTCCAAGCAGAGGCAATAGCCTGTGCAAGGCCCTGAGGTGAGCCCAAGGTTGGCATGTTGGAGAACAGCAGGAAAGTCAGTGATGCAGGGGGGGAGACAAGAGGTAGGCACAGAAAGGTCAAGGCAAAAGCAGTTGTAGGCCCGGTAGGGCTTCGAGGCCCACAGGTTTTGGGGCACAAGAATGACAGATCAGAAGGGCTCATCATTTGGGATATTGGTTGATTTTTTTCCATCCTGCATCTGAATTCATGAGGTTTGTCTGCTCTGGTAGACTTCCATTTCAGCTGCTCAGAGGGCTCTCGAAAGCTCTGCAAAGTGCCACACAGCCTATGTTTGAAGATGGACTGTCCCAACAGAGCCTCTTAACTTGGTGAAAGCGTATCAGGTCATTTCACAGAGAGAATATTGTTTAGATACAGTCATACTTTTTTTTTTCCCAAGATTTATTTATTTATTTGAGACAGAGTGAGAGCATGTGCACACAAGTGGAGTAGAGGCAGAGGGAGAGAGAGAATCTTCGAGCAGACTCCATGTTGAGTGCAGAGCCCCACGTGGGGCCGATCTCAGAACCCCAAGATCATGACCTGAGCTGAAATCAAGAGCCGGCCACCTGACTCACTGAGCCACCCAGGCAGCCCCAATACAGTCATACATTTTGATTCCATTCATGTGTCGTGTGAATTTATGTGGGACCGTGCCTCCCAAGAATCTGGTGACCCCAGGCTGTAGGCAAAGGGTTGCTCAGACTGGACCTGATCCTGCACTCCGTTTCCTGGGCTGAGAGCCAGGTGGAGGGACAGAGGGCACCACCCACTCAGGACAGAAGTAAGATGACTGTGGCTCAGAGGATCTTGGGCCATTCGAACATGGCGGAGAGGATGGTGGATGGCCGGCTGGTTCTAGGGGAAATCAGATGAAGCCCTGACATTGCCTCATCTATGCCTATTTTACCAGGGAAGTGATACCCACAGTTATAGAGGATTCTAAAAATTCAGAAAAATATTGAGCTTTAAAATGTTACTGTATTCCCACTAGCCAGAGATAAGTGACATTTCAGTACCTTCCACCCATGAACTACCCTCACCCACCATCCTTGCCCCCTCCCACCTGGTGTACACTCAGGTGTACACAGACCCCCTGACACACTGGCTCCCTTCCTTTCTCCTGCTCTGAGCTCACCATGCACACACATCATACACATCCACATTTGAAACCCCAAATCCGATCCCCACAGCCTGTGTCATTTTAGACTTGGATGTTTTCACTCAACCTGCTGTTGGAATCCTCCCTAAGCTGTAAATGTTCTTCAGCAACAGGCTCGCTGCCCTTGGCTGACCTTATCTGAACTCAATGTTAGCTCAAGGCCTCTTCCGGCTTCTTGAGTATTTGGGTGGGACGGGGTGAGGTGTGGGGTAATACCTGCCATGCAGGGGTTGGAGTCTGAAGCCCACTGTCCTGGGGCCCCAGGCAGCCATCTTGCTTTAGCAGGACCCTTTGGGCTCTAGGCCTGGACCTCTCCTGCTGTGTTAATGGGCCTTGTGTTTTCACTTCTCTGGGCTCACCCTCACTGTCCCCTGTAACAGGAAGCTGAGCCCTGAGCTTTTACACCGAGGGCAGTGGCCTGTGACAGGGAAGGTTTCAGGGAAGTGAATCAAGTGGGATGAGGAAATGATGATATCGTGGAGGAAAATTCATTGCTGAGGGAAGCCAAATGCTAGCTGCCTAAGCTTACATGTGCAACTTGCAAACTGTTTTAAAGGTTTTTAACCACCCCTTCTGAACTGCTGAATTCACCTAAGAGCAAACAAAAGTGAGATAAAGATGCCAAACTCAGGACTCTGTAGTATTTGGTATTTAGGCCCCGAGGACATGCCTGGCCCTTTGCCAAGGGACGTGTCTTCTCTTCTCATTTCCCTTTGGTGTGGTGGCTTTTTATGGAAAATGTTTACTGTCGTTACGGTTGAATAAAATCCCTGAAATAGGGGGGAGAGAGAGAGCGAGAGAGCGCGCGCGTGTGCATGCAGAGTAGCGGCTTGGGGTGGGGGGTGCTGAGATCCTGGGGCAGGGGCCTGGAACAGCATGTCTGTGGTAATGTGAGCACGGAGCTGCACCCCTGCCCTGCCCTGGAAGGCGGCTAGGCCTCGGACAGGTGCGATGTGCATTGTGTTCATAGTAACAGGCCTTTTTGGCTTCCTGCACAAAGTCATGTGCCTCATCTGAGAAAGCAATTGACTATAGGTGCTTCTTACTTCAACACAGAATTGCAGACTTGGACCCAGCAACAAGGCTTAAATTAACATAGAAACTTAGTGTTTCCATGGCTGTATAGCCTGTGTTTTTCTTGTGAGCACGGGGGGGCTGCATCCCTTGACATTCTGTGTTAAGAATAGGTCAGCTAAGACAAATTGGGAAGTTCAAATGCAAGCTTATCTCTCTCCTTCCTCATGGGAATATATCTTGCAAGGATCTAATTGTATCTCCGGTAGTAAGAACATGGAGACTTGAATGAGTGGAGCTATTTTGGTTTTCTGATCTTGTTAACGAAGGTCACCAGGTTCGACTCAGAGCCTTGTCTTCGCAGTCTAATTCCTAAGGTTTCAGTTGTAGAAAATAACTCAAAATGAAGAAAAAAGATGCCCCCAAGAAATTAATTACAATGCAACAATATTATGACAACAAAAGGAAACAAAAACCTACTGAAGAAATGACTGTCAAATATGGTGCTTCAATAAGTTAATAGTAACTAATGTTTACTGAGCACTTAAAACGTGCCAGAAACTATTGTAAGAGTTTATAAGGATTATCACATTTAATCTCAACAACTGTGAGGCGACTACTATATTTATCTTCCTCTTACAAATAAGAGAGCTGTGGCGCAGGAAGGTAAGGTAGGTTGCCCGGGGTTACGTGGGTAGAAGGCCCACTACCCACCTCTTCCATGAGCTGGGTGGCGTCAAGCCAGTACACACGGCCCAGGGCCAGAAGGGGGGCATGGAGATATGAAAAATGTCGGTCTGCTAGGTTGGGAGACATTGTGGGTAACTTTCCATTTAGACTTGCAGGCATTTTGTGTAATGCGTACGTGATAAATTAGAGGAAAAAAAGAATCCATTCTGGTATAACACAGCCAACTAGGAATTTTTGTGAGAAATTTTGTTGTTTTTTTGTGAGAAATTTTTGTGTTGACTTTTGTAGTTCAGGGGAGAGAAAAAGTTCTATTTCGAACACCACTAATAAGCAGGCTCTGCTCCAGATTAGTTTGTGGTTTGAGCTCTGGGTCTCTGCCCCTGGGGGCAGTCTTGAGACAGGTGGAGCGGGTGGACATATGTGGTGGGGAAGCCAGGGGAAGTGTGGGAGCCCCGTGGCCCGGATGGCGGGCTCGCAGAGCAGGTGGGAGCCGTCTGGGTCATTGGGGCCACCAGACAGGGACCGTCTGGTGCCCAAGGTGTCCCGAATTCAAGATGTCTCCCTCACTTCAGTGACATTTTCACTATCTTCCCTTCCAGTCTCGGGAACTGCAGACTCTGCATAACCTCCGGAAACTCTTCGTTCAGGATCTGACTGCTCGGGTTAAAAAAGTAAGTTCTATTTTGTGTGAACAGGGCTGAGAAAAAGAAAAGATGGACAGAAAAAATTATTTTCTGTTGAAATATCACTTGCTTAAATTGGGGCTGGTTGTGCTTAAAAATTAATTATCTCCTGCCAGAAAATGTATTCAAAGAATGTACTGGAAGCAAAAAAGAAAGAAAGAAAAGAAAAGAGAAAAATACTTGGGAATATTTTTCCATCGTATTTTTTCTTAGCAAAAGGAAATTATAACCCTCTCCCTGGCCTTTATTTCAAATGAGCACACAGTTGTGTATTTGCAGTGTCAGAGCTGCCGTGCATGGTGCTGGGAAAATCCAGGGATCTTCAGGCAGTGGTGCCCTGAAGCTTGGTGAGCAATGCCAGAAACCTGGAGAAATTAGGGGCAGGAGCCTCCCGTTTGCCCGTCAGGGGCTGGGTCAGAGCACATAAAGCACTTTAACCTGCGTCTTATTATTCTTCCTGGCAACCGTGCAAGTGGTCCTTACTGTTGGGTTCTATCTTAGTGGAGATAGGCTCAGAGGTTAAGTAACCTGCCCAAGGTCACACAGAGCTGGAGACAGAATGGAATCCAAGGCATGGGACTTCTGACTCTGGGTTTCGTTGATCCTCATGCTTCACACAGTGATCTCGAGGAGTCACCGTGTGTGAATCCCAGAGCAGCGTGCAGAAGTTTCAGGAAGGAGGGAGAGGTGGGAGCAGCATGGGGATTGCTTTTTTTTTTTTTTTTAAGATTTTATTTATTTTTTGACAGAGAGAGAGAAGCAGGGGAGTAGCAGAGAGAGAGGGAGAAGCAGGCTCCCTGATCAGGAAGGAGCCCGATGTGGGACTCAATCCCAGGACCTTGGGATCATGACCTGAGCCAAAGGCAGCCGCTTAACCGACTGGGCCACCCAGGTGCCCCGAGATTGCTCTTTAAATATGTTTAAACATGATAGAGAAGGAGCAATGGGCCATAACCAGCTGTAGTAGGATGGAAGGAAGGTATATTTAAAAGTATGCACATGTGTGCGTGCGTGTGTGTATGTGTGTGAAGGAGCCAAGGGAAAGGGGTGAAATAGATATAAAAAAAAAGAGGAGAAGTTGATGGAGTCAGATCTGAGTGGGAAAGAATTAATAGCATGGACGGATGTGTCAGGATTGGTAAGGGGAAGGGATACAATTTCCCAGAGAGGAGTAGTGGAGAGTGGAGATAGAGATGTTTGCAGGACAATACATAATTGTGGAAAGGTGCATCCGACAACTTTGATCTTCTCAGTTAGTGTGGAGGCTCTGGCCTTGATGGAGAAGGCAGGGAGATGACGGAGAGGCCACAGCGCCTAGAGAAGGCTTGGGCAGCCTGGGGGCCGGGGGTGGGGGGCATTTGTCAGGGATGAGTGAAAGCACTGCCGAGCAGCGGTGTGAGTGTCCAGCTGAAGATCAGAGCATGGGTTTGCCGGGACCCCTGACAGCATGGTTCCAGGCCCGGAAATGAAAATAAAGAAAGGTGGAGATGATAGGCGAGTTTAAGGGCTGAATGGCAGCAGTGGGGCAGGTAGGTAGTGACCACAGTCATCAGAATAGAAATGACCATCAGACCTAGACCAGGTAGGAGGGAGGAGAGGCCAGAGCAGAGGGGACAGAGAGGAGACTGCAGAGATAATGGCAAGAACTGGAAAAGCTCCATCAGAGGGAGGGGGGGTTCGAAGGCTTCCCTGATTGCCGATATAAATCTCTAGAGGAAGGACCTACTGGTAGACCAGTGGCTCTCAGAGTGTGGTTATCTGGCCAGCCCCTTTGGCGTCACCTGGGTGCTCGCTAGACATGCACATTCTCAGACCCACCCCAGGTCCTCTGAAGCAGAAACTGGGGTTGGGGCCCAGCAATCTTTATTTTAACAAACCCTCCTCTGGGCAGAGTTTGAGAACCCCAGATGTAGACGGAAGAGATGCGGGTTTGAGATCTGCATGCAGCCGTCACCTCTCAGAAGAAGAAGGAGAGAAGATGGTCTCCTCCGTAATCAGACGCAGCAAGGATGCCTTGCCGTTCTGGGCTCCAGGATGTTTGCACTTGTGTTTCTCAGTTGACCTCCTGGACCAGGAGGGCAGATTTTGTCCATCTCAAGATCTGATGAATTTCAAGAGTTTATCCAGCAGCATTGCTCAGAAGCTGTGACTAATTTGAGATGGATTCATTAAGTAATTTCGTGGGATTGGGAGCTGACGGGACAAGCAAAGGCCACTGAGACTTCCCGGTGGGACCACAGGCACCTGCCCAACAGCTTGGTGACTTAGCTCAGTTGGGATGTTTGAAATCAGATTTAGGTCTTTCACACTGGTTCTTAATGAGTTTGGAACAGTTCCTTTTGAAAAGAAAAGTCTATTTACCCACCTGCAAGGGAGAGGTAAATTTCACAGAGAGAACTAATCTGTATTTTTCAAAGGAAGATTGGGAGTTTACTTCTGATTTGTTTTCAAAGTCTCTGCAATGCTCAGAAAACCCTTGACACTAACCAAAGGAATTCATTGGGAAGGTCCTTGAGTTTCAACTTTTAGAACCTCTCTTTATTGTCACTTACAGAGTAACCTTTGGTGGGATTACGGTGGTGGTTTTTTTGTAAGGAAGAATTAGAATGTTGTCCAGCTTATGCTGGGGCTGCGGGGGCGGGGAGTGCTGTCGGCGGAGCTGCCCGCTGACCCCTGGTGTTGCTACAGAGTGTGGAGCTGGACAGTGATGACGGAGGGGGCAGTGCTGCCCAGAAGCAGAAAATTTCCTTCCTGGAGAATAACTTGGAGCAGCTCACGAAGGTTCACAAACAGGTAGGAGAGTTGTGCCAGCTTCCTGTGCTTCCCTTACTCTCCTGGAAAGAAGTCCCACTAAGTCTGGCACACAGTTCTGGGAGAAGGCTCTGCATCACCAAGGGACGTTAGTGCCAGACGGGTCCTTAGAGTCCTTTAATTAGTCTTCAGTGACTTCCCTTTTCTATGAAAGTCTTTTATAGAAGCCAGACGGAAGGAATGGAGTTTGAGCTCTTGGGGTTTGGGGAGTGGGGTGTGCAGAACCCTGCCTTATTATCATCCTGCCTCCAGTCCCAGCCCCTAACCCACAGGCTGCACAGAAGGCAAAGTGAATACCACCGAGCCGGTTTGGGCCCCGTATTTTTGCAGATGAAGAAACACTGAGAGAGGAAGTGATCTGCTTTATTTTCTCTCTGCTCTGTCGCCCTATTTCCTGGGCACCCTCTCCAGTTCTTATGATGCTCTGGAGTTTATCTAGAGGGACAGCAAAGAGCATGGCCAAATCCACTCGTGAACTAGGCTATTGTTTGTCTCCTTTCTATATAAATACTGGAATGTTCATGTTTCCCCTAAATCCTAAAGATTTGGAATGTGATAAAAATGGTCCAACTTGTTGGACCACATGGTTAAGGGGATGCATCTCTCCTGGGCCTATGTCCTCTTCAGCATTACCTAGGATGGCATTTTTCCCCAAAAGGAGGACGACAGATTCAATATGGTTGAAGTCATTCAAACAAATTATTGAAGAGAAATACAGAAACAGAAACTGCAATCTGAGTCACTAATGTGAAATAGGACTCTAAAATTCATTAATTATTTTATTTATGAATTCAATGAGTGTTTTCATAACTATTAAAAACCTGCTCTCTGCCAGGCACCGGAGCTGCTAAAAAAGCAGGTGTGGCCTTAGGATAGGTAACCTTCATACAGCACTTTCCGATTTTCAAAACTTTTCTGGATCCACTGGGATTCACACAATGGTCTTCTTATATACTCTCCTTTTTTATGGGTGAGAAACCTGAGATATGTGGGGGTCGGAAGACTTACCAAGTCAGATGACAGGAAATAATAGAGCTGGCTCTTGGGCTGTTTTTTTTTTTTAACCCAGGGCAAGCCAGTTCTTCTTTTTCTTTCCTTTGTTTTTAATTTTTAAAAAATTTCCTTCATTTTATTTTTATTTTTTGAATTTATATGCATTTTTTAATTCTATAATTAATATACAAAGCTGTATTATTTTCGGAGGTACATTATATCAGTTCAGCAGTCCTACACACTACTTAGCGCTCATTACCATAAGTGTCCTCTTAATCCCCTTCACCTCTTTTCCCCATCGCCCCCCCCTCCTCTGGCAACCATGGTCTGCAGCCAGACCACCCTGAATGTGCCCAGTCTCACCTGTTGCTTCTTAACGGAGGGTCTTAAGTAATAAGAGAACGAGCAATATCCCAGCATCACCTGTGAGCCTCTGGCTATGTTGCACAGTGGGTCCAGACCACATGCCGGTGGAGACAACGCGTCCTGCACTGGAGGAGACCTGCAGAAAGCTCTAGAACATGCATGCCCTGTACCCCCGGCTTTGGAACCTGCCTCGCTCAGCTTTCACATGCTGGTGCCTGAGTAGCCGAGCTTCCCCACACTAGCTCCCCGACCCAAGCAAACCGAAGAGGAAGTAAATCCTGCCCGAGCCTGAAAGCTGCCTGTGGCCGGAAATGGCCTTTAATTTCATCCCGCAGCCCTCCCCGCATCCTTGCGCACAGGAGTCCTTGCGCACAGGCGTCGCGGGTAGCGAGTGGGAGGCCCGGGTATGGGATTTCCGTCTTCCCTCGGTGGTCGCAGCGCCGGTGGGCACGGGGACGTCCCGAGCCGACCTAGCGGGGCTGCTCGTCCGGCCGCCCTCCTGTCAACGTCTGCCCCTCCCGCCGGCCCCCTCGCCTCCCTGGTAAGTCGCCCCCGTCCGCTCTCCCCGCAGCTGGTCCGGGACAACGCAGACCTGCGCTGCGAGCTGCCCAAGCTGGAGAAGCGGCTGCGCGCCACGGCCGAGCGCGTCAAGGCCCTGGAGAGCGCTCTGAAGGAGGCCAAGGAGAACGCCATGCGGGACCGCAAGCGCTACCAGCAGGAGGTGGATCGCATCAAGGAGGCCGTGCGGGCCAAGAACATGGCCAGGAGGGCCCACTCGGCCCAGATCGGTATGTGTGCCCCTCCTCGGCGGCCCTGGTTCTGCTGCCCGGAGGCCCTGATGTTCTAGAACATCTGCCAGGCTGTAGTCAAGTCTGCAGCAGCTGGGCTGGCTGGTGCCTCCAGGCCCCCTGCGTTCCTCCTGGGAGAATGGCAGTGTCAGGCACCTGCTTCCTTATCCTGAGAGGTTGTAGCACACATTGTGGTCTTCAGAGCTGCTGAGCTGAGCAGAGAAGGTGGCCAACGTAGGCTGTCAGCTAAAGGTATTTGGCTATAAACGGAGGTACATTCTCACAAGCACTAGAATGTCTGACTGTTTTCTCAGTACGGCCCAAAGGCCCCTTCTGTTCTGTAACAGGCAGAACGGGAAGGGGTGGGGTGTAGCCAGAAGCCTCAGGGAGAGCCACTTGCAAGGGCACGTTTGGAAGCACCTTGGGAAGAGTGAGGCTGCCCTCCGTGAGCAGGGTGTGGCTCCCCGCTGGGAAAGGGGCCTGGACGTGCAGCCCCTGGCAGATTGGGATGTGGGCATTTTTCCCGTGCCTACAATGGGGGTGTAGCTGCTAAGTCCTAGTTCCCAGGATGGAGCCATGGGTGGCAAAGGGACTTAGGAATGTTCTCTAAAGAGCTTTTTTTTTTTTTTTTTTTTTAACTGAAATGCCTCCAATAATGTGTGATATTATTTCCCATCAGATAATGCTGTGCAGATGTTTTATAAACCAACAACTTCATGTTTCCAGTTTTTAGATCATACCTTAGATTAATGTTTCATTGCATTTATCGGATTTCATGCTCTTTGTAGATTCACAAACTATGGAGCTTCTTCCCAGAAGGTGCATCAGAGGCAGAAATCTACACCCAGCTTCAGGGGTTGCACAGACGCCCTGGGAACCCAAGTGTTACCTGCCTTAGATAAAACTGAAAGTCCTTCTCATTTTCCTCAGCCAGAGTTAAAGTAACTGATACAGAAATTCTCTCTGTGCCCTAACCATTGGGTGCCCTGGGGTAGCTAACTGTACTTTCAGGAGAGCAGACATCCTGCTTTCAGAAAGGTCTGGTGCTCCATGAGAACTGGAATGATAAAATCCGTGTGTCTTGGTTTTCACACGTGTGGGTGTGGCCATTTACACCCTGTCTGAACGCTCTGCCCTTTCTGTCGGTTACAGCCAAGCCCATCCGCCCTGGACACTACCCGGCATCCTCTCCAACGGCTGTCCACGCCATCCGAGGGGGAGGAGGCGGCTCTTCAAACTCCGCTCACTACCAGAAATAAATATGAGTGAGTGCCTGGTGTCCGGGCTTCTGTCTGGGGCAGTCCCGCAGTCGATCCCTGCCCCTGCCTGGGTCACAGCCACAGGCATGCGCCCCTGCGAGAGGGAGCAGTTTCACTCTCCTGGAGCGGGCCCTCGGGGTGTAGCTTGCCTACCCGAGGCTCAGCGAAGAGCCTCTGGGTCTTCTCGCTAGGACCACCTGGCGCCCGGGACCCTCCGGGGATGGGTGAGGGTGTAGCGAATGACTCACTGGAGCTTTGTTTCGTCTGGGAGACTTCCCTGTGCAGCTGGCATCCGAAAGGGCATTACCCGTTCATCAGCTGCTTTCGCCCAGAGCAGACAGATGTGGGTGGCTGCTTTAAGTGTCAGGAACTGAATATAAAGAAAGAGCCAGAGAGAGAAAGTCCTATTTTTGTAATTGCTCTCCGAGCTTAACAAATAGGGGTTCTTAAGAATGGTGCTAACTTATATCTAGGTAGATCAGGACCACATTTTTTCCTTTGAGATGGTGGGTGGTCTATAAATTTCTCTTCCTGTAATCCACATGCATGAGATTGTTCTACCAGCAAAGAAACAAAAAGTGATACACTTTAGAAAAGAGAAGGAGAAGGCACAAACTGTCCTTTTGTACTTGAGATGGAGAAAAGAGGTTACTGGTTGGATGGGGCAGATGAGCAAAGGTGGCCAGAAAACTGTTTAGGAAAACTTTGACTTTGAACCAGTAACCCGTGGATGGGAGGGGATAGCTCCAAATGTTGTCCTTGGACTCTGGGCCCTCACTAAGGAACCTGGCTTGCAAGATGGGCACGCTGGCGTGGCCAAGCCACAGTGGTCATGGCCAACTCCACAGAGCACTGAGTCCTCTCTTGTCTTTGTGATCAAGGTAAGGGATGAGAAGGGGAGGGGCTGGAGCCCTCTCTCGGGGATACGGCAACATTGCTAAGACTCACGCAGAAACTGCCAAGAAGCAAGCTTGGTGGCTGCCCCCAGACAGCCCTCTCCTGTGCCGCCGCAGGCAGCATGCCAAGGAGCGGGACAGGCACGGGTTGGATCGGGGACCAGGAGGGAGGCCGAAGCAGCCCGTGGGCGGACAGCATGTCCACCACCATCTGCCATGTCCTCAAAGGGTGGGTGGAAACTGTCTTGGTGGCGGGTCACCCCATTCAGATCCGATCGCTTTCCATTACAAATAAAATAATTTGGATGTTATAACATGACTTTTGACGACGTGTCGTCAGTATTGGTGCTGGCCCTGGAAGGGAACTGTACGCTCCTGTGAGGCAGCGCGGGATAGAAACCTAAAGTGGTGTTTCTCGAATTCGGGTGGGCGTCCGTATCCCCTGGCACCCGGGGACCTAGCTTCGGGAAGTAGGTTGGGGCCTGAACCGTTGTGTGTTTACCGAGCACCCCAGGCGATGTCGCTAGCCACCAAAGTTTGAGGACTCCTCTCCCAAAGGAACTGCGGCGTCTCTAGGGTGCAAGTGAATTTCTCTGTCGTGGGAAGGAAATCTGAGGGTGGTCGGTCAGTGGCTGGTGAAGTGGCCGTGGTGACAGCAGAAAGCTCGCCTTTTGAAGTCAGCCCCCTTGTCCTCAGCAAGTACCTTCCTTCCTCAAGGTCACCCCAGTGACTTCTGTTCTAGCTCTCGTGCCTACACACCATGGTTAGCAAGCAGAGAGGAAGCCGGGAAGAGGCAAAAGGCCCTTCTCAGCCAAATCCGCTTCCTTTCGTGGCCTTCCTGGAAGTCCATATAGTGCGGGTGCCTGGATCCCTCGGGCCAGAGCTGAGGCACAGGGCCACGTCCCGCTGTGAGGGGGCCTGGAAAGCGGCGGCTTTGAGCTAGGCACATCAGTGCCCCACATAAAATTTTTTATTTTTCTTAAAGACTTTGTATTTATTAGAGAGAAAAGGGGCAGAGACCGAGGGAGAAGAGAAGCAGGGTCCCCGCTGAGCAGGGAGCCCGGTGCTGGGCTCGATCCCAGGACCCTGAGATCATGACCCGAGTTGAAGGCAGACACTTCACTGACTGAGCCAACTAGACGCCCCAAAAGTACTACTGTTCCTTAGCCGAGGATGAGGTGATGGGTGTTGGGTGGGCAGCCGGAGCCTGCGCTGACTGAGCCCCTCCTATGCTGCAGAGCCGCGCTCATGCAGCCAGCACCTGCGTTACCCCCTCTGATGTAAGCACGCAGCGAGGTGGCCGTGCTGGGCCCCCAGCAGGCTCTCCATCAGTATACAGGCCCAGGGGTTCTGGGGCCCGGAGACTGTGCAGTGCACAGCCACCTCCTATGTGCAGTCCCATAAGTTATGGTCTGTCAGACCCACGTTGCGTGTAAGTGTGCTACACCCCGACGTCCCCTTCTCACACTTGAGCTGGAGAAGCAGTAGGGCTGCTGGGACTTGTCAGACCTTCAGGCTGACAACCACCCTTACCCGTCCTGGTGATCCCTTGTTCTCTTTACCTCGAAGTGGTACAAGTGGATTTGGTTGTTTTATCTGCAGTTGGAGCCCCCTTGACCCACTCTGCCCATCCACGTAACTCCTGTAGCCCGGCGTGTTCTCCAGAGCACAAAACAGGCCCCTTTCTGGCTATCGGGACAGCGGTGTGGTAGAGGGACCTGGCTTTGGATGGGAGGCCTGGGTCAGCTGGTAGCTAGGTCTTCTACTCTCTTGAAGTTACTTACCTTAGAGTCGGCTGCTTGGTGAAACGGGGAGAATCCTTTCCTGGATCGTTGGTTTTGAAGGGAGGGTTAACTGAGGTCGTTCCTCTAGGTGGCCCAGCATCTAAGAGGTGCTCTGTAAAACCGTCACTGCCGGAGGGCGGAGCAGTGCTGCTTGGCCCGCAGTGGGTGGTGGATGAACGCTGGCTTATAGTCTCCTTTAATTCACATGGTCATTCCAAAATAGTTTTAGTCCCTCTCTAGCCCTAAATTCTAACCACCTAGTGGGGAGGCCCATGACTGAGTATCCTGTGTGATGCTATGACCAGATATAAGGTGTTTTAAAGCTATTATCATTTATTCATCTAAAGGTTACGAACAAGAACATTGACTATTTTTAAGAAAAAGATTGGGCAATTATCAGGGGAGGAAAAAAAGGATAATAGCCAAGGAATTGGGAAATTATCATTGAAAGAGAAAAAAAGTAAAATCATTTTTAAAAAAATAATTAGAGGTACATCTCAGTGAGCCTGTTGGTTAGCATCCGCCTTCGGCTCAGGTCATGATCCCGGGGTCCTGGGATTGAGCCCCGCATCGGACTCCCTGATCAGTGGGGAGTCTTATTCTCCCTCTTCCTCTGCTCCTCCCCCTGTTCATGCTCACTCACATTTGCGTGCTCTCTCTCTCTCAAATAAATAAAATCTTTTAAAAAAAAATAAGAAAAATAAAAAATAATTGGAAATACGGAATTCATTGCTTAGTTGGGATCAAAACCTTTTGAGGTGATCTTTGCTGATCTTTGGGATGCTCATTCTGAATTGTGTCTGTGCTAGGGACAAATGATCTCAACTGCTGGCTCTTCCCAGCCCTCTTATTAAAGCCAGAGCAGCATATTCGTACTTGGGCAGCAAAGATCTAGATATCTTTGGGGTTTCTTTCTGCTTTGTTTCAGGTTTCAAGGAATACAGTGACAATGAGTATTTTGGTTTATGCTCAAAGTTTCAGAGCAACTGAAGATGCCAACATGGAAAAATCAGAACTCAGGATACTGCTGGCTTCTATCTCAGCTAGTTCAAATCCAGGGGCGCTGCCAGGGGAAGGGGAACATCTTTTTCAAATTGCAGAGGGTTCCAGCCCTGGCCTTGGCTGTACTGTTTGATGATGTTGGGCAAGTTGGCTGGATTTCTTCAGCCTCAGTTTCATCATCTGCAAAATGGTGTCAGGCACGGAGAGCCTGCTCTGTACTTGGTGTAACAACAAATGAGACACAGGCAGCTCTGTTCTTGTGCAGTGATACTCTTTTTGCAGGGAGACAGACAGCAAACAACAAGGGAACTTCAAATAGTGGTGTGGTTCTGAGAAAAATGAGAACAGGTTAATGCAATGGAGACAGGGAACGACGTTTAGAAGCAGGGGTGGTGTTTGAGCTGAGCACTGAGTGATAACAAGTACCAGCCATGCAGTGACTGGGGAAGAGTGGTACAGACACCGGCTGGCAGGCGGGGGTGGCTGGTGTACTTGGGGGGTCAGGAAGGCTGATCCGGCTGGAGCCCAGAGAACACAAAGACCCTCATAATCGGGGTTGTCTGGGAGGGAGAGGCCAGCAGCACAGAGTGCAGTCTGAGTGTGTGGGGTCGTGAGGGGAGCTCGGGGCCTGGGAGCGGTGGGACCTGCTTCATGATTGGGAAAGACCACCCTGTGCCGGACCCCATGGAAAGGATGGGGTGCCTGAGAATCAGCGCAGGGGCTGCTATAGAGGCTCTTGCGGGGAGATTGATAATGTTGGACATGAGAGAATTACAGGTGGGGCGTACCGGCCGCCTGAGAGGAGCTGCGACCCGGAACATACACGGAGGTGATAGGAAGGCAGAGGAGGGAGGACAGTTGCTGGCAGGTGGTAGATGGGGTTGCAGGCTAGAGAAGAGATAAGGTGTGAAATAGACCTCGGAGGCGGCACTGAGTGCTCATTCATAGCCCCACATTTAATGCAGACGTCATTTAAATTTTGGCTTGTCTGGCTCCCTAGTTCTGAGGGCCCTAGAGTTGGACCTCCTTTCCTGGCAGAGCTTTGACAAGCCAGTGGGTGCTTGTTCAAATGTGTCCACCAGATGGCGCCAGTGGGGCACTGCTGGAACTTCACTAAAAGGCTTTGAGGCAAAAGGGTCTTTGACTCTCCTATATTTAGACCATTATTTCTCGGATTTGAATAGTAAATAGAGTACTTTTAAGGGGATAAAGTTCTCATACTACCCAGAGGTTTGTTTATTTTTTAATTATAATTAGGTATCTGCAAATTTACAATAGCATATACTTACAGATCTTACCAAACTATCAAGTCAAAACAAATTTAGAAGTTAGATTGAAATGAACCATAAACCAAAATCAAATTACCAATCTTAACAGAAGTTAATGAAAGATGGCTTTTCTCTGAAAAGAGCTGGGTGCAATGTGACTCTATATGAGTTACTTACAGTAGAGCCTGACTTGCCTAGGCTGCTTCTGTGTGTCCTGACAAGGCTCACTTCTTTCATTCCCTTTCTGTGTTAAAACCACTGTGGGGGCTGCCTAGCTGACCCCGTCAGTACAGCACGTGAGTCCTGATCCTGGGCTTGTAAATTCAAGCCCCGTGTTGAGTGTAGAGAGGACTTAAAAATAAAATCTTGGGAAAAAAATAAATAAAATAAAATCTTGAAAAAAAAGATGAAGGAAGGAAGGAAGAGAGGAGAAGAGAGAGAGAGAAAGAAAAAGAGAAAGGAAAGAAGGCGGGGAGGGAGACACCACAGAATCACTGCACACCTGCAGGCCAGTTTGCCTTGTGGCTGGAACACGTCATTGTCCTGTTGTGTGCGGCTTTAGCTAGAGGATATTTAAGCTGTGAGCGGTAGTGTCCACTTGGTCATAGCAGAAAGTGTGTGCGGGGCTGAAGTTGCATAGGAATGCCTGGTTGCAAGGTAGTCAGCTAGATAATCTAGAATACCCTCATATTTTTAAAAAAGATTTTACTGATTTATTTGAGAGTGTGGGCAGGAGGGGGAAAGGGAGTGAGCGAGAGGCAGACTCCTTGCTGGGAGTAGAGTTTGACGCAGGGCTCGTTCTTACCACCCTGAGGTCATGACCTGAGCCGAAATCTGGAGTCAAGTGCTTACCCACTTAACTGACTGAGCCACAGAGGCGCCCCTAGAATATGCACATATTAATGCTTCAGATTTTTGTGAAGAAAAACATGAAATTGAAAATATTGTGAAATGAACAAAAGGCCCAGAATGCCACTCACTTTGTTGATGTGGATTAAGACTCTGGTATTTTGAGGGACTGTACTTTTATGAAAAACTGTATATATTAAGTCTAGAAATCACAGCCTATGAAGTTTTGGGGGGTGCTTGGGTGGCTCAGTGGAGCGTCTGACTTGGTTTTGGCTCACGTTATGATCTCAGGGTCATGGGGTCAGGCCCCATGTCAAATAAATAAACAAATAAACAAGTAAACAAACTAACTAGCTCTTTAAAGTTTTAATAAACTTTGATAAAATATTTGGTAGAATCACAGTGGCAGAGCTAACAGGGACTCATGAGGGCTCTTAGGGAGACGCAGTCCCGTGTCTTTAGACTGTGAGTTCGTGCAGCCCTGGAAGAGCAGGTCTGCGATTTACAGCAGGGTTGCGTGGGCGAGTGCAGCTACAAAGAGCCATCAAAGCAGACCAGGTGCTCTGTTACGACCTCTGTATCTCTGATTTGTGTGACAGGCACTGGAGGATGGCTCCATCCTCTTCAGGCTTTACTACTTCAGGGCCTTTACTGTGAATATATCGGTTGGTTGTTAGTAAAAGTAACACTTTACATTCTTACATGGTGTGCTGGAAGCAGACACAGAACACAGATCTCCAGGCTTTCTAGACTGTTCCCTTTTGCCACCACAACGGCCCCCTGTGACTGAGGCCCTGAAACCCTGGACCCCATGTTGCCTGTGTGCCTGTCCCAGTCAGGGACCTCAGGCCTGGCCCAGACATTTGGGATGCACAGATGGTTTTCTACTCTGAAGTCCTGTCACTGGGGCACCTGTGTGGCTCTGGGGGTTAAGCGTCTACCTTCAGCTCAGGTCATGATCCTGGGGTCCTGCATCAGGCTCTCTCCCCCTCCCTCTGCCTGCAGCTCCCCTTGCTTGTGTTTTCTCTCTCTCTCTGTCAAATAAGGAAAATCTTAAAAAAAAAAAAAAAGGAAGTGTCGTCACAGTAAGCTATACCCAAAAGGGGAAATTCCAAGTGTACATTAGAGACAGGAAGTCTAGTATTTTCTAGGCTAGCACATAACCTCAGATCTATTTGACTCTGAATATCCCTGGCCATTTCCCCACATTTATTACCTTCAGCTAAAGCCCCAAACTTCGGGTCCAAGTAGGCCTCTAGCTTTACTGTCTTTGAACTAGGAAGTTCGCCTCTCAACCCCTCACCACCACGCCCTTCATTGTTTTCCTCTACCTCCGGCAGAATAGAATTTTCTTTCAAAGCTTTTGACTACTAGAACAAAAAGGCAGCCCTTCCCTGTTTAGTCCTTAGTTTATCCTCACGTTCAGGCTGGCACTTCCTCATTTATACTCTATTTGCTTTTCTAAATCTCTTGTCTTTCCCTCTTGTTACTCTTCTCTCTGTCCTGAACACTTGGATCCAAACCATCTTGCATCGTTGCTGGACTTCACCTTGACCGTGCTCTTGGTTATGATACCCACTTAATCACAAATAAAAAAGATCGTATGTACCCAAAATGTCCGAGTTGCCTTGTTCCCACAGCAGAAATGGGTTCCACTCCTCACGTGGAGGGTGGGCGAGAAGCTGCTTTCGAATCTAACCCTCCAGAGCAGTGAAGTCAAGAAGCTTTCTTTACAGCAAGCCCTGTGGGATCTTTAAGGGCTTGGTCTTAAAGCTGAGCCTGTGATCTACATCTGAGCCACTGGGCCATCCGACTTGCTACTGCCGTTGGAAAATCCTAGCAATGAAATGACTGAGTCACAGGAATGTGAGTCCCCCCCTCTGCAGGGGAAGGCCGCTGCAAGCAGGGTTTGTAGCTGGGGCATTGTGGGTTCAGGATATGGAGCTGGGCTGTGTGGGGTTGAATCCCAGCATGGTCATGGTCATGTCCCAGGTAAGTTACTTCATCTCTCCGTGCCTCCTCGTCCTCTCTGAAATGTGCCACAGGACTGTCCTTACAGGGTGGCTGTGAGGATTCAGTGCATTAACACACAGAGAGCTTAGGCAGGTGCTGGCAGAGGGCCGGCGCGCCCCATTGGCCCATGTTGACATGATGCCGTCCTACCTTTTACAGAGAGGCCAAGGGAACTGTCAAGGTCACACATCTTGTCCGTGGTGGACCCTGAACTCTAATCCCCTGTGCGGCAGTTCCCAAGGTTCCCGGTCTTAAGACCCCTCGTAGTCTTAAAAAGTACCGACATCAAAGAGGTTTTATATTCCTGGGCTCTATCTCTTGATGTGTTTTAGTTATTGATATAAAGTGAAGCAAACAACTTTAAGTATCACTACTATTATCACAGATGCCACTTTTAATGAAATGTAATTATTTTCCAAAACAAAAACCCTAGCAGAATGGCATCACTTTGCGGTTTGGCAAATCTCTTTACTGTTTGCCTCAGTGGATGACGCTGGATTCTCAGATCTGCTTCTGCATCCTCCCGGTTGCAGCGTCTTACTGTAGTCGAAGAAAACCCAGCCTTGTCACTCCAGACAGGACTCTTCGGTGTGGAGGAGTTAAGATCACATAGCACTTCCTCTCTCCCTCTTTTTAAAAGATTTTATTTATTTATTTGAGAGCGAGTGCGCGTGCAAGTGTGCACGGCTGGAGGCAGGGGCAGAGGGAGAAAGAGAGAGACGCAGACTGGCCACGGAGCAGCGAGGCCAGGATCATGGAGTCAGACGCTTAACCAACGGAGCCGCCCAGACACCCCCAAAGAAACCTCCCTCGTCACAAGCTTGCTCTGAGAATTGAATGAGAGACGTAAAAGAAGAGGGGAAAGTCCTGGGAGACTGTGGCAAAAATGCGGGCCTCCCAAGTATGAGCCAGGGTTGCTGTAGTCATGAGGACAGACAGGACAGACGTAAGCAGCAGAGGCAAAGCAGGACTCGGGGAGAGGGGGCAGAAGGACGTGCGCATGGGCACTGCGGCCACTGTGGCGTGGGACTTGGAGACCAGCATCGCCTGCGCGAAAGGGAGCAATGGTGAGGACCTGAGGGGAAGAAGGAACGTCCCCACCCCCTACCCACACCCCCCCACCCCCGCAGGTCACACTAATGCTCCTGGGAGATAAACCCACTTCTCTTCAGCAGTGGTACGCAGCGTACAATTGGCAATTCTTACAATGTGGGCACTGAATGGTAGGAAGGCAAGAGAAAGGATAAAACTATGTACCGTTTGGATTAAGCATAAATGTGCTTGCAAGCAACTGCAAAAGCTGAAGTTGGGGGAGATTCTCTAAATACTTCTTGCAAAACCCTCGTGTAATTCGCTTCTTTCTTCAGCCTCCTCAGCCCTTCTAAAGAAAGGCGGTTTTATTTCCTTCTAAGCCTGGTCACATGTTGCCACTCGGAATTACCCTCTCCAGTTTGGCAGAGGCCCAGGGACGGCCTCATTGCGGGCCCCTTGGGCCAGTACCGTGCTTTTCGGGGAGTAACAACTCCGAGCCATCCAGGAGGGTCAGCAGAACTGGGTTTTCAATGGGCTCGAGGTTTGTCAGCCTCTCCAGAGAGGCTTGGCCGCTCTCGGCGATCAGAATGGTCAAAGTGGTTTCTCCAGGAGCTAATCCATTTACCTGGAGACATTCTGTCCATTTTCTCTCCTGAATTTATCAGAAGAAATGACCATTCAGAGAGTCAGGGGATGGATGGGAGTATCCCAGCTGACTCCTTTCTCCTTGGGTCTGCTGGGAAGATGGCCTTGGCAGACGGGCTGGCAAGAGCTGTAACCGGGATCAAGAAGAACAAGCCCTTGAGAATAAAGGACACCCTATTGGTGGACTCCCTGTGTTTTTCCTTTCGGCAGCCTGTCACTGGCTCTGTCTTCTCTCGCCCCCCCTTGAGGTGACTAAGCAGGCTGGGTGTCCTCTGTGGGTCCTTGTTTCTTCCGTGCTGTTGGCCAGAACATGCTGAATCTTGTACATGGAGGGGCAGGGGGATCCGAATGAAAGGCTGGCTGGTGGAAATGGTGTGACTTCACGCTCGGTGGGCATTGCTGAGGCCGCCCACCGAGCGCGCGTCTAACACAAGGCTCTGTGGGCCCCAGTTGGCTGCCGTCATCCCGTTAAGCCCTAATCCTGCAATTTAAGGCATGTGCTCATAGCTCCTGCCCCCGGGCACGCAGGAATCAGACCAGGGTGACCCGTAAGTGATCCTGAGATCGTGGGTTTGGAGAAATGAACCTCTGAGGAAAGCGAAATGGGGATTTGAACAGGGATATTCAGAAAGCATCCCCCTTGGTTTTCAGCTCAAAATGAATTTAGATGACCACCGTGACCAGGCTTTTGGAGTTTTCATTTCTTGTCCTAATAATAAGCACACAATCTTACCGAAGAGGCTAAATATTAAAGATGCTCTTCCCATAGGCAAATCTCTCTCTGTGACATCTAAAAATGACATGAATATTATCATACACGGTTGTATAAGGCATTTTTGATTGAGCGGCTTTATACCTGTGAGTAGCTGTACCATTGGAGCAAGAGATGGTAATTAGCAAATGAGCTAAGTTTTTATGTTTTTGTGGGTGGGAGGAGGGGATGTTGTTAGAAGGAATATATTCTTTTTTCCTCCTCTTTCCTCCCCACCCATTGTGCCCCTATCTACCTTCATGATGCCTTTCCACACCCTGAATTTTTTCTATTTATTTATAATTTACATCCTGCTTATTTATATAAACTACGTGAGGTTGCTCACAATATTGTAACACACGGGTCAGGAGAGTGAAGAGAAACACATTAGAGGGGGAGGGAGCTTTGTAGCCGGACTCTGAGACGGGTGTTCACCACTGCTGAGCCCTGAATTTGAATCTAAGCCTTCTAGAGGCAAAAACAGAAAGCACAGTGTGTCAGGTTATGGAGTTCCTTTTAAAATCAGAAGGGCACATGGGCTTTTCTTAGTGTCCGTCGCTCTGTGCCGGGCATTTCCCATGTCTCTTGAGGATGAGGCTCGACGTACCCCTGCTCTTGCCCCCTCCCACCCCACAAGCCCCAAGAGCTCTGCACAAAACCTGTAGGAAAACCACTGACAGACCCAGGGCTCCCAGCTGTTGGGAGGAAGCTGAACCTCTCGGTTCCTTCCTGAAAGGGGATTTTACTGGAGTTGGTCCCAAGGCGGGCGACAGAGACCACTCAGGGCTGACCTCTACGTCAGGACTAGCCCAGACATTTATTCTGGAGACCTAAGCCTGTTGGGACAGACCTGGTGGGCAGCGGGGTGAGATCAAGGCGGTGCCCTCTGAGTAACTTCATCAGCCCAGGGAGGTGAATCCTACCTTTCCGTCAGGACTAGGAACCTCTCTCCTGGGTTAGGGGCCAGGTGGGACCTGCCTCAGAACCTCTGGCAAGTGCAAGTGGTGTTGGAGTCTGTCTCAGGAATGAGAAAATGCGTGGTATTTCTCTGAATACCACCAGTGTCGACAGATAATGGACTTTTGGAAGAGACTGTTGTCAGCAGAAGCAATTAGTAGGAGGCTGTACTATCCACCACGCTAGCCACCAGCCATGTGTGGCTACTGAGCCCTCGGGATGTGGCCAAGTCCACATCGAGATGTGCCCAAAGTATAAAACATGCACCAGGGGCGCCTGGGTGGCTCAGTTGTTAAGCATCTGACTTTGGCTCAGGTCATGATCCTGGGGTCCTGGGATCGAGCCCCGCATCGGGCTCCCTGCTCGGCGGGAAGCCTGCTTCTCCCTCTCCCACTCCCCCTGCTTGTGCTCCCTGTCTCACTATGTCTTTCTGTGTCGAATAAATAAGATCTTTTTTTTTTTTTTAAAAACCCACAGCACATTCCAAACACTGGGAGAAAGACTGAAGCAGCCTCATAGTAACATAAGTTGCTATGTTCAGTATACACTGAACAGCCTCAGTGTAACGTAAGATTTCTCAGCACGTCGCACTGATCCCATGTGGAAAGGACAATATATCGAATTTCTTGGGTTAAATAAAATACATTACTAAGACTAATTTTACTTGTTTCTTACCGTTTTTTTAATGCAGCCACTTGAAAATTTAAAATTAAATACGTGGCTCAGGTGGTCTTTCTACCGGACAGCTCTGGTCTAAATACCTAGAACGTTTCTCTAAATATCTGATCACTCCAGATACTCCAAATATCAACACTGTTCTGAGGAGTGAAGTTCCTCTGCGTCCTCTAACTCTCGTGTTCTCTCTCTGGTTTTCTCTCAACAGGTTCGACTCTCCACGTAGCATGTCCAGGACCACGTTAATCACCAATTCCTTAATCTTTTGTCTCCCCTCCCACACAGTTTCCATTTTCTTTCCCACTTGCTTACCCCAGCCATCTGCAGTACTCCGGTTTCAGATATTTGAACTGTGTAGAATCTCTGTGTGTACAGACGTGTGCTTGGACTTCTCTCTTCCTGAGAAATCCCAAGGGGCCGATTCCAGAAGACCCACCCACTCCTGGGAACGAGGGCCAGGCCTAGGCCGTCGGGTGGTCTCTGGGCCGTCCCCGGAGCCTCCGGAGCCTCCTTCCTTGGCAGTCCTGTCCCCCAAAGGCCCTAAGGAACCATTCCCTGGCCGAGGGAAGGCGACCACAACCAAGTGCCGTGGAGGCGGGGCAATGGTGCTCCGTTGCAACTGTCTGGTTTCCTGCAAAATAAACACATTCCTTTATATTTTTAGGGAACAAAACAAAGTGCTGCTACAAGGTTCAAAATTTTCATTCTGAACACTTTTCCGAAATAAAGTACCCCAAAGAAGCATTTTGAATACCCCGGTCACATCTTTGGAGCTGTAAAAGACACCTTTTCGTAGGGCACCTGTTAAAACGCAAAGCAAATTTTTCTCTGAGGCAAAAAAACAATCTGACAGTAGCCATGTAGAATTTGTTCAGTTTCACACATCTAGGTAAATGCAAAAAGTCGTAATATCCACCGGAGCCGCTTGCTACCAAACCTGCCGCGACTAGTCTCAGCCAGCCCGGTTTGAACAGCCTTCCTTCAGAAGTGTTGAAAATGCTGCAAAGTTGGAGGATTGGAAATGGGGCAGCCCGCCCCTCATGGCTCTCTGTCCTCCTCCCTGATCCCGCCGATGGCCCCCTGCCTCTCTCCGTAGGGAACCATCTTAAGCCTGGAGGGTGGGGGCGGTTGAAATGCAGGGTCAATTCCAGCAGTTGGTAAAGGAAGCCTTGGGGCGGGAAAGTGACTGACAACTTTTTGTGCCTACGAATAAGTTGTTATTTTAACCCTTCGTTGCTGAATGTTTATTAGACTTCTCTCTTTGGCATCAGATAAATCGATTTCATCTTCTTAGGCAGAATGCGAAGGAATCAGTATGGATGGATTTTTTTTTTTTACACTTAACGATTGTTTTTTTTTTTTTTTTTTCAACATACACATTTAAAGCTGAATCAACTCTTTCCTCCAGCTGATTTGAAAAGAATTGATTTCCAAGTAGGAAAGTCTTCAGGGAAGCTGACAAGGATTCAGTTAACTAACTTAGTCTTGTGTGCTGCTACTAGTTTTGACCAATTTGACGGTACATCAGTGACAACCAGACCGACATCAGTGAGAGCACCCATCTGATCTTGGTGCCCGTCCAAGCTGAGCGAGCTGGCTCTGTCCCTGCTGCTGTCACCACTGGAATGAAGTGTGGGCCGGGGAGACACTGAGCTTTCTCTTTACTGTGTGAGTTGTAGTTAGAGAGTGTGTGCGTGCGTGCGTGTGTGTAAAGCACTGAGGACTGTGAATCGACTTCCAAACTTTTCTTGTATAAAATTCACCTGACACAGCAAAGCTGCTTTGACTTAATTTATTTGTTAAACGTTGCACTTTGTTTATATGTGTTTTTTTTGGGGGGGGGACTAAGGAGAAAGAGGAGGACTGATTCTACTGAAGTATTTATTTCGCAAAGATGATGATTTTGCATTCATTTACACTTTAAAAAAATCTTTTGATTTCCATGTGTCGCCGGTACTTGCCCAATGCAGCTGCTCCGTGGTGATTTGCAGTCTGGTAGAGGGGTCCTTGGAGGGCAGCCAGGTTTTGCCAACTTCACCAGGTACTAACGTATGCCGTAGATCATAATCTTGCTGTGAATATGCTTGGCTCTGATCTTAGAAGCTAAAACATTGGTCTTGGAGAGGATTGCCAATTAATAGTTGTTACGTCACTCTTGTCTGTTATGCAACTGTATTTATGTGTGGAAATTGAACAAAGATCAATAATTCTTTTGGGGCACTCTCTTGTTAATAGATTGTTTTAAATTCTCCCCATAGTAACTTTTCCCTGGGTGCCCCTTTTGTATTTCTAAAGAATTGCTTGGGCTTTTCATGTTTCAAAAAAGAGCCACACGTTTCATTGGATATTTCTTGATCTCCACAAGGGACTCACAAAATTCACATGACTTTTATTCACGGAGAGAGTTAGCTTTGATGTCTCCTAAAGATAATCCTGCTACTTGCTGATCAGCCAGTCAGTTCACCTAGCTTCAATCTTTAGAGGACCTCAAAACTAACTTTCCTACACTGTGACTAAAAGGGGGGGGCGGATGATTGGAATGGATTATACAGCATATTCAAGCAGATCCCTAAATATTACTTTATATGATAAACTAAGACCAGGACCATATCCTCTATAGGCCAGTTTCTCAAAAGCCACATTTATGCAACTTTTTCATTTTTAAAAAATTCTTACTCCTTTACATTTATACTCTATAAAAACCGCACTTCTGAATGGCTGAGCCTATGATTATGTTTTTGGTTGTATGCTACTTTCTGCGGGAGAGAGAGAGAGAGAGAGAGAACAGGTGTTTCTCCTCTGTGAATAATTTTATATCTCATGCTAATTCTTGAAAGTTTACTTTTTGATGCTATAAGGAATAGCCAGATGGTTTATACAAATAATCTCTACCTGGAATGTTAAATTAGAGAAATGCTGTTTGGGATATCAAGATTTATGGTTGGATTCAACTTAACCAACTGCGTTTTTATAATGTAGTATATTCCTTCAATGACCGTATTATCAGTTGGCAGAGTGCTTTTGAAACTTAAGAAAAAGATTTATGGTTGGAGACTAAAATATATTAATGCCAAATGGGTTTTGGTCAGTTAACAGAGAATCCTGTACCATCGCATCATCTCTTCAAATGTTACACAGTTTGCTTGTTTGAATGGCAGGTGGTAGGGAGAACAGGTGGAGTAAGACTTAAAGAAAATAGTATCATGTGATTACAAAAATTAGAATTTATAGTAATATTGGAATAAACGAAGAAATAAAAATCTTTGTCTAGAAGGTAGCATC
This sequence comes from Procyon lotor, assembly GCA_028646535.1. Classification (NCBI taxonomy): domain Eukaryota; kingdom Metazoa; phylum Chordata; class Mammalia; order Carnivora; family Procyonidae; genus Procyon; species Procyon lotor. The sequence goes on along the minus strand of CM053605.1, from coordinate 69,477,783 downwards.
CAGTGACTTTTTGATGCCCTAACTTCACATGAAGGAGTGATATTTCTGTCCAAGGCCAGACCGAGCCATCACCAAGACTCATGGGGAACTACCAGTTCTCTTTTCCTAGAGGCATAACTAAAAGCAAATAAAAGTCTTAACAGTCCCCTCTTTGAAGTGGTTTTTTTGTGTGTGTGTTGTTGTTGGTATTTTTTTTTTTTTTTTTTTTTAGCAGGGCAGAAGACATTTAGAGACACATTGGGGAAGTTTGTCACTGGAAGGGGGCAGGGGGAGGATTTCACTTCATTGTCTCACTCCTAATATCTTGCGCGAGCTAAAGGAACCATCGTAGTCTAAGATGGTTTCATTTAACACTAACAACTTAGCCTTTTTCTAAAAGTATTGAACAAGGGCCAGGTAACTGCCAAAGGAAGCCTTGCTCTATGAAGTCTGCTTACACATTTACATCTTGTGTACCAGTTTTAAAGACTTTTCGTCATGTGCAGCTATAAGGGGAATAGGGCATTTTGTAGGATCATATATGTCTAGTGTGTAAAGTATGTAATGTGTACTGCAGATGTGTGTTCTCTGGGCTTTATGTATCTGTACAGTGGTTTCATTAAAAAAATTTGTGGACAAACTTGTTTTGGTGGTTTGAGGGGGGAAATGGCCGTTTATACCACGTAATGATGCTGTAATATATGGTACTTGTAACAAAAGATCTGGAAGTAACCCTCCCCTGGCCCGTGGAAAATTTTTGGTTATCCTCTAGGTTCTAAAATGAAGATGTATGGATACTCTGGCAGACTGCATGTTGTATAATTTGAAAAATACTAAAAGTGGAAAATAAAACTGAGTTAAACTTTGTCTGGTCTGTTTTTTTTCTTGAGTCATCCTAAAGGCATTCTCACTGAAGGCCTCAGTGCCAGGGTCAGGACGAACCATTGTTTGGCCTCGAAAGAAGAGTTCGTTTCAATGGACAACCATGACCTTTCTGTTTCCTTCTTGGCTCGAATATCTGTTTTTATTTATTTTTTAGTGAGGAACCCAGAAAACCTGACATCTGTTCCTTAAGCACCGAAACGAGAGCAACTGATAGAAATAAGTATCTTAAACTTTTTTTTTTAAGGTAAGGTTGAGATAAAGGTCAGCAGACCAGGGTAATAGCTGAATCTCTTCTTGCCCAAGTAAGGCACTTACCGCAACAGTAGGTAAGCATTGCGATGTTCTTCAGCGAATGCGTCAGAGCCCTACCCATGTTGAACGCTGGAAGACAATTGGCATCTTTTGAGAAGAGTTGGCATGTTTGTGTTCCTGTTTAATCTACTGAGAGTGTTGCTGTGTAGTCTGAGGTCTTAGGAGAGGACATTGGAGTGTGAAGCTTTTGGAGAGTAACGAAAGGCAGGCTGCAGGGTGGTTAGATCTGTGAGCAAGGAGACTTCCGCAGCTCTGGTCACTGGAACCCTGTGGCCACACAGGCATTGCGTATGAGAAATACCCTCATGCGTGGTTGGCTTAATGTTGCGTGAGAGCCAAACAGTAAACTGCTTTGATCAATTAGAAACGGGAAGGATGGATGCCAAATGAACGTTTGGTAAGTGGAATTGAGGGCACAGCAAATGATGTGCTTTTATGACGCCTTCCCCATCTTGCTTGAAATTGCGATTCTCCAAAGAACTCGGAAGAGGCCGTTTTCCAGATATTAGATTGTTAAAGGTGACTTATGTAGTAAAACTTTCAATGTGGGTAATATTTAGGCTGAAGCTCTGTATTTAAGATGAGAAGGGAGTCCTCTGAAAGAACCCGATGACAGTGAATTTCAGCATCAGTGGGAAATGACCCCACAGGTCCCAGAATGCAGGGGTTCTGCAATGCAGGAGGACTCCATAGACACCCTGTGTTCCCCGGGTTCCTGCAAGTCTTTCTCGACATTTCCCATTCTATGGAGCTCTGAATGATGCTCAGGCTATGCCTGGGGAGTACAGAGCTGGTGAGCATCTGGGCGAGAATGTGGAGCTGAAGCGGTAGCCTGCAAAGGTAATTACGTAAATACAAATGACGTTTGTATTGCGGGTGTAACTGTGGCATTTTTGACAGGTTACATCTTGTGATTTGTCTTCTCTACATAGTAAATGGAACAGAAGTAGGAGGCCTCTCTCAGGTGACATGTCAAGTGAAAATGTGGGCTCACTTGACAAAAGGCAGCCCGAGCCATGGGGTTTTTACTTTCCCTCCAGCGATTGCTGGTTCCTCATCCAATCTGCAAAGAACCCCCCAATTTCTGTGTGGTTAGTTGCATTCACAGTAGTCAGACTTGCAGAGAAGCCCTGTTTCCACTTACGGTGCTGTGGATGGCGAAGCCTGGAATCCTCCATCCTCTTTGCTTCTGCAGTGCCAACGGCTGTTTGGGTGCCCTTCCCGGTCTGGCACCCTCCAAAGCCTCACCCCTCCCATGACCAGACTGCCCATGATTCCCATAGGACCGCTCTTCAAAAACTATACCTCAAGTCCTATCCTACTTAAGAATGTATACATCAAACTAGAGAAATTGGATGCCGATGCTGACAGCCCCCAAAATTCAAAATGCTCAGAGAGGGGCCCCTGAGTGGCTCAGTGGGTTAAAGCCTCTGCCTTCGGCTCAGGTCATGATCTCAGGGTCCTGGGATCGGGCCCCCTCTGCTCAGCGGCGAGTCTGCTTCCCACTCTCTCTCTGCCTGCCTCTCTGCCTGCTTGTGATCTCTCTCCCTCTGTCAAATAAATAAACAAAATCTTTAAAAAAAAAAAATGCTCAGAGAGCTGCAGGAAGGAGCCAGTGAATGCCAGAGACTGGTCTGGCTGTGTGCCAGCTACTGTTTTAAGTGCTTTACATGTATTAATCCATCTAATCCTCCTAATAACCCCACGAGGTAGGCACCATTTCTCCACTTTAGTGGGGAAGGAAACAGGCACAGAGAGGCTTGGTCACTTGCCCAAGGCCTCACAGCTTGCAGGAGGAGTCAGGATTGAAACCCAGGCAGTCTGGTCCCAAGGTCTGTGGTGTGTGTGTGTGTGAGAGAGAGAGAGAATGACCAGCAACTAGCTGCAAAAATTATTTTGTGAAGAATTTATACAAAGTCTTACATCTTTGCAACTTTTCTTTTTTCTCCTTTCAGAGGAATCTGAGAATTCCTTGTTGAATTGTGTTAAGCAGTCAAATGCATTTAGGAAAGAATCGTCAAAACAATAATGACAGGATGCCCCACAGAAGGGGAGCCTGATAAGGCCCCTTCTGAAGGAAGTCTGTGCCCCACCAGCTGTCAGGACCTTTCTTCCATGTCACACTTAGAAGGCTGCAGTCATTCCTGTTGGTCCCATACAGGTTGCTGTAAGAATTTAACTTCATTCATGTTGGTTTTTTTCCTTTTCAGGGCATTAATGATCTCTGGTTGTGTTTTAAAATATATAACCTGTGTCCGCTGCTGTTTAGGCTCCCATAAAGCAGGGTTCTCTTGCCCCATCTGGCCCGGCTGACTCTGATGGGAGGTCTGAGGGGCACTGGGTGGGTTTTACCTCACCTCCAGCCTTGTCAGGATGATTAATAGAGTCCCATTTTAATGCTTTAAGTTTAGAAGAAGTACACATGCCAACCATACCACACATGCATCTGCAGGTCCGACTATAGAAAGGGGCAGAAACAAAACAAGTGGGGTTCCCTTGTGAGCAACCCCCCCCACCCCGCTTTACCACAGACTCCATCTACCTGTGCCTCTCCCGTCTGAGGGTGCTTCTGATTGCGGAGCTTGGGAGGAAGGCTGGCGGCGTCTAGGTCACGGGCGGCTACCTCCTTCCAGCAGGCTTCTCCCCTGCCCACCCCAATCACCAGCCTGGCCTCTTTACTGCCCTGCAGCGCCCCCTTCTGGCACATGCGTGCAAAGGCGAAATACCCCTGGAGCAAGGGCTCTCAGCAATGGCACTGCTGAGTAATTCCAAATGAAAATAACGACGGACTTGGGACCTGGATCCCACTCTGCTTCGCACTGGCCAACAGTTGACGTCGTTTAGGTGTGCAGCATGTCAATGGCCTCATCTCCATACCTGAATTACGGAGACGTTCAGCCCACCCCTCTCTACTCTTCCCGTTTGGTTGGAGGATCAGACGAGACATTGCGTGCAAGCATTCTAGGAAAATGCTGCTTAAATGGAAGAGATTGCTGTGTTAAAAGGAAAAAAAAAAGTCAACTGAGTACGTTTTAAAAATCTTACTGGCTTTGTTCAGTGATTCATGAATTGGGCCGCGTGAATCTAGCAGATAGAAAGGAGCTCCGAGGAGTGGTACAGAATGAAAGGCTCACAGGCCAGAGGGAGTGGGAACAAAGAGGCAGGAAGCAGAGTGGTTCAGGCAAGGTCACTTTCCTTCAGGGGGTGGCAGAGGTCTGTAGGGAAGATAACCGACTGGCTGACTAGGGGATTCCTAGTTGACTGCTTTAAGGGTCCATTTCTGGGAGAGCTGAAACTGTAATTAAGTGTCGGTTTGCACTTAGGATAAGTGACTTCTTTTGGGTCTGTTGTATTGTTCTTCATAGTAATTATCAAAAACTTCCTAGAAGAAGGTATTTCTGGCGAGGCCTTTACCCATCACCCCTGCTACTTAGTGTAGGAGACCCTGGGAATCATATGATCTACCTGGGGAGTCAGATCTCCTTGGAGCCCTCTGTGTAGGGTTCTTCCTTTCCCACTCGTCCCCCCACCTTCCTTTGGGGGGGAAAAGCTGCTCTTAGGCTGTTTCACAGGGATAGAACATTCCCTACCCTCCCGATAATGGCAGTGAGGAGGGTTTGGGGCCGCTGTTCATCTCTGTGCCTGGTGACCGTTCGCAACCCGGGCTCTTGTGCATGCTTTGTGCTCGAGGTCCTTACACTGCCTCACGAATCAAGTCCACTCTGCGTCTCAGAAATCTCAGCTCCTTCCGAGAGCCTACATCCCAGCAGCATCCTTTATTGGAGCCGAACAAACTCCCCAAAGTGAGACGAGAGGCACTCAAGAAGTCACCCAGCAGAGCCGGAACACAAAAGCACACTCAGATTCTGCCGGCATCTGGAAGCAAGCCGTCTGCTGCCCCTGCTAGGAAGAGCCCGGCGTCTGAACCGCTCCTGGCCCCACACGGGAGGCAGGTACTCGACCCGCATGGGCCCTTCTGTCCTCAGCATACGCGCCAGCTGCTCCTAAACATGTGACTCGGGGCATGACCTCTGCTTTCTGCTTGTCTCAGTTCAGGACGTAAGCCTAAGAGAAAACCAAAATCCGAAGAGGTGAAGTCCCCTGTCCAGGGTCACAGGATTAGTTTGGCTCTAGAGCCCACGTTCCTTCTATTACAGTCCTCTGTTTGCCCGTCTCGATTTTCTCATTCCTGATTTCTCCTATGACTTGTAAGTCAATAGTGCCTTTTTAAAAAATATTTTATTTAGTTATTAGAGAGAGAGTAAGAGCGGGAGAGAGAGAAAGCATGAGTGAGGTGAAGGATGGGGAGGGGGAGAAACAGGCTCCCCACTGAGCAGGGAGCCCAACACAGGGCTTGATCCCCAGACTCCAGGATCATGACCGAGCTGAAGGCAGACACCCAATCAACTGAGCCACCCAGATGCCCCAAAAAGTGCCTTTTAAAGTGGCTTTCACTTTATTAAGCCAACAAATTGGAGAGTTCTTGAAAGAAAGAAAGTGTACATCACCAGTACTTGGAGTAGAAAGGAAGGCTCTGAGACATTAGGAATCACCTGTTTCCACCCAGCAAGATTAATCGACCCCCCACCTCACCCACGGAGAACAGGAGCCTGGTGCACCTGCTCTACCTGGAGATCAACAACCCTCAGCCTGCAAAGCCTGAGGCTCATCACAGGAGCTGCAGTGGTGATGGGTGCCTCTCTGACATCATTGCAAGGGAAGGTCTGAGACACACAGTCCTATGTCACATGTGTACCGTATGCCAGGAACCTGGTGATCAAGAGTGGACTCCGGTAGTTTATAGACCAGAGTTCCAGTAGTTCCCACTCTTCTCTATGTTAATCGAGAGCCGCTGGTACTATGCATGGCTCATGATAATAGCTAGTTTTTCAGGCGCATTCTGGAATCTTCACAGGGTCTGGTTGAGAGTGGTACCGTTATCCTCCCCGTATACGGATGCAGAAACTGTGGTATGGAGAGGTTTAAGTGCCCAACATCACAGAGCTAGGGAGTGGTGGGACTGGCTCTAGAGTCCATATTCTTAACCATGAGGCTAAGGTTTCCCTGGGTTACATGGTTATCAAGGCATACGGACAGACAAGGCTAAAATCACGTTTCACTCCCCGACCAGAGCGTCTTCACAAACCTAAGCCACATACATACAGAAGCAGTTGAAATCTCCATGTGATGAACTCAAATTCTTCTGCTGGAATGTTAGCATTCATTCTTTCTTTCTAGAAATATTGGAGCACCTGCTTTGTACACAGCATTGTTTTTCAGAACTGGAGAAAAGTGGTGAATAAGACAAGACAGAGTCTTTATTCTCTTAGAGGCAAATTATGTACTAGTGAACACCACTTTCTAATATAATTTAATACGTTTAAGTGCTATGAAGGGAATAAAACAGAGCGCTGTGATAGCAAGTGGCTTGTGTCTGCTTTGAATGAAGTAGTCAGGGAAGGACTCCCCGCGGGTGACTAAGGGAGCCAGCATACAAAGATCTGGAGACAGTTTCAAGCAGAAGGGATAGTAAGTGCAAAAGTCCTGAGGAAGATTTTACTTGGTGTGTCAGTGGTAATCGAACTCTGATCTTACACAAAGAATTTTCTCCATGATGGCATCCCATTTCCTCATTGACCTAGCAAAGAGGATCAATACGTTGGTGTTACCTTCAAAAGTAAGAAGTAAATTTGGAATAATCAAGGACTTCTTTCCTGGGTTTAGAGGTACAACACAGAAGACATTTGGACATTTTTGTACCACTCAATTTTGTAAGCAGACCCATAAATTTATAGTCCATGTTTCAGTGCTTGCTCTGAAACCCAACTAAAAGAGGACAAGCAATCCCCAGCTGATGTGTTTTAGAAAACCAAGCAGATTCATACTGATTGGTGGGCCCTGAGAGTGTAAGGAATTGTACGAGGCATAAATATGGAAAAACTGATTTGCTGCCCAGCTTTAGGGTCAAGCACAGGCCTGAAGGGGCCCCGTGCACCTTTTTATAGTCTTTTCTCAGAGAAACACACCTTCTCCAGTGTGCCACCTTGGAAATTTTGCTTGCTGGCCTTGTGTGTGAGAGGTGTGCCCACCACGCTTCGGGGAGGTTTTTTCGACTTTCTACTACTTTAGGATTCTGTGATTGGGGAACATCAAAAACCCCAAGAACACCTATGTATCCTCAGCTGCCCTTGGTAAGCATGGAGAGAATTTCACCAATCGAAAAGAGAAGACTCTCAATTTTGTCTGGTCATTCTTGAGCTGACATTTTTGGATGTTCCTGAAACCTAACTTTGATAAATCATCCTGGCTGCCTGCAGCCGCTGTCTCTTCTGTTTTTTGCTTCAGACTCATTCCTTGCCAAGATCTGCCAGGAAAGACGTGGTTCCCACCGGGGGCCTCACACAACTAAATGGCACCAGACCGAAGTGCCCTGTTCAGTGCCTAATTAGCCTGTGGCTGTAGGAAGTGGAACAAAGCGTCTACATTTTTGTAGGATGTCACTTGAAAGTGTTCACTGAATGGCCTCAGCTGTTCAAATAGTAAATCCGAATACGGTGGGGTGTGTGGAGGGGGCAGGTCCTGGGGGGAGGCAGTCCTGGCAAGAAAGGTCTAGGCCTCCTTGAGATTTCAAGGGCTAACACAAAGGTGGCGCACATTTTTTTTTCTCAAAATAGAAGGCTGATTTCAAAATGGGTGAAGGGGAAAGGGAGGTACAGTCTTCCAGTTATGGGATGAATAGGAATGAATATGGAATGAGTAGGACGTGGGGATACACACGGCACTGGCATTGGACTAGTGGTATGCTGACTGATGCTTGCGACCCTCGTGAGTACAGCTTAACGTATAGACTTAGGAATCACTATGTGGTATGCCCGAAACCAAGGTCACGCTGTGTGTTACCTGCACTTCAATTAAATAAACAAGTAGAAAAAAGAAGTTTGAAAAAAAAAAAGCCTTCTGTTGTACTTAGAATGCTGCTCATGGGAAGCTTGGCTGTGGAGAGAGGAGTATTTCTCTTCTTTTGTTCAGAGGAGGTGAGGGCTTGACTCAGAGGGGAGGGAGGCTGGTCTGTGGATGCTGGATGGAAGCTGCTTCAAACTGAACGGGTCCCCGGGGCTTATTTCTGCACCCGAGTAATGAGAAGTTGGATGAGATCAGTTTCCTAGGCTTGCCTGTAGGCGAGTAGCACTCTTATTCAAAACCCTCTGCTGTCCTGATTCAGAATTCTCAGAATTCAAATTCCCAACCTATGTCTGGAGCAGGCGTCCCCGGTGATCCCCCTCCTCACAGATGTCTGGGAACAGTGGCCTGCACCCCTCTGACAAATCTTCCTTCCACCTGTAAGCCTCTATGCTAAGGCTCGAAGGCAGGGATTCCTAACCAGTTCTGAGACCCAGACCTCTTTGCAAATTTAAGGACAGCTGCGATGCTCTCCTTCGGGAAAATGCATGTAGACACAGAATGCTGAATCCAGTTCCAGGGTCTATGGACCTGGGTTAAGAGATAATACCCTGAAGTCAGCTCTCAGAAGAGATGCTAAGCGCTTGGAACTGTGCCTGGAATAAAGTAGCAACTCACTGAAGGTTGTTCTATGTATGCCTCCCAGCTCCTGTTATATACTAGTACTATCTTCATTTTATAGATGAGTAAACTGGGGCATAGAGAGATTAACATACCCTATTAAGTGGTGGCTGGATTTGAACCCAACCCATCTGATAACAAAGCCAGTGAACTTAAAATTCTGGGTAATCTAATAAAGTGATTATCAGATTTGCCTACCTGAATTCATGGCTCTTTCTTTCTATTGCTCACCACTCTCCTACATCTCTCCTGCATTTGTTATAATTAACTGAGCAGCTACTATGTGCCAGGAACTATCCTAGGTACTTCGTATGTATTGTTTCATTGAAAAATGTGCTCAGAAAATGATGTACAGTATTGAGGACACACACTGAGTCCTATGTAAAGGTAGGGAAAAAAAGGTAAACAATATCCCAAGGCCCAGAAATTTTTTGGTTGTCCTTTGGATACTTTCTCTTTCACTATACAATCAGAGAACTAGAGAGAGAGAGAAGAAACTGAAGATTTCCCCCTAGTTCAGATATCATTTTCCCAGGGACTGGCAGAGAATAGTAACATGCATGGTCATTGGCAAGGATTAATTCATTCTAGATTCTTAAGAAGTCTATCAGTGGTTTGTCCTACTTTCAGCACTTTCATGTGTTACCAGACATTAGCTGGCTCCCTTTGCCTGTCTGAGCCACATTAAAGGAAGTACAGGAACTGTTTACTGAGCAGGTGCTTTGTGCTGGCACTGTGCTCAAGCACTTTAACTGCATTCTTTCACTTAACCTCACAATGGTATCAGACCTTCGTATTTCAGATCCCCCTTTCAAGCCAAGAACTTCCAGCAGAGATCTTGTCTGATTTCATGCCTGCAGGTTTTCCAAGTGAGAGAAATACACAATTAGACAATTAGAGAACTTACCCAGAGCTACTCAGCAGGCCCTGGGCAGGGGGAGGAGAGAGAATGGAGCGGGGAGAGAGAGAGAGAATGAATGAATGCCAGGGCAGAACTTGTGCCTTCCTAATGATGATTCCAAGGCCTGTCTGGGTGGCATCCTTTACCAGACTGGCCTAGCCAAGATCACACACCTAGTGGGAGGATCCTAAATCACAGGGGCTCACACGCTCCTCTGAGTGAAACCAATACACAGGAAGGGCCGGGCCACTTTGCATGGGTGAGAGCTGGAGGGGCTCCCAAGCTCAGTCCCATGTGCTGGTGCAAGTGGCTGGTCCCAAGGGCAGGACCCTTCACAGCCCCACCTCCCCCCCACCTCATAGGGAGTACTGCCGGGGTAGGGCACACCTAGGTGGGGCATGCTCTGTAACTATTTACCAGGCTGGCCTTGCCCACTGTGAGGCAACTAACCGGGCCCTACCACTTCGTAAACACCCATCTGTGCCAGACTCACTGATGAGGCAGGATGGGGGGAGGGTTCCAGGCCCTAAGAATGTTGAGCCTATTGTTGGGGGGTAGGGGTGGAGCAGACCACTTGGCCCTGACCTCACCTTAACAGACAGCCTCTAATTATGGCTTTGAGATTTAATAGACAACCAGAGAAGTGTACTGAAATAGTTCTGAGTAGGAATGTTCTCCATGTAGTTTTAAAGTTGTGCAGTGTTTCCTGTAGTGCACTTATAATGGATTTTTTTTTTTTTTTAAGATTTTGTTTACTTATTTGACAGAGATCACAAGTAGGCAGAGAGGCAGAAAGAGAGAGAGGGAAGCAGGTTCTTTGCTGAGCAGAGAGCCCAATGCAGGGCTCGATCCCAGAACCCGGAGATCATGACCCGAGCCAAAGGCAGAGGCTTTAATCCACTGAGCCACCCAGGTGCCCTATAATGGATTTCTTTAATGAATCTTGAGATTAATGTGTGAATAGCAGCATCACACATCATTGTGTGTGTTAAGGCTATTCATTTACTCAATGGAAAAAATATGCCACACTCTTTGTATCCTATTTTTTTTTAAAGATTTTATTTATTTATTTGACAGAGAGGAGAGAGGTCACAAGTAGACAGAGAGACAGGCAGAGAGAGAGTGGGAAGCAGACCTGCTGCTGAGCAGAGGGTCCGATCCCAGGACCCTGAGATCATGACCTGAGCCGAAGGCAGAGGCTTTAACCCACTGAGTCAGGTGCCCCTGTATCCTGTTTTGACACATGTTTTTGTTTCTTTGTTTAAATGGAATTTATTTATTTTTTTTAACTGAACATGGGGCTCAAACTCACAACCCCAAGATCAAGGGTCTATATTCTATTAACGGAGCCAACCAGGTGCCCCAAACCTTTTTTTTTTTTTTAAACTGTCAGAGCCTCAGTAAGTGTGAGTGGCTCAAATCATACTTGCCCTCTGAGAGGCCCAGAAAGACCACCGATTAGAGATCTCAGCAGAGGACCAAATGCAAGCCCCATTTCTGTACAAGTTTTATCCCCACTCAAGGCTTCCTGGTTACAGCACCCATTATCACCATGAATGCCCAAGGCTTAGCTCTGGTACTAGTTGGGGGATCCTGGCTCAGTCTTACAAACTCTGGGCTGTTTCCACAAATGCAAGGCTGGCAGGACAGCATTATATTTCTGATTACCCCTGCCTGTGACATCTTCAGAAGTTAAAGACTTGGTTGACAGCCTATAAAGATGCCCAGGGGGTGTAGACCTCCTTCAATGGGAGGGGAGTAAGCGGTACTGAGAGTACAAGTGGCTTGGAAGCCTGACCTCTTGATTCTGGCTTCTCACTGATAAAGCAGGACAGATACTGGAACAATTCTGGCCTGTAGAGACCAGCAGAAGGCTGGACTCAGAAAACCCAGGCACACCTCATTTGTGCACCAAGCATTAACTGAGCACATACACTGTCTTGGACTTGTTCAAGTCTCTGGTTATTTAACAGTGGACAGAGGAGCTTCCTTCCTTTTTGGGGGGGAAGGATATCATACCTGAAATGATCTTATTTATAGCTGCATGTTATTTTACAGAAGGGTTGGGGGTCCTGTGAGCCGCCGTGGGTGAGGTGCAGATGGCTTAGTGTGGGATGGTCAGAAAGGGCCCGACTTCTTCAAGTTCTGAACTGAGTCAGATGTGCCCTTGGCCCAGGCATTTTCACCCCGAGGGTCTCTGTTCTGGTTCTCGGCTTTGCATCCCACCAATAAAGGGGTTGGCTTCCACTCTTCGCACTGGCTTGGTCGCTTGGTCCCGTCAGGCTCAAGCTCTGTGTTCCACTTCCCGCGTGGGCCAGGCTGGAACCAGGCCGGGCCGCGGCTCCCCGCCGCCTCGCAGGCATTGAGCGACTCGGCTGTCACCTAACATGTGGTCGCCCGGGCCTCCCCTTGAGCCGGCGAGGACCCCTGAGGTTCCCGGAGGAGGCTGAGCCCCGGGCGGCTCCCACCTGTCCCGGCCGGGTCCCCTCGCGGGCGCCCCAGGTGGCTCAGGCGGGGAGGAGCCGCGCCCCGCCCCGCCCCGCGCGGCCGCAGCCGACGCCGGGTCCCGGCGGGCGCGCTCGGAGCCGAGGCCGGGAGCCGGGCTGGGGCGCCGAGAGGCCCCGCGGGCGCGGGCGGCGCAGGTGAGCGGGGAGGGCGCGGCCAGCTGGGGGCGGTGGTCGGCCGGGGCTCGCGGACCCCGCGCCGGGGACGTGCGGGACCGCGCGGCTGCGGCGGGCCGGTGGAGGGCCGCGGGGCCGCGGAGGGGCGGGGGTCGCCCGGGGGCGAACTACTGGGAACACCTGGGCGGGGCGGGGCGGGGGCCCGCGGAGGGTCTCCGGCTCGGCCAGGGCGCGGCGGAGCGTCTGCGTGGCGCTGGTGGGGAGCGGAGAGCCTGGGGGACCGGGCTGCTGGGGAGAGCCCGAGCTGGGGCGGGGGTTCGGGCCGCGGACGAGCACCGAGGAGCTCCTGCCTCTCCCTCTGCGGCGCCGCACCGGGCCCGCGTCCTGCCGCTGCTCTGCCCGGCTCTTTACTTTTGGTGGTAAAGGAAAGACCGACGCGGCCGGGTTAGTTCGTTCCTTGGGGCTCCCGAAGAGCTGAATACGCTCGGCTGCTCTGACTCCAGGCGCCTTTGGTGGGAACACTGCAGGTCTGTGTGCCCTGGGGCGCTGTGGAGGTGAGGGTGGAGGTGGACGGATGCTTCCATCTCCCAGGACCCAGCGCTCCAAGGGAGAAAGGGGAAAAAGGTCTAGAGTGCTGTTTAAATTCTAGCTACTAGCTATGTGACCTTGAGCAACTTACTTCACTTCGCTGATGCTCAGTTTCCTCAAAGGCAAAATGGGTATTGTAGTCATTAAAATAGCTTTAAGTTATCTGATGTTCATAAAGTGCCTAGCACAAAGCTTGATGAAAGTTCTCTCCATTTTTTCCCTGCGTGATGAGGTAACACTTTATGCCTCCTAGATGTCTCCCACACATTTCTGAACAGAAGGGAGATCGGGGAGGCTCAGATTACCCTCCTTTAGGGGGAAACCTGAGTGGTGGTGGTGGTGGTGAGGGATGTGTGTGAGTGAGTGTTTTGGGGGTGGCATTTTTTTTTCTTTAACCATTCTGACTTGTTCACTGCTAGGTTGCTTTCAGGCTCTTTTACTTCCTGATGCCATCCTAGAGGCAGTAGATGAAGAAGTGAAGATAGAGGGGTGTTATCAGCTTGCTTTCCTCATTATCAACTGTGTTTGTCAGAATTCTTTTGAGTTGGGTGTTGGTCACTTGAAAATTGCCTCATGCAATATAGAAATTGGGTCCCATAAGTGAAAAAGGCTGAGGGTTTTAGCTTCAGGCATGGCTACATCCAGGGGCTCATATGAGGTTGCAGGGATCATATTCTCTCATACATGTCTTGACTCTTTTCGCCTTCTGTGTTGACTGGTTTTTAAGAGGAGGTGATAAATAGTGCTGGCACCTTCAGGTTTATCCACTTCTTCAAGGGGCAGGAGGGGGATGTCTCTCTCTTCTTCCAGCTCTTTCGTCCTTATAGCAAACCTTACTGATATGCTAGACCAGAGCTGAGCCAAGCCATCTCCATGGATAGGTAGTGGGTTTCCACAATAGCAGTGACTACTTTACCCAGGTGCCACCAGTGCCTGGGGGATCGGCTCAGCTCCAGTTCAGCTGCTGGAACTGGGGAGGGGCAGTCCCTGGTGAGAAGTCTGTTCCGGGCAGATAAAAATAGTACATGTCTATTACACTATCTCTGCCTTTGCTCACCACCACCTAAACGAAGTCCATAGTAAGAGTGTAGACATCCTGGGTGCCATATTCAGTCTGTCAGTCATCAAGTCTTTATCCAAGGCATAGAAAGCATCCCAGGTGTTCATCCTTTCATTCCTTGTTTTGTTGATCATTCATTCAATAGGACCAAAATGGAGTTACTTATGCTACACCCAAACTGAGTCTTAATTTCAGTATGCCAGGGCCTCTGCCAAGGGTGAAAATGCTGCTTTGGAGAAGCTCACAGTCTGGTGGGAAAGGCAGATGTGCAGATAACAGCGCCTGGGACTGTTTAACTGTCTGGGGATATAGTGAAGACTTCCAAGGAGACTGCAGTTGAGCTCAAAATCGGAATTGGTAGGGCTTCTCTAGGAGAAAAAAGCCTGAGGGCCTTCCCAGGCCATTGTGGTGGGGGATCAGTGCTTGCGGTCCTAAGTTACGTGATTTAGGTTACTTTCCTGTCTCACCTAAGTCTGCAGGGAGGCGGTTCACAGTAGTCATGGCCCTCTGTTGGATTCTCTTGCTTTCCCCCGCTCGGCTCCATCATGGCTGCCAGTGATAACATCCAAAACAAGGGAGGCACGGTGTCTGTCTAGATAACAAAGGACAAAATTTCCCAGAAGTTCCCTAGGTCATTGGCCAGAATGGTCACAGACCCACCCTAAATCAGTCACTGGTAAAGGAGAAGAAGGTGGGCTATGATTGTTTCATTCACGCCGTCTTCTGGAGCTGAGAAAGGGGCTCAGCTTCCCTGAGCACATCGATGCCCCGTATCTGAACAAGCTGGAGTTCTGTTCGCAAGGAAGGAGGGGAGATTGCCTCTCAGGCTGTTAGGTAGACGGTCGGTCCCTGGTTTTTCCAGATGATGAAAGGGCTGGCCTGTGCGGGCAGTCAGGGGACGTGCAGGACACTAGAAGTGCAGGGTGTGGCTGAGGGGAGAGAGGAGCGTGGCGGGAGACACCGGTAGACGCACAGGTGGAGACTGGACTACTCTCTGTGTTAGATACCACTCTGGCTATCACTAAGAAGCATAAATCTTGGTCCCTTTCTTCAAAGAACTTACGCATCAAGACTTTTTTCTGAGTTTTGCATATTCCTGTTGGTAACAGCGACGTAACAGCGACGGTGGCTTACTCTATGGCGATGACTCTGTAGGGGTGGGTTAGGGTGGAGGAGTTGGGGTGGGGGTGGGGGGGGAGGCGGACAGGTATAGTTTGAAAAAGCCTCACAGCTGGTTCTGCACTCCCTGGCACCTCCCCTTCACCATCTCCCATGCTCCCTGTTGAGAACTCTTGCTTGTTCCAAATCATGGCTTCATTTCAGTATTGTTACCGGTCTTCAAACTAACAGGCTGGGACTTGGTGAAGATGCAGTTATGCAGTTAGTGGGAGATCCTGGGCAAGAAAACAGTTCTCCTGACAGTAAATCCACTGGGTGAATTATCTATAGTTGTCTTGGTAGGGAACCAGCCTCTACTGGCTATTGCTTTTAAAGCATTTGGCCTGGTTTCATTTGAAGTATGAAGTGAAGGTTTATTCTCTCTCTGGTTTCCAGCTGAGAAGTATGGCCTGAGCAGGCATGATATTAGGGGGAAAAAGACATTCAGTTGGAAGAAGAAGGTTATATATTGAATAACTTGATTTTAAAAGATTTCCTTCATGCAGAATCTCTTCATTTCTTTGTTATACTTCATATTGTTCCCAAACGTGATTTACCATGACTTACAAAATGTGGTACCAGGTGGTGAGAAATAAGTGAAGAAATATGAGCAAAGGGAAAATAATGCTGCTTCTTGTTTCCATTTGATATGGTGGATGTTGGTGGACATTTGGAGTTAGATTGGACAACAAGTTGTGCATCCTCCATATCTCATTGGCACAGAAATTGGTAAAAAGACTTGGTTACTAATCCTGAAAGGAAGGAGGGAGTGGAGGGCAGCATAGATATATTTTTTAACTTCTATTTTATTTTTTCAGTGTTCCAGGATTCATTGTTCATGCACCACACCCAGTGCTCCAGGCAATACGTGCCCTCCTCAATACCCACCACCAGGCTTGCCCAACCCCCAACCCCCTCCCCTCCAAAACCTTCAGTTTGTGTATCAGAGTCCACAGGCTCTCATGTTTCATCTTTCTCCTGGTTTCTCCCAATTCACCCTTCCTTTCCTCCTCCCAATGTCCTCCATCTTTTTCCTGATGCTCCACACGTAGGTGAAACCATAGGATAATTAACTCTCTCTGTTTGATTTATTTCACTCAGCATAATCTCTTCCAGTCCTGTCCATGGTGATATAAAAGTTGAGTATTCATCCTCTCTGATAGAGTCGTAATATTCCATTGTATACATAAACCATTCATTCATCTGTTGAAGGGCATCTTGGCTCTTTCTACAGCTTGGCTATTGTGGCCATTGGAGGGCAGCATATTTTCCACCAGCAGTGCTGTCACGGGATGGCCAGAATCATTGGAAAAATATGTAGGAATGGGGAGAGAAAGATGTCTTGGGCAGTCATTGGTTCACAAATATTTATTGATCATTTTCTGTGTACCAGACCCTGTTTTGGGTGCTAAGGATAAAAGAGTACACAAGAAAGACAAATCTCTCTGCTCGTCGCATTTATGATCTACTAGAAGGGAACCTATTTATTTATATCTGTCTCATATTTCAGGTGATGAGAAGTACTATAAGAGAAAATAAGTTGTTGTCAGAGGGGGAGGTTGGTGGAAAGGTGGGCAGAATGGTTGAAGGGGAATGGAAGATACAGCCTCCAGTTATGGAATGGATAAGTCACGGGGATGAAACATACAGCATAGGGAATATAGTCAATGGTATTGTAACAGCTTTGTATGATGACAACAGCTAGACTGGTGGTGAGCGTAGTGTAATATATAGACTTGTTGAATTAGTATGTTGTAAATCTGAAATTAAGATTACATTATATGTCAAATATACTCAAATTTTAAAAAATACCCTAAAAAAATAAAATAGGGTAAGAAAAGAGTGCAATAGTTGGAAACAAGCTGGGCATAGTGCTGGAAATCTTCAAGGTTATTCTTTCTCTGGTTTCCAGTTGAGAAGTATGGCCTGAGCAGGCATGATATTTAGGGGGAAAAAAGACATGCAGTTAGAAGAAGAGGGTTATATATTGAATAACTTGATTTTAAAAGATTTCCTTCATGCAGAATCTCTTTATTTCTTTGTTATACTTCACATTGTTCCCAAACATGATTTACAATGACTTATAAAATGTGGTAGCAGGTGGTGAGAAATAAGTGAAGAAATATGAGCAAAGGGAAAATAAGAGTCATTTCTTTCATCACTGGGTTCCAGAATTGTTTAGTTTTGGTATCAGGGAGAGGGAGGAAGTACGGTGATTAAAAATGTGATTCTTTCTCAGGGTTCATTATTTAAAATGTGAGAAAATATATTTTTATGCCTCAAAGTTTTAACTTTTTTTGTGTGTGTTTAAAGAACCAATTTTATTTGATAAGATATTAGTTTCTTTACGAAGGATTTATACAAAATTTATCTCCTGAGTTCAATGAAAACTAATAATTTCTTTTTTTTTAGGTCGATATAAACTGCATCAAAGGTTAACAGGGATCAAAAGGCTAATTCTGGGTCAAATGATATGGTACAAAAAAAAATTGGTGAGGAGTTTTGTTTGGACCCTTAAGGACTGGAAAAAGTATACAAATTCAAATAAAAATTTATAGCTTTTAAATGTTATGCAGTGGTAGTTTTGATTGCCCATTTTTTATTGGGTTGTTTGTTTTCTTATTGTTGAGTTTTGAGAGTTCTTTACATAATTTGGATATAAGTTCTTTGTCAGAAACGTGTTTTGCATGTATTTTCTCTCAAGGGTGAGAGAAAATTTTTATTCCCTTAAGGGTGTCTTTCTCAGGGCAGAAGTTTTTAACTTTGATAAGCCAGTTTTTCAATTTTTATTGTGAATCAAAGTTTGGTTGTCATATCTAATAATTTTTTCCCTAACCAAATATTTTGAAAATTTTCTGTTTTCTTCTAGAACTTTCATGGTTTTATGTTTTACACTTAAGTCTGTGATCCATTTTGAGTTAATTTTTGTATGAGGTATAAAGGATGAGTCAAGGAATTTTTTTTTTTTTTGCATGTGAATGTCCAGTTGTTGAAGCATCGTTTATTGAAGGAACTGTTTTCTTATTGAATTGTCTTGGTCATAAATGTAAGTGTTTATTTCTGGACTCTGTTTTATTCTACTAATCTCTGTGCCTATTTTGTGCCAACATAACCTCTGTCTTGATTACTGTGACTTTATAATAAGTATGGAAAGCAGATCATGTAAGTCTTCCAACTTTATTTTTATCCAGAATTGTTGCGGCTTTTTAAGTTCCTTTGCCTTTCCATATAAATTGTAGAATTATTTTGTCAATATCTACAAAAAATCCTGCTGGGATTTTGAATGGGGCTGTTTTGAATCTATAGATTAATTTAATTAATTTGGTCTCTTGATTTTTCCATTACCATTCTATGGTTTTCAGGACATAGATCTTTTTTTTTTTTTTTTAATTTTATTTATTTGACAGAGAGAAACACAGCGAGAGAGGGAACACAAACAGAGGGAATGGTAGCGGGAGAAGCGGGCTTCCTGTGGAGCAAGGAGCCCGATGAGGGGCCCGATCCCAGGACTCTGGGATCATGACCTGAGCCGAAGGCAGACCCCCAATGACTGAGCCACCCAGGCGCCCCAATCTTTTTTTTTAAAGATTTTATTTATTTATTTCATAGAGAGGGAGAGCGCACAAGTAAGTAGAGAGGCAGGCAGAGAGGGGGAAGTAGGCTCCCTGCTGAGCAGAGAGCCCGATGTGGGGCTTGATCCCAGGACCCTCAGATCATGACCTGAGCCGAAGGCAGAAGCTTTCACCCACTGAGCCACTCAGGCACCCCAGGATATAGATCTTGCATGTGTGTTGTTGTAGATTTATATTTAAGTATCTCATTTTGGGGGTTGCTATTGTTGCTATTATATAGAAATATAATTTTTTTTAAAGATTATTTATTTGAAAGAGAGTGAGAAAGAGAGCAAGTTGGGGGGGCAGAGGGAGAGAGAGAGAATCTCAGCAGACTCCCCACTGAGTGTGGAGTCCAGTGTGGGGCTCCATCCCACAACCCTGAGGTCATGACCTGAGCCAAAATTAAGAGTCGGACACTCAACTGAACTGAGCCACCCAGGCACCCCTCTATTGGTTCTTATATATTGACATTATATTTGGTTACCTTCCTAAAGTCACTTATTCTAAGGGGTTTATTTGTAGATTCTTTGGGATTTTCTACACAATCATGTCATCTGTAAATAAAGACAGTGTTATTTCTTCCTTCCCAGTGTGGATGCCTTTTATTTATTTATTTATTTACCATATTGCACTGGCTAAGAATTCCAGTACAATGTTGAATAGGAGTGGTGAGAGAGAAACATTCTTGCCTTGTTTCTTGTAATGGGGGAGAAATAATCAATTTTTCACTATTAAGTATGATGTTAACTGAGGCTAGATGCTCTATGAGGTTAAAGAATTTCTGATTTTACTGAGAGTTTTTATTATGGATGGATTTTGAATTTTGTTGAATGCTTTTTCTCCATCTTTTGACAAGATCATGTGATTTTTTTCTTCATATTTAATACAGCGAATTATACTGATTGATTTTCACACATTGAGCCCATCTTGTATCCCTGGGATAACTTCACTTGGTTGTGATGTATTTTTGGAAGAGGCTGTGCAGGGTTGGTATTATTTCTTACTTTAGTGTTTGATAGAATTCATTAATGAAACCATATAGGTCTAGAGTTTTCTTTGATAGAAAGTTTTTAACTACAAATTTAATAGGTATAGGTACACTTCAGGTTGCCTATTTCTTGATAAGTTTGGATAGTTTATATTTTTTAAGCAATTGTTCTACTTCACCTGAGTTGTCAAATATATGGAGATAGAATTGTTTGTGGTGTTCTCATATAATCCACTTAATGTCTATGGAATCTAGTGATTTTCTCCTTTCATCCATGATACTGGTAATTTGTGTCTTCAATTGTTTTCTTATTCTGTCTAGAAGATTATTAATTTTATTGATTTTTTTCAAAGATCCAGATTTTGGTTTCATTAATTTTGTCTGTTTTTCTGTTTTCAATTTTATTGCTTTCTACTCTTTTCTTTATTACTTCCTCCTCCTTGCTTTGGGTTTAATTAATTAATTAATTTTGTTGTTTTCTTAACAACTCGTATTACTGATCTGAGATTTTTCTTCTGTTTTAATGTAAGTGTTTAGTGCTATACATTTCCCTCTCACCACTGCTATAGATGCATTCCCAATTTATGTGTATTTGCCTTTTCATTTATTTAAAATTAAAATATTTAAGAATATCACTTGAGAATTCCTCTTAATCCACGTGTTATTTGAATCTATGTCATTTGATTTTTAACTACGTGGGAATTCTCCAGAAGTCTTACTGTTACTGATCTCTAATTTGATTCTATTATTGTCTCACAATATAATTTGCATGATTTCTGTTCAACTTTGCTCACCTTTATTTTATGGCCCAGAATATAGTCTGTCTTGGTGAATGTTCAATGTGTACTTGAAAAAGATGTGTATTCTACTGTTGGGTAGAATATTCTAGAAATTTTAGGTCTTCTGTGTCATGATTTTTTGTCCACTTGTTTTATCAATAACAGAGAGGCAACTACAATTGTGGATTTTTCTATTTCTCCTCTTTGTTCCATCACTTTTTCTTCATTTATTTTGATCATCTGTTCTTAGGTGCATGCACATTCAGAATTGTTATGTCCTTTTGGAGAACTGATCCTTTTATTATTAGGTAGTATTCCTCTTTTTCCTTGTTAGTATTCCTTTTTCTGGATTCTACTGCTTTGAGTGTTCACAATATAGTTACTCCAGCTTCCTTTGTTTAGTTTTTGTTTCCTGTATCTTTTACTTCTAGCTTGTCTGTGTCTGTTTGTTTGTTTGTTTGTTTATTTATTTTTTAAAGATTTTATTTATTTGACAGAGAAACACGGCGAGAGAGGGAACACAAGCAGAGGGAATGGTAACGGGAGAAGCAGGCTTCCTGATGAGCAAGGAGCCCGATGCGGGGCTCGATCCCAGGACTCTGGGATCATGACCTGAGCTGAAGGCAGACACTTAACGACTGAGCCACCCAGGCACCCCTGTGTCTGTATATTTAAAGCAGGTTTCTTGTAGACTTCAGAGTTTTACTTTTTTAACCTATCTGACAATATTTATCTTTTAATTGGTGTGTTAGACCATTCACATTTACTGTGCTATTAAACTTAATCAAAATCTACCTGCTAGCTGTTGTTCTTTCTTTTTCCTATTGAGTCCTTTTTATGACTCCCTTTTATCTCCACTGTGGACTTCTTTTTTTATGCTTCTTTTACATTTTTAAGTGATTATGCTAGTGTGTGTGTATAAATAAATACATATAAGTATATATATATACCTTAATTGATCAGATTCTACTTTCAAATGGTATTACACCATTTCCCATGTGGTGTAAGGACTTTAACAATAGTATATTTCCAGTCTTTCTCTTCTATCCTTTGTACTTATTGTTGCCATCATCTTTCTTTTACATATATTGTAAATACAACATTGCTGTTATTTTTGCTTTAGATCAGGGATTATCAAACTTTTTCTCCAAAGGACCAAAAAGTAAATATTTTTGGCTTTGAGGCCACATTTGGTCTCTGTTGCATATATTTTCTTCTTCTCTTAAATAACATTTAAAGAAGATAAAAATTATTCTTGGCTCATAGGTCATACTAAAAGAGACTATGGGCTGGATTTGGCTTGTAAACCATAGTTTGTTGGCTCCTGCTTTTGACGTGCAGTTATCTTTTTTAGCAATTAAACCTAAGGAAAAGACAAATTGCTTCTGACTTTCATTTATTCCATTTCCAGCACTCGTCATGTCTTTCCGTAGATCCAACTTTCTGGTATTATCTTCCTTCCGCCTGAAAAACTTCATTTAGCGTTTCTCGTGGCGTAGGTGTCCTCGTCATGAATTCTCTCAGTTTTTGTCTGTGCTAGTCCTTTTTTCTCCTTTGTTTTTGAAATTTATTTTCACTGGGTCTAGAATTTTAGGTTGACGGTTTATTTCTTTTTTTTTTTTTTTCAAAGATTTTATTTATTTGACAGAGAGAAACACAGTGAGAGAGGGAACACAAGCAGAGGGAATGGTAGCGGGAGAAGCAGGCTTCCTGCCAAGCAGGGAGCCCGATGCGGGGCTCGATCCCAGGACCCTGGGATCATGACCTGAGCCGAAGGCAGACGCTTAACGACTGAGCCACCCAGGCGCCCCGGTTGACGGTTTAT
>CM053605.1:69429184-69454992 GCA_028646535.1 Procyon lotor | reverse complement strand
AAAGATTTTATTTATTTGACAGAGAGAAACACAGTGAGAGAGGGAACACAAGCAGAGGGAATGGTAGCGGGAGAAGCAGGCTTCCTGCCAAGCAGGGAGCCCGATGCGGGGCTCGATCCCAGGACCCTGGGATCATGACCTGAGCCGAAGGCAGACGCTTAACGACTGAGCCACCCAGGCGCCCCGGTTGACGGTTTATTTCTTTAAGCACCTTAAAGATACTGCTTCATTGACTTCTTACTTGCATGCTACCGACAAGATGTCTGCTATAATCCTTCTCTTTGTTCTTTTATATTTAATGTTTTATTTTTCCAGTATTGCATTCAAGATTCTTTTTGTCTTTGGTTTCGGCTGTTTTAATATGTTGTACCTCTGTATGCGTGTATGTGTGCGTGCGCACATGTGTACATATATGCACATTCTTGGTATTCATCCTGCTTGGTGTTCTTGAGTTTCTTGGGTCTGTGATTTGGTGTGTGTCATTAATTTTAGAAAATTCTATACAGGGGCGCCTGGGTGGCTCAGTCATTAAGTGTCTGCCTTTGGCTCAGGTCATGATCCCAGGGTCCTGGGATCGAGCCCCGCATCGGGCTCCCTGCTCGGCAGGAAGCCTGCTTCTCCCACTACCATTCCCTCTGCTTGTGTTCCCTCTCTCGCTGTGTTTCTCGCTGTCAAATAAATAAAATCTTTAAAAAAAAAAAAAGAAAGAAAATTCTGTACAGTTATTTCTTCAAATATTTCTTCTGCTCCATTTTCTTTTCTCCTTCTGATATTTGATTACGTCTAGGTTAGAACTTTTGATTTGTTCCACAGCTTTTGAATACTTTATTTCATTCTTCTTTTTGTTGCTTCTTGTTTTCGTGTGGGTAATTCTGTTGACCTCTTGTCAAGTTCACCACTCTTTGGCTGTGTCAAATCTGCTGAAGAATGTTGAAAGCTTTCTTCATTTCTGTTACCATGTTTAGCCTTTCAAGGTTTTTCATTTTATTCTCCCTTATAGTTCCTATCTTTCTCATAAAATTAGACATTTAATCTTTCGTGTTGTCCATTCTTTCTGTTAGGGTCTTTTACAATTAATTACGGTTATTTAAAATTTAGTGTCTGATCCCTTCAACATCTGTGTTATATCGGAGTTTGGTTCATTTCATCGCCCTCTCTTGGTAATCTTGTTTTTTTCTTGCTTTTTGTATGCTCTGTATGTTCTGTTGAGAACTGGACATCTTGTGTAGGACATGAGAGACTGAGATAAATAGTTTTTATGTCAAGATATGGTAGTGCCTTTCTGTTTCTGCTAGATCTTTAGTGTTGGCGGTTGATCACTCTAACCGGGATTTGAACTGGATTTGAGGTTTGTTGTTGGTATGGTTATTCTCAGTGCCCTACACATTTCAAATTTCTCTTGTGATACTCTGAGTTTGGAGTTGGGGCTGGTTGGTTGGAGGGCTTTTCCTAATATCTGTCTCAGTGTCAGCCTTAGGTCTTCCTTTTGTGCTTTCCAAGTGGTCTGCCTCCATGCTCTGGCAACTTTTCCAGCAGTATTCTGTTGTTGTTTGTTACTTGATGCCCATTAGCTGGTGTCCAGGTGCATCCGTCTCAGGTAAACAAGTCCTTGTCTTCTCTCTTTCTGTAGGTGTCTGGTTTTCCTTAGATTTGGGGCTAGTTTATTTCCCTATGACCTCAGCTTTCCAGTGGATTCAAGAAAGTTCTGGACTTTCCATATATCTGGCTTTTTATTTGTTGTGAGCCTGGGAGTGATGCTCTCTTCAGCTCTCTACACCCTGAGCAGAAATTAAAAGCCTTGATACGATGCTTTCTAATCCTTTTTATGATCTTTATGTAAATTCTGTGGCTGTTTCCCTTCCCTCTGTGCTTTGTACAGTGTCATTTATACAGTTTATACCTATAAATCAGTGGTTCTCAACTTTGGCCTGAAGAGCATTAAACAAAATACAAATTTTTGGCCCCAGTGTTTTAATTGATACATGTTAAGATCCAAGCATGGGTATCTTTTTTTTTAAATTTAATTTTATTTTTTCAGTGTTCCAAGATTCATTGTTTATGCACCACACTCAGTGCTCCATGCAATATGTGCCCTCCTTAATACCCACCACCAGGCTCACCCATTCCCCCATGCCCCTTCCTTCCAAAACTCTCAGTTTGTTTCTCAGAGTCCATAGTCTCTCATGGTTTGTCTTCCCCTCCGATTTCCCCCAATTCACTTTTCCTTTCCTTCTCTTAATGTCCTCCATGTTATTCCTTATGCTCCACAAGTAAGTGAAACCATATGATAATTGGCTTTCTCTGCTTGACTTACTTCACTCAGCATAATCTCCTATCCATGGTGATACAAAAGTTGGGTATTCATCCTTTCTGATGGAGTCGTGATATTCCATTGTATATATGGACCAAGTCTTCTTTATCCATTCGTCTGTTGAAGGGCATGTTGGCTCTTTCCACATTTTGGCAATTGTGGCCATTGCTGCTATGAAAATTGGGGTACATATGGCCCTTCTTTTCACTACATCTGTACCTATGGGGTAAATACCCATTAGTGCGATGGCAGGGTCATAAGGTAGCTCTATTTTTAATTTCTTCAGAATCTCCACACTGTTTTCCAAAGTGGCTGCACCAACTTGCATTCCCACCAACAGTGTAAGAGGGTTCCCCTTTCTTCACATCCTCTTCAACACTTGTTTCTTGTCTTGTTAATTTTGGCCATTCTAACTGGTGTAAGGTGGTATCTCAATGTGGTTTTGATTTGAATCTCCCTGATGGCTAATGATGATGAACATTTTTTCATGTGTCTGTTAGCCATTTGTATGTCTTCTTTGGAGACGTGTCTGTTCATGTCCTCTGCCCATTTTTTGATGTGATTATCTGTTTTTTGAGTGTTGAGTTTGTTCTTTATAGATCTTAGATATCAGACCTTTGTCTATAGTGTCATTTGCGAATATCTTCTCCCATTCTGTGGGTTGCCTCTTTGTTTTGTTGACTGTTTCTGTGCAGAAGCTTTTTATCATGATGAAGTCCCAAAAGTTCATTTTCACTTTTATTTCCTTTGCCTTTGGAGACATGTCTTGAAAGAAGTCGAGCGTGGGTATCTTTTAAGTGCTCCCCAGGTACTTCTCGTGTGCCTCTAGGCTGAGAACTCTGGTCTAAGTATCCCTACAACTTTTCCTTTCACAGAGATGCTCTTCTAGCATAACCAACCAAAGAAAATTTCAGGCTGCATACATTTGCCCTTGTGACTCCATCAAATTATTTTCTCCTAATTGTGCCTTCAGGGATAGTTAATTGCCCGTGCTATAGACTGATAATCTCATAGAATGGGGAGGAAACGGAGTTCTTCTCATTTAACTTTCTACTTAAATGAATATTCTCCATGGCAGTCTCTGGCTTTGGTACTGCTTGAAGTCTTTCAAGGGCTGGAAACTCTCCGCCACTCAAAACAGTCAACCTTGGTGTGAGAGAGTTTTCCTTGTTAGAGGTGTTTTCCTTCTATTGAACTGAAATAAATCCTTCTGTAATCTCCCAAACAATTTGCCTGATCCACAGCCTCACAGATTGTGTTGAAAACGTGTGTTTGCATGACCCAGTACATGTTCACATGTGCATGTGCGTGTACACACACACACATTCAGATCTATGACAGGAGTTTTATGAAACAGCATTTACTGTAAATCTTGTACCTGTAAATTGATTTCATGACCCATCAATGGGTTGGTTTTTTTTGCAGTTTGGGAAATGCTTCTGCAGCCCATGTTTCACTGGACAAACTCTCATTCCAGAGGTTTCAGGACAGCTCTCCTCGTACCTCAGCTTTGCTGTGCCTGGTGCGATGCTGCTTCCTTCGGCTGTGTTTCACCTAACCCCCTGATCTGGCCAGTGTTGCGCACTAGTTGGGCTGCACTGTGTGGTGTCCTCTGCAAATTGGTGGCTGAGTTCAGAGACCAGGGCTCCTCAGGGGGACAGATCTGTTCAGAGTAGAGGAAGGGAGGGTTCCTTGTCTTTTTCTAGACACTATTTCTAGTTCTGTGGGCCAAATTCAGTGGGATGTAAATTGCAGCCGTCTCTTGAGGAACATTGTTGATAGCTTTGTAATTGTTACGTGTCCTCCCACTTTTTCCGTGTTAATAATGCATTATCCTAATTAGCTAAGTGTGTGTCTTTATTTTCTGAAAGACTGTGAACTCCTTTGAGGCGAAGAAGAATATTTCATTCTTTCTGTCTGTGGCGATCCGACCAACAAAATTAGTGTGTTTAATAAATTTAGAAAACCATATTCCTGGTCAAGAAACTTTAGCCTTTTAGCATTATTGCTTTGCGGATGATTGTGCTATCAGCCTTATCTGCTTACCAACACAGGGCTTGATCGCCATGTGTTTACTTTGGGAAATAGAATCACTGGGTAATTTCGATGGACTTGTCACCTCAGTGCTCATGCATAAGACACTGCGGCAGGTGCTCCGTGAGATGCCTCATATTTTACAGTTTACAGCCTGACTGGGGTCACATGACATGCGAGGTGGGTGTCAGGGAGTCGTGTGGTGGGTGAGTGCTCTCAGAGGTCGCAGAGGAAAGGAGGGCCACACGGGTTGTCACGGAAGACTTGGTTCTGGCCTTGAAGCATCAGACGCATGGAGGGGAAGGTGTTTTGGGGTGGGGGGGTTTGGAGGGAGAAGTAAGCTATTGTAGCATCTCCCAGGCTCTACAGAGTCTCTGCCATCTCCAGGAGTGACTTGGATGCATAGGATCTGAGAGAAACTGCAGTCAAGATATAGAAGAAAATCTAATTTAAATTATTTCCATAGTAAGGATTGACACCCACAGAAGGTCATAGACACAGCTCCCCTCATCCCTACCCCTCACCTTGGCCTTCAGAAGCTCTGACTCTGACCCATGTGGTTTGTGTTTGTTTCTGGAAGCTACTTCTTGTCACAGCAAGGTTCAGCTTTCCAGAGACTGTTTCAGGGCTGGTAGCTTTAGCAGTGCCTCTTTGTGACCTCCATCAACTTTTAGGGCAACTGTCCATAGCCACTGACCTAACTTTTTCTCTACTTTCTTTTCTCCGAGGACTCTTATGCAGATGTTTTATTAAGAAATACACATTCTCCGGGCACTTGGGTGGCTAGTCAGTTAAGCATCTGCCTTCAGCTCCGGTCATGATCCCAGGGTCCTGGGATTGAGCCCTGCATTAGGGTCTCTGCTCAGTGGGGAGTCTGCTTCTCCCTTTCCCCTGCCGGCCCCCCTGCTTATGCTCTCTCTTTCTCTATGTCAAATAAATAAATTAAAAAAAAAAAAGAAATGTACGTTCTCAAAGTATGCTACATCTACCACTCTTCAAGATCCACTTCATCTATGAGACTGTCTTCTGAGTATCCTTGTTCAGAGTAAAACAGTGACACCATCAAAATATGGCAGAAAAGCCAGATATTACATCATCGATGTCTTACTGGAAACATCCATTCAGGGACAATCTTAACTGTGGTGAAAAAGAGGGATGGAAGTACCTTATGAAAAAGGCACTTGTGTGTGTGTGTGTGTGTCTATGTATGTGTGTTACTTACCCTTTAGCAAGGGGCAGGGACTGCAGTTCTTAAGCAATAACAGTGAGAGAACAAATGTGAGGGCTGTGAGTCAGCCCGGGCTGTGCTGCACTATAGGGCGGGTATAGGTATTACCGGGACGCGGTGCCCACGCGCTTCTCTTAGGGTCCAGTGCCGGAATGGTAGTTCATCTCCTGCAAAGAACTGAGAAATAAAACAGCAGAGATCTAGATAATTCTTTCTATTTCTCTTTTTGCTTTGGCAGCCAGGAAGCCCAGAGCTAAATGTAAAAGTATTTAACTATGTGATAACTTTATTTCAAGTTCTAAGTACAGAAACGTCCTATCTTAAATTATATGATTATAATATCTTCTGCTTTTTCCTTATTACCAAGGCGATACATGTTCATTATAGGAAATGTGGAAAATAATAGATTACCCGCCTGTCAGATGTTTTCCCACCAGCCAGAGGTAGTCACTGTTAGAACCATTCTCATTTCTTCTGAGCATGCATGTCTTTATATATGTGTATATATGTATTTACAAAAATGAAATGGTACCTTTCACCTGTATTAAAACTATCTTTTTTTTTTAAAGATTTATTTATTTATTTATTTGATATAGCGAGAGAGACACAGCAAGAGAGGGAACACAAGCAGGGGTAGTGGGAGAGGGAGAAGCAGGCTTCCTGCAGAGCAGGGAGCCCAATGCAGGACTCGATCCCAGGACCCTGGGATCATGACCTGAGCCCAAGGCAGATGCCCAACAACCGAGCCACCCAGGTGCCCTTAAAACTCATTTTTTAGCTTAGCCTTTATAATCATTTTTCATGTTGTCATGTATTCCTGTACAACACTATTTTTAATGGCTAGTATATTTCATCGTGAGGCTGTATCTTGCACATTTTGCTTGAACTCAGCTTTTTGCTGTTATAAACAACTCTGTCGTGTACCTTCTTGTAGCTAAATCTCAGAGCAGATCCATAATTATTTCCTTAGAATAGAATTTCTAGAAGTGACATAAATACTTAAAATAATTAATATTTTTAAGGTTCTAGATTTATATTTCTGTGTTGCCTTTAGAAGACATGAACTAATCTATTTTATCACCTACAATTTTTGTTTTTTTATTATTTATTTATCAGAGAGAGAGGGCCAGAGAGCGCACATAAGCAGGGGGAGCGCCAGAGGGTGAGGGAGAAGCAGATTCCCTGCTGAGCAGGGAGCCCAATTGTGATTGCAGGGCTCAATGCCACGAACCGCACCCCCCCTCCCCGGATCACGATCTGAGCTGAAGGCAGACACTTAACCAACTGAGCCACCCAGGCGCCCATCACCTAAAGTTCTGAGAGTGGCTCTTTCCCCAGCTTCCTCCAGCCAGGATCATTATTTGATAACATCTGTATTAGGAAGCAGAATGACTGGCTTTTGGCCAGGTGTGGAAGATTTGTGAGGAACCTATGAAGCAACTATGAATCTGGACAAAATGAACAGAAACAGCCTTTTTTATTTATTTATTTATTTTTTTAAGATTTTATTTATTCATTTGAGAGCTTGCTTAGGAGTTGGGGGAGGGGCCAAAGGAGAGGGAGAAGCAGACTCCCTGCTGAGCAGAGAGCCTGATTCTGAGCTCAGTCCCAAGACCCTGAGATCATGACCTGAGGCAGCCGCTTAACCAACTTAGCCACCCAGGCGCCCCCAGAAAACAACCTTTTTGTCATTCTGGTAATCTATCAAAAGCATAAAACAATCTGAGAAACGTTTGTTCTTGAAAAACTGCTGCACTTCGGGTAAGAGCAGTAGGAGTCTGTCGCATTCTTGCCTGGGGCTGTCCCCATCTCTTTCCCAGCTCAGTGGGCTCAGAGGTGTTGGCTCAGCAAGGGAGGCCCTGCGGACCAGCCCCTGTGCTGCCGAGATCAAAGGGACTTACCCAGTTTGCAGGGAAGGGGAGGCATGTCTGCACCTTCAGGGTATTTCCAATATTTTGATCTTATAAACTACATTGAAGATAATCTTTATAACTAAAGTGGTGATATTAATAATTATTTACAGGTTCTTAGAATTTGAGTTATGGGATCAAATTTGATACCTGTTTTCAAAACCGTTGTCCAAGATGTTTTACCACTGAACATTTTCACCAGCAGTATACAAGTATCTCACCAGAATTGTTCTCTTTAAATTGAGATAAACACACATGCCATAAAAGTTCATACTTTTAAGTTATGCAGTTCAATGGTTTTTAGTATGTTCACTAAGTTGTGAATTACCATCATCATTATGTAATTCCAAAATGTTTTCAGAACTTCGCAAAGAAATACTCATTACTCATACTTATTAGCAATCATTCCCCGCTACTTTCTTCTCTCGGCCCCCAGCAGTCATCAATTTACTTTCTTTTTCCGTGGATTTGCCTACTCTGGACATTTCATTTAAATGGAATCATTCAGTACGTGACCTTTTGTGTCTAGCTTCTTTTACTTAATACAATGTTTTCAAGATTTTAAGGTTAATAATGTTTTTAAGGTTATAGCATAAATCAGTCCTTCATTCTTTTGGCTGAAAAATATTTTATAGTATGGATATACCACAGTCTGTTTATCTGTTCATCTTCATGGAGGTTTGGGTAGTTTCCATTTTTGGACTATTATGAATAATGCTTCTGTGAACAATCATGTTCAAGTTTTTGTGTGGACTTGTGTTTTCAGGTATCAGGTATATACCTAGGTGTGGAATTGCTGGATCGTGTGGTTATTCTGTTTAATTTTTTGAGAAACTGCCAAACTGTTTCCAAAGCTGCTTTACCATTTTACATTCTTACCAGCAATGTTGTGAGGGTTCCAATTTCTCCACATCCTTACTGACACTTTTATTATCTCTTTATGTTTATGGCCATCTTTGTGGGTATGAAGTGGTATATCTTTGTGGTTCCAGTTTGCATTTTCCTAATAAGTTATAATGCCGAGCGTCTTTCATGTGCCTATTGGCCTCTTGTATATCTTCTTTAGAGAAATGTTTACTCAGATCCTTTACCAATTCGAAATCAGATTATTTGTCTTTTTGTTGTAGAGTTGTAAGAATTCTTTATATATTCTGGGTACTAGACCCTTATCAGATATATGATGTGCGAATATTTTTTCTTATTCAGTAGCTCATCTATTCATTCCCTTGAGTGTATCCTTTGAAATACAAAAGTTTTAACTTTGATGACATCCTATTTATTTTTTTCTTTTTTCACTTGTGGTTTTGGTGTTATATCTAACAAACCATTGTCTAATCCAAAGTTGCAAAGGTTTCACCTGTATTTTCTTCTAAGAGTTGTATAGTTTTAGCTCTTCCATTTAGATATTTTATCTATTTTGAGTTCATTTTCATATGTGGTGTGAGTTAGGGATCCAAATTTATTCTTGTGTATGTGGCTATCCAGTTGTCCCAACACCATTTGTTGAAAAGAGTATTCTTTCCCCACTGATTGTCATAGGTTGTCAAAAATCAGTTGACCATAAATATATAATTTACTTCTGTACTCTCAACTATATTTTATTGATCTATAGGTCTGTCCTTATGTCAGTATCACACAATCTTGATTAATGTTGCTTTGTAGCAGTTTTGTTATTGGGGAGCCTAAATTTTCCAACTTTGTTCTTGTTTGGGATTGTTTTGCCTATTCTAGGTCTTTATATTTTCATATTTGACCTGTAGAATGAGAAAAAATATTTGCACATCATATATTTGATAAGGGTCTAGTACCCAGAATATATAAGGAATTCTTACAACTCTATAATAATATGAATTTTTGAAAAAATATTTTATTTATTTATTTGACAGGGAGAGAGAGATCACAAGTAAGCAGAGAGGCAGGCAGAGAGGGGAAAGCAGGCTCCCTACTGAGCAGAGAGTCTGATGCGGGGCTCAATCCCAGGACCCTGAGATCATGACCTGAGCCGAAGGCAGAGGCTTTAACCCACTGAGCTACCCAGGCGCCCCTAATAATATGAATTTTAAGATTAGTTTGTTAATTCTGCAAAAAGCCAGCTGGGATTTGATAGGGATTACATTAAATCTATAGATCAGTTTGAGGATTATTGCCATTTTAACAATATTTAGTTTTTCAATAATGAACATGGGATATTTTTCCAGTTGTTTGGAAAATTTCTTTAATTTCTTTTAGTGATATTTGGTAACTTCCAGTGTTCAAGTCTTATATTTCTTTTGTTAAATTTATTACTGATCATTTAATTTTTTCTGGTGCAATTGTCTTAATTTCATTTTAAGTTGTTGGTTGTGTATGTTTATGTGTAGTGCGTAAAGATGCAGTTGATTCTCGTGTTTTGATCATGTACCCTGAAACCTTGCTGAACTCGGTGACTAGCTCTAATAGTGTTTTAGTGAATTCATTTGGAATTTCCTTTTTTTTTTATTTGGATTTTCTATAGAGAAGATAATGTCATCTGCAAAGAGAGATAATTTTACTTCTTTCCAGTACTGATGCTTTTTATATCTTTTTCTTGCCTAATTGTCTTGGCTAGAAGCAACATTACAATGTTGAATAGAAGTATGAGCGCAGACATCCTTGTTCCTATGTTAAGTTCCTGATTAACAAGGTGACCAGTATTATTTATGATATTTTTTGATAATCCTTTTGATATTCTAAGAATCTGAGTAATGGAGCAGGAGTTGCTGATTGGTTTCTCTTAGGGAAAGAACAAATAAAAATTCCATTTTTCCTGTGCATTTGAAGATTTGGCCTGGTAGTTAATAGAGGGGAAGAAAAGTATATTTTTTTTAAAAGATTTTATTTATTTGACAGAGAGAAACACAGTGAGAGAGGGAACACAAGCAGAGGGAATGGTAGCGGGAGAAGCAGGCTTCCTGCTGAGCAGGGACCCTGATGCGGGGCTTGATCCCAGGACCCTGGGATCACGACCCGAGCTGAAGGCAGACGCGCAATGACTGAGCCACCCAGGTGCCCCCCAAAAAAGTATTTTAATTGAAGAATCTACTTATGTGACATCTAGGTGCTAAGGACTTTGATTAATGCTTTCTAGGATAGAAGCATTCATTATTTAAAAATAAAACTTAAATTTTCCCTGCTAGTTTTTCCATTCTGCCTTTCCATATGTTTGGCTGCCCGTTATATGCTTCAGGTAATGTGCTGGGATCACAAAGAATTAAACACACACGTGTCTTCAGGGTGCTCTTGGAGAAGTGTTGGGGGAAACAGATAGGAAACAGGAAGTTAAATATTCTGGCAAGTGGTTCCTATGTAGGATAACCTGTCAGAAGTAAACAGGTAACAGATGTGGGTTTCCCTCTTGGGGTTTTTAGGTCTCCGTTTGCGGATGGAATATTCAGTTTTCACTCCACAGAATCAAGGAATTTTAGAACTGGAGGCTTGGTAATCCTCTTATCCAACTCCACATTTTTCTTCTTCTTTTTTTTTTTTTTTTTTTAAGATTTTATTTGTTTATTTGATGGAGAGAGACACAGGAAGAGAGGGAACACAAGCAGGAGGAGTGGGAGAGGGAGAAGCAGGCCTCCTACAGAGCAGGGAGCTGAATGTGGGGCTCGATCCCAGGACCCCGGGATCATGACCTGAGCTGAAGGAAGACGCTTAAGGACGGAGCCACCCAGGCGACCACCACATTTTTCAGTAGAAGTAACCTCTTCCTTTATTCAACAGTTGCTCTTCTCTCTCATCGGCAGCTCTTCTTTTTCTGAAATGTTTTATCTGACACAAACACACAGTTTTTCCGGGGAGGCAATCCATATTTAGCCCACTCTTGGCTCCATTTGTTGCGCCTGGTACTATAACACCAGCCTCGGTGTTCCTCTTCGTATAACTCATCTAGGAGTCCTGCTTTCTCTTGACCGTGAAGACTGCGTGGCTTTCTCCTTTCTGTGGGTCTCATGGCACGGACCTGAGAAGGATGGGGACATCACGCAGCTCCACATCAGAGTTACCCAGAAAGCTTACAGGGGGCCTCCTGCTCTGTCCCATTGTACTTTGAATTTTGTTTGTAAAGAACATATTCCATTTTAATCTTGTCAATTCGGGAGATTCACTAGGTTGCATCTGAAGTCCTACCTGGATACTTGCTGTGAAGTCATCTTTCCAGAAAAGAATGAAAGTGGTATTAGCAAAAGCGATGAAATAGGCACACACCTTAACAAAATTTACAGTTTTTCTTTTGTAAGTCAAGTCTGAATTGCACGGTACATACACTTCGATTTTTACTTTGCTCTTTAAAAAGAAACCTTTTGTTCCGGCCTTATTATTTATTATTACAATTAAAATAACATCAGGTTACTTTTTATCATTCCACTGGTAAAAGGGAATGCAAACCTCATGGTCTTAGGCTACAAAAGAAATGAATCGTCCCCACAAACCTTTCAAGTTTAATTAACTTTTAAACAAATATGAAGTTCTAGTTTCCTTTTTTTTCCTTTTTTATGACAATGCATTCTTTCTTTGGATTACGTGAGGGGCTGAGATAAGGATGCAGAGCTGCTTTCTGCCTACGATACAGCGGCCAATTCAATCAGAAGGAAAATAGGAAAATAACTACTCTGTTTGTACCTTGTAAGCGCTTAGTACAGTCTCCTCCAGTCCCTAAGATTAAATGTTGGCTTCTCTCCTTGCAGGCTTCTAAAATGAAATTAGAAAGTGAAGCAAGCAGCATTTTAAGACCAGGCACAAATCGTGTGTAGGGACAAAACCCTGGGACTGAAGGATTGCGGCATCACAGGCAGTCATTTGATTTAGGGCTGAGGGAATGCAGCAGAAAAGGAAAGGGGGTGGGAGCGGATCCTGAGAAGGTTCCCAGTCATGGAAGAGCCTCTGAGGATTCGTCCACGTTGGGGGTTAGTTGGGGTGGGGAGAGGGGGAGGGGAGGGATGGGTGTTTAGGGCGGAGCTTTCCCTGGTGTGTGTGATACATATGCACCAGTAAAACATACTGTCATCAAGTTACTCTTTACCTCAGTCTGAGCCCTAGGGAGGCTCTGGGACTTGCTAATGGGGAAGGGGAGACGTTAGGGTGTAGAGGGCCCTTTCTAGAAAGGAGGGTGGCGCTGTGTAGAGGAAAGAGTGTTTGGACTGGCAGTCAGGACCTGAGTCCTCTTCTCGGTCCTTCTGCCTTCAGGTCGTGTGACCTTCAATGAGGTCACCTCACCCCTGTGAACCGTGGCCCCTGCACTGCAAGAGGCAGATTTGGCCTACAACGGGGGGGTGCCCAACCCAAATTCCCAAGCCTCCGCTGAGCCATCTCAGAGGCTATCCCTGCACCAGCTGTTGGGGTTCCTGGCCCCTGCTTCCCGAAGGGAGAAGCCTCAGTTTCCCCTCTCACATTGATGCTTCTGCGAGCGGTTGTTTGAGCCACCAAGTGGTCCCTAGAAAATGTCTGAAAACTCCTAAATGGCCTGATCTCAAAGATGTTCTGGTTCTTGCATTCCAGGCATCTGTAACTCTGACGTCTAGTCCCAGGTGCGTGTGGCGGGGACCCAGGGACACCCATTACTTGGGCTTCTCCCGCCTTTCTCAGGAGATGCCACCAACAGAAACACGACTCTCACCACTCTAAAGGGACCGTGAAGCTGCAGTGGGGAAAGGGGTCTGTGCCTCGAGGGTTTCGGTCTCGCGCTCCAGGAGCAGACCATTTCACCCCTGTCCATATGGATTCCCTGTGGCTCCAAGATTAGGGTTCGGCGACTGCACGTGGTCTGCGATTTTGAGGACAGCTGTCGCCTCCATCTTGGGGCCCTCGTCAGCTCTCCACAGGGCCTGTCCGGTTGCCCAGCCCCGAACCTTTCCTGGGTGCCCCTGAGGCTGAGGAATAATCACCTGTCAGCTACGAGTCGCGATTCTGAGAGCCGGGCTTTCCCAGGGGCCCCTTGTTGGTTCGGATTAAATAAGCCTTTTCTCCCCACATCAAGTCATCCCCTATCTGTGCCCCATCTTGGGAGTCTCCGCCTTCCACTCCTTCAGAATGTGCCTTCCTCTCCCACCAACTTCCATCCATCTCTTTGGAAATCAGAGTGCGAGTACTTTCGTGTTGCCAGGAGTGAGCAGTGAGGGAGTCAGCCTTCAGGTTCCCCTCTGTTTCAAGCAAATATCCTGTCTTTTGTTACTTGTTCCAGGACGCTCTGGTGAACACAT
This sequence comes from Procyon lotor, assembly GCA_028646535.1. Classification (NCBI taxonomy): domain Eukaryota; kingdom Metazoa; phylum Chordata; class Mammalia; order Carnivora; family Procyonidae; genus Procyon; species Procyon lotor. The sequence goes on along the minus strand of CM053605.1, from coordinate 69,441,294 downwards.
AAGCCTGGGAGGAAGGGTTTGGCAGGGAAAGCCGTCATGAAAGAACTATTTTAATTGAAGAACATATAGCTGGAGACCCAGGGGTGCTGAGCAGTTTAATTAATGTTTATTAGAAATGAAGACTTGCTATTTAAAAACGAAAACTCAAACCTCCTGTCTCCATTTCCATTTCTCCCTCGTGTCGCTGCTCCTTTTGCCGGCTTTTTAATTCAGTCAGCTTTTATTGAGTTCCCGAGATGAGACTAGGCACCTTGTTACACACTGGGCCGACAGAGATGAGTAGGACTTAGGCCTTGCCCTTGAGGCGCTCCCAGCCAGGCTGCGGAAAGGGCTAAGCCGATGGTAACAGTGCAAAGCGGTCTGGGCTTTTTGGGAGAAGGTCCTCGAAGTTGGGAGAACCCTCAGGCTGAGCATCCACATGCCTTTGTCTGGGGACAGGAAGTAGTTTCTGCAGGAGGAACCCCGGGACCTGTGTCCTAGAGGATAACCTTGAGGTGGTCAGAAAGGAGGGGGAGGGCATTCTGGGCAGAGGAAGCGGTGGGTCCAAGGTGCGAGGGAATTGGGGAGTTTGGTGAAGTGTAGGGGCTCGGCCCGCTGGGGGAAAACCTTGAAGGAGGAGTGAGGGGGAGAGAGACAGCAGGAACTTGGATGGCATGAGCAGGGACCAGGCTGTGAAGGACCTGGAATATTTTACCAGTGAACTTGTGAGTTTGGATTTCACCCGGGGTATGAGAGGCCACAGGTAGATTTCAGGCAGCTTGGGACAGGAGGGTTTGCAAGGCTGTTCAGCGTAGTGGTTATGGGCAAGGGCTCTGGATGCTGGCGACTGGTGACTGGGGTTCAGTTCTGCCTTTACCACCTTCCCAGTGCAGGTAGGTTACTTAACTGTGTCTCTGTTGCCTCCTCTTTAAAGTTGGGATCAAAATCCTGTCTGTCTTCTAGGGTCCTTGGGAGGAATGAATAAATAAATTCACCTAAAGCTCTTACAAAAATGGGTACATAGGAAGCACTTATTAAAATTTAGTTATCGGGGCGCCTGGGTGGCTCAGTCGGTTAAGCGTCTGCCTTCGGCTCAGGTCATGATCCCAGGGTCCCGGGATCGAACCCCACATCGGGCTCCCTGCTCAGCAGAGAGCCTGCTTCTTCCTCTCCCTCTGCGCTGCTCTGCCTACTTGTGATCTCTATCTCTATGTCAAATAAATAAAACATTTAAGAAAAAAAAATTTAGTTATCGTTTTTGGGATGTGGCCTCTTGTGTCTTCCATGAGCAGTTTCCTTAGACTGTGTATCGGTTCGCTGTTCCATAATAATGCCGGATAAAAAAATACTCTAGAACACAGTGGCTGGGAACAGCAATTACTTATTAAGGCGCTTGCAATTTCGGTCAGCTCCAGGGTTTGGCTGGTCTTCACTGGGCTTGACTGAGCAGGCGTGCTTCCAGCTGTGACCCAGATGGGAAAGCAGGTTGGGTTTTCATCTGTTTCACGTGGGATCCAAGCTGAAGGCAGCAGCTACCTGGGGCGGCCCTTCCCAAGGTCGTGGCAGAGCCAGAGGGGCAGAGGGAAACCTGTAAGGCTTCTTACTGTCTAGATTCCTTCCAGCCAAAGCCATTCCCAGGCCAAGCCTAGAATCAAGAGGCGAGGGATGATTTGATCCCCATCCGTGGGAGGAGCTGCAGAGGCACTTGGTGAAGGGCACGCGCACAGGGAGGCCTGAAAGATTGGGGCCAGCAGCCTGAGGCCCCACGGGCCGCTCTGGTGCCTCCTACAATTGCAGCTTCCAAGAGGGAGCTCTGTGAGGGGCAGAGTTAACACTCAACGTGGGCAAATCGGAACCCCAGGGGCCTGGCTTCAGTTAGTGACCGTCCTGTGCTTGTCCCAATGCCCACCTCCAGGCCTTGCGAATGCATTCTTTATCCTGAGGCTTGGAGGAGACTGCACATTTCAGGGGTAGGTGTACTGCTGGGGGTTTGACTGTAGACTCTGTGGGATGGAATGGGGATGATATTCTCCCAAGATACCCATCAAAAAGGGTGCGAAGGAGCAGAGGAATGCTTGCAGCCTCTTTCAGACTTCCCAGGCTGCAGTGCTGTTCTCGAACACGGTTTGTGGCAGATGTGAACAGCTATGCTAAGCCTTACTGTGTAGACCCCAGAATAAACTGTGTATTTGTTTATATGTGTTTTTAGATATCTCTCTTGATACAGTGGAAGGAATTGTATCTTTCCCTGGGTTCTCTGACATTTGCTTTCGATTCCCTGGGAACCTCCTGGGAGGCCCGCCTGCCTCTCCAGTGGAAACCCCTAGGCAAATGCTGGGACAGAGGCAAGGGAGAGGCAGCCTGGTTAGTATTTATGGGCGTGTAACTCTACCTTGTTCTCCCAGGCTCCTTGGGAGCAGGATGGGGACAGTGATGGGAGGAGTCAAATACGGTTGCTTTGCCAACATGTAAGATAATCTCTCTTGCTCATCCTGGGCCTCCTTTTGCTGCGGGACAAATGCATCCATTCTTCTCTAACAGAAAAGAGAGAAGCAGGGACAGGGAGATGTTCTTATAAGGTTAGATTTCTCTGTTTTACGTGTGAGAATGCAAGTATATTATGAAATGGAATAACAACCTTCTCTTTTTTTTTTAAAGATTTTATTTATTTATTTGACAGAGAGAGAGAGAGCACAAGTAGGCAAAGCAGTAGGCAGAGGGAGAGGAAGAAGCAGGCTCTCTGCTGAGCAGGGAGCCCGACGTGGGGCTGGATCCCAGGACCCTGGGATCATGACCTGAGCTGAACGCAGCCGCCCGACCGACTGAGCCACCCAGGCGCCCCAAATAACAACCTTCTTAATATGCTAGTCATTTCTTAGATTAAAAAATTAAGCAAGATCTCTAAAATTACACTTAAGTATAATATTAAATTGGGCAATTTTTAAAGATGGGTTGGAGGTATGTTCTAGAATTTTCTGGTAATGGAAATAGCAAGTAAAACATTTAGCAGTGTGATTGACATATATAAAGTACCCAGTAAAGTGGAGCACTGATGATGACGATGATGATGATAGTGCCTAGAGAACTTGTCCATTTATGGGTGGAGAGGGTTATAAGCAGAGATTATTAGTTGGGTTCTCTCATCAACTGCCTTGTTCCAGAGGAACCTCTCTCAGACAATCCTTCCCCATGTGGAAAAGCAACAGGCAAGTGAATGCAGAAAAGCTCAGGTTTGAAAACCAAGCCAAGTGTATACTTTGGAAGTTACATTTTTTTTTTCTTAAAGTGGTTGCTTCAAAAAGGCACAATTCATAATAGTCACTGCAAGAACAGACATGCTGAAATCCTAATGGTGCAATTCTATTTTGTTGAGTCAAAAAAATAAGGCTGGATAATGACGAGTCGTAGCTATGCAAATGAAAAGAAAGATCATCATGTCTTATGCTTCAGGGTGTGAGTTGATGGCAAAAATCTGTCCATGTTACTTAGTAGGAGAGATGAATTCAGATGAAAACATTTAGTGAGATATCTATACATATATATGTGTGTATGTGTGTATATATATATATACATACATGTATATATATATATATATAAAATTTTTTTAAAGATTTTATTTATTTGACAGAGAGAAACACAGCGAGAGAGGGAACACAAGCAGAGGGAATGGTAGCGGGAGAAGCAGGCTTCCCGCTCAGCGGGGAGCCCGATGCGGGGCTCGATCCCAGGACCCTGGGATCATGACCTGAGCCGAAGGCAGACGCTTAACAACTGAGCCACCCAGGCGCCCCAAAATTTTTTAAGCATCATTTATGGCTGAACTGCTAAAATGTTGTTGATTTGTTGGCAGGTTTTCCTGGGTGTCTGTTGTGGGCAAGGCTAAGCACACGTGCCCTCCCTCCCTCCCTTCCTCCTTTCCCTCCCTCCCTTTCTTCCTTCCCTCCCTAACAAACACAGCCTTTGCTTTCCAGGAGCTTATATCTTAATGGGAATGGCAAGATGCAGACATTAGAAATGGAAAGAACAAGTTTAAATTTATATAGTACATATTGTGTATGGTAGGTCTCTAATGTATCTGGAGGAAAAATCAATAGCGTGAAAATGACAGTTCTAAATCTTGACTAAATTAAACAATGAATTCTTCAACTTCTTTTAGTGTTTTCAGGCCAATGGCCATTATATTCAGGTGTATCGGGTTTGGAATAATATTGCCTGCCGTGTAGGAAGTCGCCCTTCCCCAATAATAAGCAGGGAAGTCAAACAGCAGTTGGTGTTTGACTCAGCCACCATGTACTTTTATGCCCCACAAATACATTCCCAAAGCCTTCTACTGAATGGGAAGAACTGATTTTAAGTAGGAATTATTGCTTAGCTGATGCCTGAAATGAAGGCAAAATGGCTTGATCATTTGACTTGTTAATAATCTCTTACTGAGATTTCTTATGAAACTACTATGTATATTTGGGTTTTTACTTTGAGGTTTTTATACTTTTTATTTAAAAAGTGAACTGGACTGACTTCCTAACTACATCCAATGCCGGTGTGCTAACGTTTTCAAAATAAGTCAATGAGGAAGAATTATTTAATAGATTATTTGATAAATGCTTTGCACATAAGACGATATCACTTTCAACCCCACCCCATATCCTGTCTTACAAATAAACTCCACAGAGAGCCGAATATTGCAAATCAAATTATAGAAAAACTAGCCAAAAATATTTATTAGGTCTGCATAGAAATGGCAATTTTCATGGCTTTACTGCAAGAGAAGCAACCAGTGAAGAAAAATACAAATAGACTTGAATATATGAAAACTTAAAACTTCTATATAAATGAAGAGACAACGGATTGGGAAAATTTGCATTAAATTTGTGATGCATAAGTGATTAATATGTGTTATAACTTGAATATATAGCTTACTCAGATACATAAGAAAAGGGCGGGGGACATAATAGATGTAAACTATAATAGCTACCATTTATTGAATATATTTTATGCCCACATAAATTTACAAAATAAGATTATACTGATTGTTTTGCCTACAGAATGTTTTGTAACCATCTTTTCTCACAGGCCCAGACTATGTTACTAATTAACCTTCTAAAACATGGTTTTTAGCAGTAGCAAATTACTTCATTGGTAAGGAAGTACAGCCCAATTTTATATAACTAAGTCTTCCGTACTGAATGGTAAGCCTATGGAAATATCACTCAAGGTGGTTTTCCTAGTATCTCTTCTACTTATCAAGCCACAGTCTGTCGAGAGAGCTGTGGTTCTGGAAAAATACATCTCAGTGAATGAAACAATGATTTACAAAGAAGCGCATTCGATACTATTTTTACCAATAATTTTATAGGTAGCATCTGTCACTGAAACCTGTTCTAGCAGAAGAGGAAATAGCAGTTGAGATCCCGCGCTTCTCACAACTTTCCACAGCATGTCCGCAGATTTACCGAAGGCCTTCGTAAGAGACACGTTAATTACCATCCCTGTGAGCATCTCTAGGGTGGCGCTGACTGTAGTATTCTGGGAGGGCACTTTGTCAAGCACGTCATTCCCTTATCTTGTTTTTATAGCAGAGGAAATAAAGGCACTAGAGCAGTATCTTCGAGGTCACACAACAAGTTAACAGCAGATAAACATTAGAACCAGCAGCTCCCGAATTCCCACTGTGTGTAATTAGTTCACTGCGGGCAGGAAATGACAGCATGGGGGGGGGGGGGTAAATGGCAATGTGGTGTTTGGGGAACGTGGAGGCTGCTGGGGATTCTCTGCGCTCTTCTGCACGGTTAATTGAGCCAGTTTCTGGCTGAGGTTCTCGCTGCATAGAACTTGGAGGCCTCCCAGCCAGGTTGCTTCTTCCTTAGGGGGAGAGGACTCCTCACAGTCACCCACCACCGCTTTGATGGGTTGTCGAGGTGGAGGGTATTGGGTGTGGGCTGCCTGTTAGCCCCTGAAGGACCCTGAGGAGGCAGCAAGTACGAGGTTGGGTGTAAAAGGGCAGGCACTGTTCTGACTCTGTCCATGTTCCCCCTTGCCCTGTGCTCCGTTGTTCTCAGAGTCTCCTGGAAGCTCTAGGTAAGCTCATGGAGGGCATGTTTGCCTTGTTTTGTGTCCTTATGAGTGATAGAGTCTGAATTTGTAGGTTGCCTCCTTTTCCTAGGCATCTAACAAAATCACTGTAGGAAATGATGTGGTTGAAACCTACCACCAAGAGATTCTGTATGTTTGTGAATTGTAGGGTGTGTAGAGACTGTCTGCCAAAGGCCGGTTCCATTGGATGCTCTAGCAAGCTCATTAGGTCCTGCAATCCTGATTATCTTAATTGTATTGACACCCCCCCCTTTTTTTTTAAGATTTTATTTATTTATTTGACAGAGAGAGAGAGAGAGAGAGAGAGATCACAAGTAGGCAGAGAGGCAGGCAAAGGGAGAGAGGGGGAAGCAGGCTCCTCGCTGAGCAGAGAGCCCGATGCAGGGCTCCATCCGAGGACCCTGAGATCATGACCTGAGTTGAAGGCAGAGACTTTAACCCACTGAGCCACCCAGGCACCCCAACACCCCCATTTTAAAGAACATAACAAGTGTTTAATCACCAAGCGATGAGAGAGAGAGAGAGGACCCTGTGCCTTTGCTTTTTAGAGCTTTGAAAGGAGGTGGAATTCTGAGTTCATTTGCTCTTCTGCCCTGTCTAAAATGAGCCGGGAATGCTTTCTGGGAGAACACAGGCTAGACTCTGCTCATTTCCCGTGGCTTCAAACGTGGCTGCTCAGAGTGAGGTCTGCAGATCGGCAGCAGCGTATCACCCGAGAGTTTGTTAGAAGTGTGCTTGCTCAGACCATGTCATCTGTGTTTTAACACCCCCTCGAGATGGTGTAAGTTGAACAGAAGATGTGCTCAAGTATGAGAAGTGTGGGTACAGAACATATAATTTGTTGAACTGTGAAAGGTAGCTTACTCAGTGGTGAATGCTTTTTCCTGATCATATTTACTGTTTATACGTTCTGACCCTTAATAAACATTTTAGTTCTTTGACATTTTAATAATTTAAGTGTCTCTTCAAAATTTGCTCTTTGGGGCACCTGGGTGGCTCAGATGGCTAAGCATCTCCTTCAGCTCGGGTCATGATCCCAGGGGCCTGGGCTCGAGCCCCACATCATCTGTCTGGCTTCTGTACATCAGTTTCTAAAACTTCATGGTTTTTTTCCCCCTGATTGTAGACATTGTATATTATCCTTTTGGAAAATAAATAAAATAGGAAAAAACATTTAAAACAAAAACAGAAAGCGTCCTACATAAGCACGTCTTTGGGTTTTACAGGGGCGCCTGGGTGGCTCAATGGGTTGAAGCCTCTGCCTTTGGCTCAGGTCATGATCTCAGGGTCCTGGGATCCAGCCCTGCGTCGGGATCTCTGCTCAGCAGGGAGCCTGCTTCCCCCTCTCTCTCTGCCTGCCTCTCTGTCTACTTGTGATCTCTCTCTGTCAAATAAATAAATAAAATCTTAAAAAACAAAACAAACAAACAAAAGCTTCATGGTTTTTTCCCCCTTGGTTATAGACATTGTATATTATCCTTTTGGAAAATAAAATAGGAAAAAAACATTTAAAACAACAGAAAGCATCCTACATAAGCAGTTCTTTGGGTTTTACATAGAATTATAAAGCAGTATTTCACATAATCTTTGCTTCTTTGGTTTTAGAGGATCTTCTGAGATAGTCACTGTCTTTACTTCTCGTGCTCCTTAGAGGTTCTGTTTCTCCACTTGTTTTAAAATTTTATATAAATTAAACAATTCTAGTATAATCATTAGTGTCTCAAATCGTTATCTTATGGTTAGAATGGAGAATTTTTTAACTTCCTTGTGCACTTGAAAAATTAAATCGACTACCCACCAGTGGGGCATATTTTATATTATTTATGAATCCTTTTTGATCAGAAACTTCTTGGTGGGTAGAAAAATCTTTGCTTTTAAAGGATGTGTGACTACCCTCCTCTCAACTTGCCTGATAGGTGTCTTCTGGAGGGGAAAAGGAGGGATTGGTTAGATTCACGATCCCAAGAGAAAATCCTTTTTTCCCCTGTTAGGTCGACTGGGTAGAAACTTGTAGATGATTGGGGAATACCACTGCAAGGAAGTGGGTTTTTGTTACCTAGGCTCTTTACTGAGAGTGGGAAAATGCAAGAAATAATTTTATCCATATTTCTTTTTTTTGGTTTGTTTGGGAGGAATTTGGTTTCTTTTTTTTGGCTTTTTTTGGTTGTTTGGGAGGAATTTGGCTTGTGATTTTTAACATCTGTAGAATAATGGTCTTCAGCGTTGGAAGCAGGGCAGGGGACATCTGGTTGTGACTTTTCCCTGTAACATCTTTGCCATGCTTTGTTTTGGAATACATCCTTGCCTTTGATAACGCCGAATGTCTTCTGTCAAGTGAAGAATTCACTGCATTTTTTCTGTCCATGGACTAATTCTTTCCCCAAGTCTACTTGTTCAAAGAGTACTAGTGTACTTTACCATTCCGAAGAACCGAGTTCAGAAGCTAAAGTCAAAACAAGTATTTCCACATTTTAAACTTTTTCAGAGAACGTTAATAGGGATTTAATATATGTTTCTAAAAATGCTAAGTAATATCCCTCAAAGTTCTCTTGCTTCTCTGCCAACTTGTGCTGCTCCAGATCACCTCTCCTCAACGCTCATTGTTGCTCCTCTGGTCCATCCTTTTCTGAAGTTCTAGTCACTTCCTTCCTTGTAGTTTTTTTTTTTTTTTTTTTTTTAAGATTGTACTCATTTATTTGACAGAGAGAGATCATAAGTTGGCAGAGAGGCAGGTGGGGGAAGCAGGTGGGGGAAGCAAGCTCTCCGCTGAGCAGAGAGCCCGATGCGGGGCTCGATCCCAGGACCCTGAGATCATGACCTGAGCCGAAGGCAAAGGCTTTAACCCACTGAGCCACCCCTCCCTGTAGTTCTTTATTCTGTAGATCACTTTAGCCCCACTGACTTCTTTCAGTTCTCTTCCTGGTAATTTCCAACTAAGGATAGTCTTTGAGCAGGTGTTTGTCCATTTTGTGGGTGGAGAGGTGGGCGTGGCCTTGCAGAACCTGATGGGGAAGGATTGTGGCTAGTCATTAATAATGGCTGTTTTCTGTTAACACAGGCTTCGGAGTTGGCCCAGTGGTCCATGCTTGTGGCCTTGGTGACACAGACTCTGTGTTCTGAAGAACAGTGGAGTCACTGCATTGAACTGCTTAGAATTTTTGAGTGTTCATTGGAAACTTGTTTACAGGATTCATGAAACTGGTTGATGAGGACTGTATCGAATTGGAAGATAGCAGAGCTTAATGTACCTCCCCAAGCCCTGCCATGTTGCGGATCTTGGTTGATAGCATCTTACTCATGTTGAGAAGCTGGTTGGGCAGGAAGGATGTGTGGTCTGGATATTGCATTAGCCAGCTTGGCATTCCAATTTGCCAAAGATGTTTGGGGCATTGCAACATTTAAAGAAATGTCCCTGTGGTAAATTTCACCGCCCCTGTCTCTTGTAATTCTGCATGTAATTCTTTGGCACCAGCGTGACATCTTTTTATAGCATTGTTGCTCATCCAGTTGCCTGTGGTGCTAAGCTGTGTTCTCTATTGTGATGCTTGGTCCCAGTTCTATAGAAGATTACGCTCAAAGCCACAGACAGTTTTCATTTTCCTTAATGGAAGCCTGGGATTTTTCCCCAGGCAAATATGCTGGCTTTCTTTTTTTCTTTTGTATGTTGGCTTTTTTTTTTTTTTTTTGTCTTTTTGTTGTTCTCTTGAAAATATAGAGATATGCATTTTTAAAAAAATAACCACTATAGCATTTTGAGTATATGAAAATTTGGTAAATGGGTGACTTTTCTCTGTGATTGACAAAGAGGTGTATGCTTTGGAGGCATACATCTTAGTCTCTGCTCCTCTCGGATTTTATTTCTTGCATCTATCCCCGTGAATATTAGGATCCAGCCACACTGGCTTCCTTGCTGTTTCCCCAGCATGCCAGCCATGATCTGCCACAGGACCTTTGTATTTAATGCTGCCTTGAATGCTCTTCCCCCTCCTTCTGCAAGGCTGTCTCCCTCACACCCTTCAGACTCAAATACAAGCTTCTCACTGAGACTGTTCTTGGCTACCCCTCTGTAATTTCACCCCCCCTCTGGCCCTATATCATTTTATATCCTGCTTCCCTATTTTATTTATTTATTTTTGTTCTCTCTTCCGTAGCACTTATCAGTATTTAATATAGTACAGTTGATTCTTGAACAATATGGGGGTTAGGAGCCACAAGCCCTGTGCTGAAAATCCATGCATAACTTCTGACTCCCCCTCAACTTAACTACTAATAGCCTACTGTTGACCAGAAGCTTTACTGATAACAAAAAATCGATTCACACATATTTTGTATGTTACACGTATTATATACTGTATTCTTACAATAAAGTAAGCTAGAGAAAAGGTCAAGAAAATCATAAGAGAAAAATACCTGTATAGTACTGTACTGTATTGAAAAAAAATCCACATGTAAGTGGACCCAAGAAGTTCAAACCCATTGTAGTTCACGGACCAACTGTATACATTTACTTATTGTTGATCTCTCTCTCTCTCTCTCTATCTCTATCTCTTTGTCTCATATCACTTTCCTGAGGGCATGGTAGAGTTTATTTCCTCTGTATTCCCAGTGCTTAGAGTGGTGCCTGTCCCATCGAGGAACTATGATGTCATCACATAAAGCACTTGATAGATAAGGCTGGAGGGAAGGAAGCAGTTTTGTGAATGACTTTGTGGCTTCTACCCGTCATAATTGACCTCCTCCACATTTTAGACAACGCAGTGTAAGCTAGCAATCAGTCCACTCCCTGCACAATACAGTCTGATTCTGAGGTGAATTTTGAGGCTCATGGTTGCTGGCAGGCTTCACGGTTGGTGAACTCTCATCTTTGGTATAGATACGCGTGTTCCGTGAAACCAGTGAATGACCCGTCTCTACATAGATCTGCTATTTCATGCATTTCTAAGGCGTCAACTCGTAGTAATAGATGCAGCTGATGGATTTCTGGGAGGCTAAAGACAGTGTATTTGCTGTGAGATAGTAAATGGAATCTTTGGCACTGAAATTCCATTATCTTTTGTGCATGGATAAAAGGTGTATGATTTACTTATCATTTAATCCCACATACAGGATTGGTGGTAGTGAGAGGTGAGGGGGTGTGAGGAGAGGGACTTGTAAATAGTGATAAGAATGTAAAACTCAGTCTGGCAGGGTCTGCTTGGGATTTTGCTGAGAACACAGCAATACTTAATTAACTGCAAACATTCTATTCAAGATAAGACTATAACAGTTGCCTTGGGGAAAATTCTTTTGAGTCAATATTTGTTTGATCTCTCATATAGTATTTTGGCTCTGCTATTCATGCAAAGTTCCTATTATACATGCCATTTTCAGGGATTTGCTGTATTTACCCACCAGGTCATTCCTGGAAGAGGGAGAGGATTAGAATCACTGTTTAAATAGAGGTTCAGAGGGGTTTCAAACAAATCTTTAAAAGTGGGAATCCTTCGTTCTAACCAGTTGACAAACAATTATTAAAAGCCAGGTTAAAAAAAAAAAAAACAGGTTAAGTACTCTGGGGATTTCAAAATACAGAATAAAATCTTTGCCCTCAGTTTGCTTATCATCTAGCTGTAGAAATAAGACTTCAGTCAGTATACATGATCTGATACATATCCTAAATGATAATGATGGCTATGATTTACTGGATAAGTAATAGCAGTGAGTGCTCTCTTGGAGCTTATCTACCCCTGAACTCACTCATCTCATCCTCCAGTTGCCCATGGAGGCAGGTGCTATTGGTTTACAATAAAGTTTTGCATAAATGGACAGTGCTGTGGGAGCTTGGGGAAAGAGGAGACCAGGGAAGCAAAAGCACACTAAGGGGAACTTGAAGAAGGACATCTCTCAATCCACCTCTTAAAATTGGGAATGGCTGTGTAATGTGAGGAAGAGGACATACTGGGCATTTGTGTTTTTTTTTTTTTTTTTTAAAGATTTTATTTATTTGACAGAGAGAAACACAGCGAGAGAGGGAACACAAGCAGAGGGAATGGTAGCGG
>CM053605.1:69400614-69428684 GCA_028646535.1 Procyon lotor | reverse complement strand
TGGAAGAAAAATAAAGAGGGAGCACCTGGGGGGCTCGGTCAGCTGGGCCTTTGACTCTTGATTTCGGCTCAGGTCATGATCTCAGATTTGTAGGCCTGGGCTCCGCACTGGACATGGGGCCTGCTTAACATTCTCTCTCTCCCTCTCCCCCCAAGTCCCGCTTAGGAAAAAAAAAGACAAAAAAGGGAAAGAGTGCTGAGGTGCTAGTGGAGGGGATTTGTAATGTTGAGTCCGGATCGAGACCCTCCCCAAAACAACTCACAAAAGGCAGGCTGGATGCAACAGCAAGAGGATTTATTTCCAGCTAGCTGGGGCTCCCACCGGTACATGTGACACAGCGCAGTGCTAAGGTGGGAAGCCCCGCCTCTCCCCTTCGCAGCATTTTTATGCACTCGAGTAAACAAGCACATACGTCACTACACACGTAGGCGAGTTCCTTATTTTTTATATGGCAATTACCTAAATCTATGCATTTCATTGGTGCATTTGAGCAACTCAGGGGCTAGGCGTCACACAGGGAAGCAGAAGACTCTAAATTCCAGGAATAGTTTCACGCCCATAGCCTAGGCCTGTCTTTTTCTGGCTTAAAATGAAGCCTGTCATGGAGGAACAGTAATCTACACTAACTTACAGTTAGAATTAATTAAAAACTGAGCTCCACAGTAATTTTAAATAGGGTGGTCAGGGAAGGCTAATTGAGGCATTTGAGTCAAGAGTGGAAGAGAGAGAAAAGAGCTGTAAAGGTACCTATGGGAAGAGCCTTCTAGGCAGAGGGAACAAAGGTCCTGGGGTAGCAACTTACTGCCTTGTTCAAGGCACATCAGAGTGGTTACAAAGTAATGAGCAGGGAGAATGGTCCAGGCAATGGCTTTAGAGGCACTGCCTGCCCGGTTGCTGTTGCTTTTGGGGGGGCTGTGATGCAGGAGGAGCTCGTCAGAGTTGGGAGTAAGGGGAATGGCCCTCTGGCAGCTGTTGCTAATTTCTCCAGCCCTGTGCAGCTGTAGCTCTTCTTGCTTTTAACCAGCAGGCCTGACTTGGTGGCTCTCCATTCCCGATCCGTTGCTAACATGAGCAGAGGCCCTCACACCCACTGCCTGATAGGAAAGAACCCAGCCGCCCGAGCCCTGGGCGGGAGCACCCCTGTGAGCTGAATGGCATCCCCGCCACACCCCTCACAGTGTACTTTTGGTCTATAATTCCGAGTGTCCTGCATTTGCTGCCTGGCACGGATGTTCCTGCCAGAACCGCGGCCCTCTTGTCTGGGTCCTCCGCTGTGCCCGGTTCTCGCCCTCCTCCCTGCCGGGCCCACGCATGTGTAGCTGGGAGTTAGTGCTGGTTCTGGGCTGGATCTGTGGCTCTGGGGGGCTCTGTAGAGACTTAGGAAGAGCCACTGTGTCTTAAAGGTAAGGAGGTAAGGGAGCCTCCTTTACCTCACCCCGTGTTTCTTGGGTCTCTCCCTGTCATTGCACCTGACAGACGTGGAGATGAATTAGGCATGGTTGACTCTGGTTCTTCAGACACGTCTGCTGGACTGTTGTCCTAGCTCTTTGAGGCCAGGCTGGGACATGGGTTTGTCTGTCTCTGACCCCACGCAGCTGAGCTACTCTGTTGTAAGCACAGGCTAGACCCTGAAAGCTAGAGGGTGGGGCCCTGGAGGGGGGATGAAGATCCCGCTGGGGTGAGGGCGGTGTGGGTGGTGGAGGAGGGCAGAAGGGAGCCATCTGAGTGAGGAAGGAAGCCTCAACAGAACTCGGGATGGTCTGCTTTATGGTGATGCAGTGAAAGATAGAGCCCGACAAGCGTTTAAAGGTGTATGGATGAGTAACAGTTTAGAAGTTGCAAAAGCCTCATGCACTTTCAGGGCGTCCTGGAGCCGAGTCATGACCAAGTTATAGAAGAATGTGTTTGCTGTGGAGCGACCCCCCAACCCCGCCTGTGAGGGTGTGGGGAGGGAGGGCCCGGCGGTGGGCCCCCAGGGGGATGGAATCAGTACGGGTTAAGATGAGAACAGACGTTTGAGTTAATGTTTACTCTGAAGGTCAGCCGTGGGGTCACTCCTGTGAGGACACACCCAGGAGCACACACACTGGTACACACATTCCCTCCCATTCCTGCCTTTGGTTTCTGATTTCAGCTGCAGGTGTTTCTAGACAGATCTGAAACCCCAACTTGAATGATGTTGGTAGGAACAAAGATAGTACAAATAGGCCCTATTCTCAAATTTACAGGCCAGAGGTTGAGGTGATGGAAAGTTCTCTGCATTTTCTCCCTGTTCCCAGCAGTGGGAACCCAAGTTACTAGGGCGCACGTAGGTTTTTTGAATCTAGTATGAATCAGGGTATGCTATGGGGCTCTTCCAGTGCTGGAGAAGAGTAATTGGGTTGCAAATGTTGTTATAATAAAAATGTAATATTGGCACGGTCCTCGAAGCTGGTTGAACTTGGGGAGATCTTCCTTCTTTGAAGAAAGATGCTAAGTTATTTAAGGTAAGTGGTCTCCTGGGCCTCCCACTTACTTTCCTGGGAAGGGATTTATTTGAGTTAACGTTTATTAAACTTCCAGGATATCCTATGAAATGCTATAAAATTTTGAGATAGGATTTGTTTTCTGAATAGGTAACTGACTCACAGGGCTCAAAATTTAAAAGTTGCAAAAAACTCTATAGCTCCCCTCTTCCAGTGGGCCAGTTTCTTCCTCCAGGCAACCCATGTTTCCAGTTTCTGATCTATTTCAGAATCTCTCAGTGTTAATGCTTTTAGAGAAAAGACACCTTGTTTTTTCTTAAGAACCTTGCCTTTCATAAAAACAAAGGGAGTTAATCATTTATAGCTGCATTTTGGAAACTTTTGTGATTGCAAAATTCCCAGATGCTGAAATCTTCCCAGAGTGTGGTCCTCAGACTGGCAGCAGTAACTAGCCCCTGGGAGCTTGCTGGAATGCAGAATCTCAGGGGTCGCTGTCCCCACCCCCAAAGCAGAATCAGCCTTTCATAGATCACAGGTGATTCAGAGGCACATGAAGTTTGAGAAGCCACTGCTGTGTATCCTTTTCATGCCATTGGCCTCAGGTGGCAGAGTGACGAGGTCCAGGTGAAATGGAGAGAGAGACAGAGAAGGCCTTAGTAGAGTTCTCCCCACGCTACCCTTCATGACTGTTGCTAAAGTTAAAGGGTGGTGATCGCTTCTTAATTTGTAGCACAGATCTACATGGTCTATAAACTTTTTGATTGTGAAATTGAAAATCTTTCTCTCCCTTTATCTTGTTTCACATGGATTGTTCTTAGGTCTTGGGCATTTGCTGGAAATTCCTCATGGGGCTGCGCTGGTCCTGGGTAAAGAAGTAGTAAACAGATAATGGAAAAACCCAGAAACAGTCAGTCAGGTTTAGATTGACAACTTGTATTTTGATGGATACGTATGTTTCTGGCTGTGGTTTGACATTGCGGTTTGCAGTGTGAATGTACATTTGATTACGTCTCACATTTCCGAGCAGCTGGGCCATTAGTGTATGTTTGTGCTAATCTTAGTGTGGTGGAATTAAATAGTTTGTGGGATTCTGAAAAAAGACAAACTTTAAAAATTGTCAAACTTTTGGCAGAGGAAAGAAAGGAAATTTGTTCTGTGTGAATGGAGAAATAGAGGGCAGAAATTATTGAAATGATGGATGAACTTGTAAACTACTTTAAACAATTTGTGACTAGGGACTTGAGAAAAAAATTCACAAAAAGGAAATTAGAAATTAGGTCATAAGACTGTATCTTTTATAATTAAATGTTTCTAATCACTAAAGTATTTACATTCTAAAAAGCAGGTGAGATATACATGTATTCTCTATGTATCCATTGCTAATGAGATACTTTTGGGGGAGTGCTGTGGCAGAGTCAGAGCAGGAGTGAAAATAGGCAGAAACAAAAGCAAATAAGAACAAAGCCTGACCTTCCAGGTGAGACAGCTAAGCCTAGGGTTTGGGGCCAGTATTGCACAAGAAAGCGGGAAGCTGAAGGGAGAGGCAGGTCCAGGAGAGGAAGGGATTATAGGGAAGAATGGGTTTTGAATATGGGAAAGTAAAATGTCAGGATTTAACCCTGTAATGCATGAGAACCTTTTTGGCAGTCCGTTACCGGCAACTTTAAAATTATTTGGTCATTTGGATAATGACACCTGGACAAATTCTAACTCTAGAAATCTATTTTCAAGGACTGTCTGAAGTCTGAATTTAAAAAAAAAAATCTCTGGCATAAAGATGTTCTTTAATGTGTAATTTATAATAAAAATGGAAAGTGAGTTAATTGTTTAAGAAAAGGGGAGGGACAAGGAAATTCTACATCCATAGGATGGGCATTTTATAGCTACTGTAATATTTATGATCTAAATTAGGTATGAACTAGGATAAGGATTGTCTGGAAAAAATAGGAAGCGTTGTTGATTGTGAGATGGGAATTTTTTTAAAGACTGTTCTGGATCTAATAAATACACTATAGTGAGGATGAACTACCTGAAAAAGTAGAATAAAAAATCCTCACTCTAATTTTATTTTTTAAGGATCTATTTAGGGAACGAGCAAGAGAGCACATGTACAAGTACCCAGGCCTGGTGGAGGGGCAGAGGAGGAGGGAGAGGGAGAAAGAATCGTTAAGCAGACTCTGTGCTGGGTGGAGCCTGATGCGGGCCTTGATCCCAGGATCCTGAGCTGGAATCAAGAGTTGGCCACTTAACTGACTGAGCCACTGATTCTGATTAAAAAAAAAAAAAAAAAAGAAAGAAAAAAGGACCAAGAGTTGAAAATGGACAGAAAACTTGAGTATCCTTATTCAGTGGAAGATGTTATGAATATTTAAAATCGGAGGTGTTCAAGGCATTTTTGTAAATTCCTTAGAACGGAGCCTAAGATTAAAATGTGCTGGAGTTGGAGTTAGTTGTAGGGAGAAGTAAGAAACTCTTAACAGAGAAGTGAGAACATTCCTAACGTAGGCTGTGCATGGTCTGCAGGTCTCCTCTGCCCCCATGTATGTGCTCCAGGTGTTTGTAATTTGTGGAGAGGATGACCCATGCCTCTGGCTATAGATCGCCAAGCCGCTGGCTGGGGGGGATGGCCATGGCCGACTGAGTGATCCGTGTCCTGTTAGAGGCCACAGCTCATCTTTAATTCCCAGGAGCTCCCTTGCAATCTTGAAATAATAAGGCAAAAAATGGTGCTGGGTGTGCACTTTGTATTGTAGATGGGGGGATAAGCTGCCCCTAGGGATGGCCTACAAGAAGCTCTGGAGAGCAGGCAACCAACGGCAGCCGAGGAAGGGGAGGGCTTTGGTTTCTGGCAGGGCTTAAAGGGTCTTCTGGATGTAATTGATTAACTTTGAAAAAAAAAATCCCCTCTTTATTAGGAGACCATTGTATTTCTGTAACACTTTGATTTTTTTTTTTTAAAGACCATGTGATATATAGTAAGAAGTGGTAACCTTTTTTTTTTTTAAATTTCACCAGGACTCTGCTGGAGTACCTCTTCAAAGGGCTGTTTTTAAGTGATTTGAAGGGAGTGGCTTTTAAGGTTTTTATCCTTTCTTCTTCAAGTGCCTGGTATCTTTTTAGTGGATAAATTGCAAATTTAACAATGGAGAACTGAGGTTAATCACCCTGGCCCCTACCTTTCAGCTTGTCATTTGCTGAAAGTGACCTGGTGTCACTGAGGAAGAAGGAGAGTTGGATGGGCATCCAGTCCCAGTGGGGCAGCCGGGGGCTAACACAAAGCCATCCTTCCTTGAAGTGAATGACTGCTGCTGGTTTGAGAGGCTGTTTCAGAACCGCTCTGTCCTCCCTGAATTGGAAAGGTAAGTTCTAGAATTCTCACTAACGTGACCGGGAATACCACTAGTTTGCCTGGTAGGCTGACTGGAAACTGTCTATCATAGTGCCGCAGTGTCAGGCCAGAAGAGCATCCTGGGAGGACTGAGGGAATCCCATAGGAGGGAGGGAGTGCTGTCCTCCCCGTGCACACACCCCCCCGCCCCTCCAGGTGCCGTGATGCCTGGATAGAGGCCTGTTTTCCTGCTGTAACCAGATCTTCATTTGTACTGGCCTTTGCTTCCCTCTCTGTTCACGAAATGCTTTGCCCCTATCCTCTCTATGTGTCGGAGCCACAATTCCTTACTGTAAACCAATGATTTGAAATGTGGAAGTTACCGTGGTCCTTTTGGGGATTAAATTGGTGACCCTGGTTTTCTCAAGCTATGGACTGGCCTGCTTCCAGGGTTGGCACGCACACTAAGGGCAGCACTCCTATGCATTATACTGGAGAGGAGCCTAAAACCCAGCCTTTGATACTCATTTCAAGGATAGTCCTGGGAGTCTTCGAGTTTTAAAATTCAGAAGAACAGATAGAAATGTCTAAGGCAGTTGTCACTAAATTTTCACCTTTAAAGACCACTGTGTGGGTACCTTTGAGCTCCACTTTGTGTGCTCCATGCTGAGCCCTGTGAGGACAAGGCTAGGGTCCATTTCATTCATGCTGGGTCTGATAGTCCGTGCATGGACTGGTAGCCAGCATTTACAGGTGCTCAATATTTCTTCTGAGTAGATTGCCATTTCATAAAACTTAATTCTAACCATATTGCTGTAGCTAATACTAAATTTAATCCAGATACTAATGTTTGCTACAATTTGGACTTTGGCCATAGCTGGCACATACCAGAGATCAATTCATAAAACCCACCTCTAACACTGACTGCTTATAGAGGCTCATTTTTATTTTCTATGGCGGCACTTGAAATGGACACCATCATGCAAGGTTTTTGCTTGATGGATGTTTTTGGAAGACATTGCAGATGAATTTCATATTACAGTTCAGAAGTGAGTCTGAACTAGCGTCCCTTAAAGTCTTATTGCTTATTAAAATGCCATTTCTATTCATATTCTTTTTTTTTTCCCTTGCGTCATTTTCAGTAGCTACATTCTTTTTAGTAGATGTAGGCCTTTGAAAAGTAACTCATTCCTGCAGTGGGAGTTAGGAGTATGGGGGGAAGGTATGCTAGAGTTGGCTGAAGTTTGTAGGGTGGGGAGACACCCTCGGGGACAAACCCTAGCCTCTTTTCTCTTTAGACAGAACCATCCTAAGCCATCTCCGAGGAGTTAGCTGGCTCCCAGGGAGGGAGAGTTTGCCATTTCTTTCGTGCTTTGACTTCTCATAACTCTTTGCAGCAGACACTTTTTTCTTGCTTTCTGAATTCTAGTGAGGGCTTTGTGTCTTAAAGTCATGCACTTTATTTCTCTGTACTTGTTTCTTCTTCTCTGGGAAGACGTGGCCAGGCCTGCTGGGCTGAGGAGATGGATTCATTCGCTAGGGCTGTCGTCACAAGCTAACACAACCCCGTGGCTTAAACAATGGAAATGCGTCTGCTCCCACTTGGGGAGGCTGGAAGTTTGAGATGTTGGTGTCCGTAGGCCCCTGTTCCCAAGTCCGTAGGCACTTGGATCTGTTCCAGGTCTCGTTCCCAGCTTATGGTACTTCCTGTGGCAGTGTAATTCCAGTCTTCACACGAGGTTCTGTCTGGGGTGTGTGTCTGTGTGTGTGTGTGTGGGGGGGGGTCTGTGCCCAAACTTCCCTTTTGCATAAGGACGCCAATCATATCCAAATGGGACCCACCCTACTTCAGAATGATTTCATCCTAACTAGTCTCACGTACAATGACTCTATTTCCAAATAAGGTCATGTTCTGAGGCACTGGCTGCTAGGACTTTAACATATGAATTTTGGGGGGAGGAGAGACACCATTCAACCCATATCATGAGGCAAGAAGGCCAAATAGAATCAGGCTGAAGTAGCAGGCTGTGTCCTTTCTCTCCGGTTCTGTTCTTCCTTTTTCCAGTGTATCTGGAATTCTGGATTCTCCAGAATCCAGTGTATCAGGAGAAATGCCAACCTGAGACACACACATTTGCTGTCTGGGCTCCTGTCTAAAAAGACCAGACTGAAGTTAACCTCTGCAGAGTCTTCATTTAATAAGGACATTTTTCTATCAGGACATTAGGAAGCTCTAGCTTCTTATTGAATCCAGCGGCTGCCAGGCCAAGGTGCAGGATTCAGGTCTGCTGCCGTAGACAGACCAAGACACCGCTGCCTCTGCCGAGCACCGCTGGGCCTCGTTTGTTCGCTGGCTTCTTTGAGATCCCAGGTACACACAAGATGTAATAGAAGATCAAAGGCCTTTGTAATTACCTCTCCCCCCACCCCCCTAGTGATTCTTGCTAATGCCTGTGGAGTTATTTGTACAGCTATTGCAGGGACTGGGCCTAATTTCGCTTTACATACAGACTGTGATGTTGGCTTCTCAGTGCCTTGAGCTCTCACTTGCTTTAAGCCGATGACTTTGTTACCACGTTCTCTCTCGGGGGCGAGGGTTGGGGGGATGTATTACAGAAGTCCCTTCTCTTGGTGAGGGAGGATTTGGTTGTCTCGCTATTTTTTATGTTTTTTTGAGATCTCCTTGACCTACGACATTATATTAGTTTTAGATGGACAACAGAATGGTTGGATATTCGTATAGGTTGCAAAATGATCCCAAGTCTAGTTAATATTCACTACATATGGTTACAGAATTTTTTTCCTGTGGTAGAAACTTTTAAAGTTTATAGTCCTCATGCTTTGTGCTGTATTTACATCTCTATGACTTGTGTATTTTATAACTAGATGTTTGTACCTTTTGACTCCCTTCACCCATTTTCCCCACCACCCACCCCCTGCTTCTGACAGTCACAAATCTTTTCTCTGTATCTGTGAACTTGGTTTTTCGTTTTTTAAATTCCACATATAAATGAAATCATGATACCGGTCTATCTTTGTCTGACTTGTTTCACTTAACATAATGCCCTCAAGGTCAATCCATGTTGTTGCAAATGACACGATTTCATTCTTTTTTATGGCTGAATAATATTGTTATTTGAAAAATATATACCATATTTTCTTTGTCCATTCACCTATTGATGGATGCTGAGGTTGTTTTTCTGTCTTGGCCATTGTAAATAATGCTGCAATGAACATGGGGAGGTATATATCATTTTTGAGTTTGTTTTCATTTTCTTTGGATAAATACTAAGCAGTGGAATTGCTGGGTCATAGTGTAGTACTATCTTTAACTTTTTGAGGAACCTCCATACTGTTTTCCATAGTGGCTGTACCAATTTACCCTCCCAAGATGGCACAAGGGGTTCCCTTTTCTCCGCATCCTTGCCAACACTTGTTATTTCTTGTCCTTTTTATAATAGCCTTTTTAACAAGTGTGAGGTGATCCTGCATTGCGGTTTTGTCTTCATATTTTTTAATTAAACTTTTTATTGAGGTATAACCTGAGAGCACAAAGAAGAGTGCAGTTAAATGAACATTCACACCCTGAACATCCCTGTGTTACCGTCGTCCAGAAACCCTCCCTGCCCATTGTGCTCCTTCCTACTCCCAAGCCCTCTTTCCAAAAATAACTACTATTGTAAATTCTCACAGCATTAGTTTTTCTTACTTGGTTTGAATTTTATTTATATATCTACATACTTAGAAATATATTTAAATTTAAACATTTAAATAAAGTACTTAATTTATATAGTCATGGTGTGTTCTTTTTCAGTGCCTGACTTCTTTTGGTCAACATTATATGAGATAGAGCCATATCTCTATCTGTGTTGTGGCCTCTAGGGATGACCATTTATTTTATGGGGGAAGAAATAGAGTTTTTTTCTCTACTCTTCTGAGTTCTTGGCTGAGAACCTTTTTTTTTTTTTTTTTTTTTTTAAAGATTTTACTTATTTGACAGAGAGAAACACAGCGAGAGAGGGAACACAAGCAGAGGGAATGGTAGTGGGAGAAGCAGGCTTCCTGCCGAGCAGGGAGCCCAATGCGGGGCTCAATCCCAGGACCCTGGGAACATGACCTGAGCTGAAGGCAGACGCTTAACGACTGAGCCACCCAGGTGCCCCTGAGAACCTTTTAATAAAAGACAGAGTAACAAGAGAAAAACAGTAGTTTACTATAGCATGTATACCTCATGTATACATGAGAGACACTGAAGGAAAAGTAATTCCTTGAGGCGATTCAGGATTAAATACCATCTTCTCAGGGAAACAGGAGTAGGATGTAGGCCTCCTCTGGGAGAGTAAATGATTTGTAGGAAAGCTGAAATAAAGGACTTTTAGAAGAACAGAGGAGACGTAGGACGGTTTGTGACAAAGTCTGGGTGTGCTGTTGACTTCTAGTTGTCTTTCCTGTGACGATCCCGTCTTCCCTGGCTGATGAAACTCCTGGGAGGATATTGATAATTGAGCTACTTATAGAGGATATGTATTTATGCAGATAGGGGAGTTTGCTATTTTTCCCGTGCCTCCAGCTCAAGCTGTCCATTCCTACCCCCTAAGTGGCCTACTTTGAGTGGCAAGTCCTGACCTCTTGCGGTCCTCTTTTGGGGTGGTGTATTCTGCTACTCTTGAGTTCCAAGCGCTGTATGATACTGCGGCGTAGCCTTCCTATCAGGATGAAGTTACTGTCTTCTTCATAGTGACCATGGACACCAAGTGCTGCAGTTACTTGCTGGATGGTTTGCCACGCTTTTTGGGTACATGTTCGTGTAATTCAGCGGCTGCCCTTCAAGATTTGGACGACTGCCTAGCTTCCTTGGTGTTCAAAGGTCTTTTTTCCTCTTTATTGTATCCCCATGACATATTTGAAACTTAATTTTACCCTCTTAGTAACTTTCTGCGGTAACTTTAAGGAGGGAAACATCTGTTCTAGCCTTCTGAATCTTCTACCACTAAGGGTAGGTGGGAGGAGCTGTGAGCAGTGGCAAATGGCCCGATTTGCGATGGCCTGAAGGAACAACTGGGTGAAGTAAGAGGTCTTTGCTTCTCTTGCTTTGACTGCTGTGGTAAACATCAGGAAGCAAGCTGGGATTTTAATCGTGGTACATTCTTTCTGATGATAAATGATTATGGATGCCTAGATGGGCGAGAATTTGAGGGGTGATTTGCATTAATGGTTTTTAGGGGAGAAAGGGTGAAACTCCTTCTGCCCCCAGTACTAATTACCATTTTTTTTTTTTTCCAAGCAAAGTTGACCGACTTTCCCTTCTTTGAATGTGAATAATATTACAAATTAGTTTTTAGCCTTGGCTAACAAGGAGCATTTCAGTCAGTAGTTGATTGTAGTATGTAACGATCTGTGAAAGATTGATCACATCTGGAATTCCATACACCATGTACGTGTCAGGCGCTTAGAACAATGGTGCATAGTAAGTACGCAAGAACTGTGGTTATCTTTGTTACTGGAAATTATTTGGGATTTTCCTTGCACCAGCCAAAGGCCCAGCTTGGATGGACTCCATTGTGTGGTTAATAATTACCATGTAGTTAGGCCGCTGGAAGAGCTTGTCAGCAGAACCTCATTGGGTAGGGCCATAATTCAGGCCTCCCTTTCTACCTCATTGCCTGTAGGAAATAAGGAATCCAGGGTGTGGAACAGCTTTCTCTCTGCTTGCCTGGGTGCACCTGGGTGTGCCTCTGTGACGGAAACCAGAGGCCAGCACCGGGAGCAGAGGCACACAACCCTGTCTCCGGGCTCGAGCCTGGAGACCCTGGATGGAGTATCCTTGAAAGGGAATAAAGTGGCACAGCTTGCGGAGGAGGCATCACGGCAGAGCAGTTTGGACAAAAAGAAATAGCTTCCTGCAGACCATGCCGCTACGCCACACCCAGCAGCAGCCTTTTCTTTATCTGCTCCTCTCTCTCTCACGTTTCAGACGGCAGAGCATGTCAGCCCTAAATATTTCAGAAAGCATCTTCTAAGAGTAAGGACCTTTCCCCTTTATTACCAGAATATGATACTACAGCTAAGCAAATTAACAGTGATTGTTTTGTTATGTCTTTCAAATTTCCCTGCTTATTCAAAAATGTCTTAGTTTTTTTTTTAACAATAGGATCTAATCAAGGTTCATTCATTACATTTGTTACATCTCCTTAGTCTCCTCTAGAACATCCTGCACTTCACTTTCTTTAACTTTTTGGGTAGTCTAGGCTAGTTGTCTTGGAGTATGTCCTATATACTTTACAGGTTTCTCGATGGTTTCCTCATGTGGTATGTGTGTATTCTATTTTATATATTTCCTTAAACTGGAAGTTAAGTCCAGAAATGGGACTAAATTCAGGTGAAACATTGCCTTGGTCCATTTAGGCCATTACAACGAAAATTCCGTAGACCGGGTGGCTTATAAACAATTTATTTCTCCCGGGTCTGGAGGCTGGAAGTCTAGGGTCAGGGAGCCAGCACGGTTGGGTAGGGTCCTCTTCTGGTTTGCAGACTTCTTGTAGCTTCACCTGGTGGAAGCAGTTAGGGAGCTCTGTGGGGGTCTTTTTTTTTTTTTTTTTTTAATAAGGCACGAATTCGACCATGGGATTAGCTCTACCATCCTGACCTAATCACATCCCAAAGGCTCCACCTCCTAATAACTAACACCCTGGGAGTTAGGATTTCAACATAGGAATTTGGGGGGACACAGACATTTGGACCACAACACACATTTTTGCCCGAACCATGTGATGGGTGATGCTGTGAATTGCCTACTGCCAAATGTCCTGCTGTCTCAGCATTACTGAGGTGGAACTGCCAGATCTTTCTACTGCAAAAGTACAGTTTTCCTTTGCAATTAGTAAGAATTTGTGGGATGGTTTTTGGCAAAGTGCAAATATCTTGTTTCCTAACAGCTTTTCAACCAAGCTTTGGAGCTTCCTTTGATCCCTGCCTCAAGCTGTTACACTGGAGTTGCAAAATGGGAGTTTTGTAATTCTTTTGGTGCCTGGACACTGAGCTGCTGGCATTCTTTAAAGAATTCTCCTCACTCACCCTTTTTGTGAGTATCAGAATAGATTTGTGATTTTTTTTTTATATCTGATACATTGTAAGCAATTATGGCGTTCTTTTTGATACTCTGGCAATCCTTCATGTTGAAGGACACAAAGAAGTTTTGCTAACTGACAAGTTCTACTTGTATGAAAGTGGAGCTCTTTCAAATAGCTTGCTAACTCTAGGTTCCTGACTTAGAAATTGGGATATTTCGAGTGTGCCAGCACTGGGGTGTGTATGTGTGGGGGGCAGTTACTTCTCTTTAAGAATCAGCTTTGTTCGGAGCAGTTGTAAAATTGTGGACCCTAAGAAGAGCTTTGATGCTAGAATTGCTGGAGTGAAGAGGAGAGTGAGGCTTACATCGGGTAACTTCTGTGTTAAGGTGAGTTAAGTCTTTTTCTAATTGAAAGCATTTTATTAGCCTTCTTCCAACTTTTTAAATTTTTGTTACGGAAGAAGAATGAGGAGTGTGGCCTGTGGGAGAGGACAGGAAGGTAGCTCTGCTCACAAGGCTCATCAGGGAGGACTGGGATCCCCCCCAAGGAGGAAGTTATGCTCTCCATGCATCTCTCTTAATGCAGGCAGCAGGAGAAAGGTCGATTAAAAACAACTCCATCAAAATCCGGGACATGGCCAGGAAGCTGTTCTCAGGGGCAGTGCCTGGGCTGTTCCAATGATGGATGCCCCTTAGCTGAAGGGTTCCAACCAGAGTGCAGTGCAGCCCATTTTTTTCCCTTCCAAAATGAAATGTTTCTAGTATATACTTCCCCAACCCCATACACATAAACACTTCCCCGATGTAAAACAGCCTGCCCATATTTGCATACATCTAATAACAGTAAAGCCAAAGGCAGCCATATCTAGAAAATGGGAAGGAACCTCCTGGCTTACTCTCTGCCTGATAGAAAGGCAAGGAGAAAGATAGGTGGTTTGAGGTTCGTGAATAGAGGGCTTTCTTGGCAACGCTCCCCTCCACACGTTGCCCTCCGTTCCTCCCAGCCCTGGAGGGGAAAAGAGCCTCAGAAAATGAGCAGTAGTGGTGCCATGAGCTTCAAGGTGTCACGAAGTGCTAAGTTTAAAACGTGGTGCTTCCTCTCTCCTTCCTTTTTTCGGCTTTACTCCAGAGCAGTAGTCCCTTTGTGCTCCTATTCTACCGCTCTTTCTTCTGCAAAATGCACCCAACAGGGAATGACGGGAATGGAGACAAGCTGCTCTGGGAACCTAGAATCTGTGACGCTGCCTTGACTTGTCTGTTGAACCGGGTCAGGGAATTGTTGGTTCTCTTTGCATATAATCCCATTGTCTCTGTGGTGAGGATTTTGTGTCCTCACAAGATGTTGAATTAATGGTAACAGGTGTATCTTGAAAAAAGGCTTTATGTTTCAGAGCTCCAGGAATCCATCCTTTGAAGAACTTAAATTTAGCCCAAGGCATTAACATAACACAGACTCATATACAATTATATGGGCTTTTTAGCAAATGGACTGACCTTTGGAGAGTGGTTCAATTTCCAGCTGACCACTGGGTCCTAATGACTTACATGGCAAATTGAAATCGTTGTGCACTTAAATAATAGGGCTAAATCATTTTTCTGGATCACTTCTTTCCATTTTAGACTTGCTTTGTTTTGGCTCAAGCCAGAGGTCAGAGGTATTCACAGAATGTTAGGAATGGAAATGATCTTTATCAATATTGTTGGTACTCTTAGCTTCTTCATGCAGGATTGTTCATATTAAACCAGACATAACAAAATTCTCTATATAAGACTTAAATATGTGGTCTTACTAGAGAAATCTTATTTTGAAGGAATAGCCTATTTCTTAACAAAGGTCATCTCAGACCATTCGGAAGATAACTCGGGAGACCAATGATATTGGTTATATAAGGCAAAGGAAGGCATGTTAAATCTTTAAAACTTGATACAAAAACACTAATTTCTTTATTCATGTAATTATTTACTGAGTGTGTGGTACATGACTGGCATTGATCTTTTAGAAACCCACAGGCTATAAGACCACAGCATTCAGCAACATCAGTTGCAATAACATAAAGCCTTATGTATATTTTCACTTACACAATTGTGTTCATTCCATTATATCTCTGCATCATGTGAAGGTGGGATTTCAGATCTAAGTGAAAGACCTAAATGAAATGAAAGGCTTTGTCCTTACATGAATAAATAAGTGAACAAATGAATAAATGATTAAAAAAAACTGTGTACATATCTGTCCATCAATGGTAGATTGATTTTGACTATCATTCTGTCTAATCGAAAGTCTTTGGATCTTGTTTCTGACACATTACATTTTTTCT
The DNA here is from genome assembly GCA_028646535.1 of Procyon lotor. Lineage (NCBI taxonomy): Eukaryota > Metazoa > Chordata > Mammalia > Carnivora > Procyonidae > Procyon > Procyon lotor. The sequence goes on along the minus strand of CM053605.1, from coordinate 69,413,504 downwards.
CTTTTTTGGTTGCAAGGTTTTGGTATTTTAATAATCATACCAACTGTATCCTCATTAATGTTAGCATGACAAGTCCAAGGATAATGTCTTGAGCTATGCCTTTCATGAGCTTCCCTTGGCATTCTTTGTTTCACGTAAGGACAAATCATAGACTTTGTCCCTTAGTTTTTAGACTAAGCATACTATAGTACAGTTTCTATTCTTGTAATCAAATCATCTTTCCATCATTCTATGCATAAACCAATCAACATTTACTAGTGATTCCTATGAATCACATATTCTTCTGCAGTGAAAACCTAGAGAAGACATAGGTTGTAATCTAATACAGGAGAAAGTATTATAACAGTTTTTTTTTTTTTTAAACATTTTATTTATTTGACAGAGAGAAACACAGTGAGAGAGGGAACACAAGCAGAGGGAATGGTAGCAGGAGAATCAGGCTTCCTGCCGAGCAAGGAGCCCGATGCAGGGCTCGATCCCAGGACTCTGGGATCATGACCTGAGCCAAAGGCAGACACTTAACAACTGAGCCACCCAGGCGCCCCAGTATTATAACAGTTTTAAGACTATGTGACCATTTCAATCCAATTTTGAGGACCACATGTTTAGCAACAACTGATTCAGGATGGTGATTTGCTTGGAACGTTAGGTGATCGTTCATGGGAGCCACTGTGGTGGTCCAGATTGGTTGAGGGAGGCAAGGTTGGGAGGGAAGAAGAGCAGGGAGGAGAGAAAGAGAGAGGGATTGGTGTGGAGATTTGAGTTTAAGACGTCAAAGATTGTGATAAGAGCTAGTGTATGGATGGATAGAGGGGATAGCAGAACTGGAGGGAAGGTGAAAATGTGAAAATGAAGTCAAATAATTGTGATCCTAGGGTGTTGAGTAGGCCATCTACATGCATGAAAGTCATTTTAGATGACAGCAGGACTGGTGATGTCATGAAGACTGAACCAATGTGGAAGTGACTACGCAATCTTTATAAACCAAGACAGGTGTACAGTTCTGGAAGCAGCCTTAGAATCTGGAATTCTTGAGGCAGATATTATGAGTTGAAGTCCTATACCTATTCTTCCTTGACAATATAATCGTAACTTTTAGTTGAGAACATGGCTGCCCAGATTTAGACTACATTTCCCAGCGTACCTTGTAACTAGGTAAGGCCATGTGATTACGTTCTGACCAATAGAATGTAAGTGGGAGTGGTGCTTTCGGTGGACATAGAGCTTTCTTAGAAGTCTTCTCTCTTCTGGCTAACTTTAATGTGCTTGTGCTTTTATGAAATGACAGCCCTTCTGTACCACGAGGTAGAAAATACTGCTGAGGATGGTAGAGCAGCAAGTTAAGATACAACCTTGGTTCCTCCTGACCTTGTGAAGCCCATCCCTAGTAACTTTTCATGTGAGAGATATGCAGTGTCTTATCTCCAAAGGCCATTGCCATCATGAGGTTCAGGGTTCTGTCCCTTATAGTCGAATGAATGCTTCACATAGCTCAGGACTGGGGGGGAGAGAATAGGAGAAGAAGCAATAGCTCTAAGAGAGAGCCAGATTTCAATTTAAGTCAGAAGGTGGAAACCGTGTTCTGAAACAAGCTTATGGATGCTGAAGGGCTATTTTTCGTGGAAACAGGGCTGCCAGAAGGTACAGTGGAAAGCTTTGAGAAAGATAGCTGCCAAAGAAAGCAAGGATGGAAAATGGTTCTGAAATGCAGAGATGGGAATTTACATTTTGGCAGAGATCGAAGAAGTCAGGGATGCAAAGCAGGTGGTAGAAGCTGACCTCAAAGACTACAGCAGATATTCGATGTAGTGTGTATTCGTCCATATGCAACCAGCCCTATACAGGTAGGAGGCCCGATGACCATAGCAAATTGGAATTAAGGTGTGTTGGTGCTGAGGCCTGGGACAAAAATACGCCCTGGGACCTCGTGATAGACCGTGTCAAGATACCTGTCAGCATTTCTGTGAATAAGACTGGGACCAGTGTTCAAGAAGGAAATAAATGCAATATACTACCTATTATTTTGGGATAGTTCCTGGTGGTTTCTGATGATCTCTACTCTTTCTCTAAGTGCTCATAGGCCATCTCTTTAAAGATCAAGGTTAGGTATTTCCCCTTGGATTTGACATTTTGAGGTACACAAGGCTCACTGTTAATTATCTAGACACAAACAGGATATCTTTAATCTCTTTCCACATGTATATTCTCACACTGCATTTTGTTATCTGTGGCTCTTAGAATTTGTGATTTTCTCTTTTCCCAAGACTTTGCTTTCTTGTATGTATTAGGTTCACCATTACTGGCTCTGGGGCTATAACAGGGGTAAGACAGGATGCTTGCTCTCCTCACTGGCATCTTGTATGTATTAGGAATCTGTACTTTACTTCTTCAGCTCTTATGGGTGAATAATTTTTTTTCCTGATTTATGACAGTCACTTTAAATTATTTTTTCCCACTTAGTCCCAGCTCTGTTGGTTTGGTGATGCATTTTCTGCTTCATCTCTGTGTGTGTGTGTGTGTGTGTGTGTATTTTAAGATTTTATTTGAGACAGCGAGTGCATGAGAACAGGAGGAGGGGGGAGGGTAAGAGAGAGAGGGAGAAGCAGACCTTCCCCGCCTGCCCCCCCCCCCCAGCAGGGTGCCTGCCCGGCTGGATCCCAGGACCCTGGGATCATGACCTGAGCCAAAGGCAGACACTTAATCTACTGAGCCACCCAGGTATCCCCTCATCTGTGATTCTTATCAATTAATCAGATTTCTTGCATCAGCTTTGTCTTTCTAATTACAATGGAATAAGAATTTTCTTGACTTTTTTTTTTTTTTTTTTGTACCTGATCTAATGGAATATGGCTTTGGTACCATGGAATTGATACAAAGTGGTAAAGCAATAAATGGGTAAAATGAACATGTATAGTGATGAGATTTCTCCCAGCAAATAAAAAAATAATCATCTACTTAATTTTTGGTCCTGATTTAATTATTTTTGGTCCTTGTGTGTGAATGAATACACATAAACAAATAGTACATAGAATAAAGCTCTTTTTTTTCTTCCTTTTAAAATGTTCATTGTGAGGATTTTAATACCAGAATGCAATTTCACTAAAAATGAATGACCTTTGGACTTAAAGATTGGACTCTGGCTCCCATATGAAAAAATGGAAAAAAACTTTGTAACTTCATTTCTAGAATGCCAGGGACATGATATAATTCTGAGGACATACAGTACATGTAAAGATCATAATTAGATTTGTTGAACCAGATATCCAAAGGATTGTCTGAAAAATACCTCCTGAACCCCAGGCAGATGGAAATGAATAGTTAGAGGAGAGTGCTACTCTGGGGTTAACCACTTGGGCATTAAATTCTGGATATGGTAGCTATTAGAGCAGAAGAGTAATTATGCATTTCCTGTAAGACTGGAATTCTTGAAAGCATTCATTAAGTCTCAGATGGATTCTTCTTTGGAAAGAAGAATGAATAAAATTAGATTTTACTTTAAACTTAGTTTAAATGAAGGGACATTTATGGACAATAAGAACATAAGCACTATTTGCAATCCCTGTATTTTCATGTGTGATCCTTGTCAGTACATAGGCCTAACTTGTCCATTGTAATGAGGGGTCTTCAAAGCACCACCATATTGTTGTTCCATTGCTTGGCATCGCTTAGCCTCTTGTTAAAGGACATCTAAGGAGGATGGGTGTGTAACAAGTAGCAACTCCAAAAATAGCTATCAAAACAATAAAGAATCAGTAATGTCTATGTCCTTGTTCTGGCTTCTGTGACTTTTAATGTTCAAGCAATTTTGTTTTAGAAGAGGACAGCAAGGACACCATAAGTGATGGAGTAAGACAAAAGTTGAAAGGACATTTCTCTTCTTAAAAGGATAGTGTGCAGTCCTGTGTAATAGCATTCTCCCAGATAAACAGTTAAAGAAATTTCATTCTTGCAGTGTAAATTAGTGTGTGTTTGTGTGTCTAGCTGGACTCCCCACCCCCCAATGGGAGTTTGGTGAAGCTCCGCAGTGATTTGTATGTATTTGGTTTGAACAATAAAACTTACTTGCTCTTACCTAATTGGGTAATTATTGCTGTCGTATGATGTTCAAGACCTTGGATGTAGACTGAGAGCAAAAACAAAAATGGGGGCCCTGCAAGAGAACACAAGACCAAGCAAGAGATGTCAAGGAACTGGAAGGGAGGGAGGGCCAGTGCGACAGTGAGAGGGTGAGAAAGTGATGGATATAGATCAATAAAGGACACCAGAGGGACAGAAAGACGAATGTGGGGGGGGGATTATGCTTGGAGGGAGGGAGGGAAGAAAGAATATGCAGAAACAAGTATAAGCAGGGTAGAGGGGGAGAGAGAAAAAGGGAAGTAGGAAGTCAGCAAGTTTGTGGAGGTCTTGTGTTGCTGCCTGAACTCCCTCTTGGTGAGTCATCACAGAGCAAAGTTTATTGGAAGCCAGTTAATGAATGGAAGACCATTTGAGAGACAAGTAGCTACGGGTTTCCCCCTATGGGTTAAATTCCTTTATTTCCACTTAGTCCCTGCTTTCAGATCTTGAACTTGGGTTCTGAGCTACATTAATCATTACCGAATATTAATATGGAAATGAGTTTACTCTGTTGCAAGTCCCAGTTTCAATCAGTAAGTAATTATGAAAATTAGTCTTGAGGATGCTGTGAAAAGGTGTTGCTTTCCAGGCAATAATTAAACCTCTCAGCCATCTCTGGATGGTTGATTTTTTTTTTTTTCCTTAAGGTTTTGTTGTTGTTATTTTCTCCTATTTCAGTATATGTGCTGCTGAAGCGAGCACTGTTTTGGTTTTCTCCTAAACTTTCTGCAGGTGGGAAAAGACTGAGTTGCTGCTGAGTTATTCATTTGTGGAGGTAGGTCAAGTTTCCATCAAGAGGAGAGGGGAACGAGCAGAATGCTTTAGAAACAAAGATTAAAAGGTCAGCTGCTTTTTTACCCAAAGGAAAGAATTTTAAGTTTGAATAGAACCTTCAAAACTCCAGTTTTCATAGGTGTGTTTTTGAGTCAGATCTCAAAAATGGAGCTATATCTCCATCCTCAGTGGGAGCCAACCAGACATGCTTGCCAATTTCAGTTTCTGGCAATTAGTAAACGGGTGCTCAAAAATAGCAACATACAGTTGTTTTTATCACCATCTCTGAAAGTACAGCCGGAGCTGTGCATTACTACACACACTACAGAGGTAGAGCTTGAAAGGCTTGGAGGCACGCTGCTATGGTGGCTCCCTGCATCCTTACCTGTGCCCCCCAAAAGAGAACCCCTCTTTCTGGAAGAACAGGCCAAAGTCCCTTCAAGGCTCCTTCAGGTAAGAAGGTTTGGACATCATGGTATGGATCTAGGCACTGTTCCTCAACTTTACTTTTGCAAAAGTTGCAGGATCAGCAGGGTGTTGGGAATGTTCTTTTCTGCACACCAGACATAGAAAAGCACAAGGGTGGGGGGAAGGGATGCCAGATAAAATACAGGACATCAGTTACATTTGCATTTCAGATAAGCAATGAGAGAAACATTATTTGCTGTTTATATGAAACTTCCAGTAAATGAGAAAAAGTAACTCAACGGCTTTTCCTTTCTCAGTAGAACGCAATGGCTGTTGATCCGCCTGGATGGAATTTTGACTACATATCCTGTGTTGATTTGCTAAACTGACCTGTCAGGTTGCATCACCTTGTCTGGGGAGTGCCAGACCCTAATAGTCTGGGCTGGGCAGCAGTTAAGCCTGTAGTTCCCAGGCCTGTGATAGGTGTTTTTGTTCTAGGATCCTTATACCTTCTTCCAGAAGGTAGTGTAGATGTAACTGGGAGTAAGTGTGAAAGGAAGAAGGCAGAATTTTGGAACTAGATCTCATCAGAGATTTATACAAGTTAGAGCAGGCAATAAAACAAGACTCTTAAATTAGGTTGCTTTCCTGACTTGAGGAAAAGTCTGTGGCTGTTGATTCATCAGTGAGAAATACAAGTGTGCTTATATCTAACCATCAGCACTTTTCTTGGGCTATTTGGTCATTCCATCACATACCCTACATGATTTTCAATGCAGAGACGCAAGAGTTATTTAATGAGGAAAGAGAACGGAGTATAATTCTTAAAAACTGTTGAGTCAAATACTTCTTTTTTTTTATTACTTTGAGGCAGTATCTTTTAAAGAACTTACAAATAAAAATTGTAAGTAATTGCTTGTTTTAACTTTGTGTTTTGTTTGCATTTTTGAAGGAGTGAACATAGAGTGGTGGAAAATCCTAGGAGTTGAGAGGCCTGGCTCCAGTGCTCTTTCTGAATTATTTCCTTTGTGATTAGCTATCAGTGTTGACACATTCTGAATTTTATTGTGAATTCTGGATACTTAAATCTTCTGAGGTAACCCTAACTTCTACGTTCCCAAACTGATTTGGAGCCATGTTGTCAAAACCTATTTTCCCTGTGTGAGTTGTGTTACACGTGCCCAAGGAGTGTTAGACATGGGCTTGGTTTTTTTCCCCCCAAATACCTTTATTTTATTTTTTCAGTGTTACAAGATTAATTGTTCATGCACCACACCCAGTGTTCCATGCAATATGTGCCTCCTCGATACCCACCACCAGGCTCACCCAACCCCCCACTCCCTCCGCTCCAAAATCTTCAGTTTGTTGCTCAGAGTCCACAGTCTCTCATGGTTCATCTCCCCCTCTGATTTCCCCCCATTCACCCTTCCCTTCCTTCTCACAATGCCCTCCATGTTGGCTTGGTTTCTTTTTGCATGGATTCTGTAAGTTAAGCTTGTTGGCTTCGTGCGTATGTTGGAACTTTGATGTATCTATTCTATAGACAGAGATGTAGAGATACATGTAGATGTATCTGTACAGATACATGGATTTTGTAAAGTCCCACTACCTCAACAGTGAATAGTTGAAGATAAATGTGAGCTGACGGGATTTGGATGTGTGGCCATGTCCTGCACGTCCTCAAGGCTCTCATGCCTTTCCTGCGTATTGAACTGTCACAGCGATGATCAGTGGCGAAGAATGCCTCCTGAACTCCTGACCAGCTGCCAGAACAATTGCTTAAGTAAATGTTTCCTGATGTCCAATGACCATTAATATCCTATGTATACCACTGGTTGTACGTGGAGATCCTGGAGGTGTACTGTCTGTTCTCTAGTGAAATCTATAAAAAAGCGCTGTTACTGTTATCCACTGGACTAAGGAAGGCAAACAAAGCCCTCTGGACGGGACAGAAGCCCTTTTTATTTTTATTTTTTAAAGAGCTTATTTATTTGACAGAGAAGAGAGTGATCACAAGTAGGCAGAGAGGCAGGCAGAGAGAGAGGGAGGAGCAGGCTCCCCGCTGAGCAGAGAGCCTGATGCAGGGCTTGATCCCAGGACCCTGAGATCATGACCTGAGCCGAAGGCAGAGGCTTTAACCCACTGAGCCACCCAGGCGCCCTGAGAAGCCCTTTTTAAATACCTGTTTCTTTAGAGATCAGAGTGGGTCTCTGAACCGCGTGGAGACTCATGGGAAGAGCACACCAGTGCCAGGAAGAGGTAATGCATGTTCCAAGATCCTGTCCCCCGGCCAGGCCAACTCTGGAACCCAGTAGAACTCTCAGATGGTTGAATGCCATACCTCCGATTAATGAAGTGAGTCCTTGTAACCAGGATGCAGCCATGCCCATCTCGGGCTTCCCAGAGATCCCCAGGTGTGTGTGTGTGTGTGTGTGTGTGTGTGTGTGTGTGTGTGTGTGTGAGAGAGAGAGAGAGAGAGAGAGAGAGAGAGAGAGAGATCAGGAGCAAGACCCGGTCTAGGATAGAATGCCTCTTTTTGTGGTGGCTAAACTTGAGGAATACAGTGTTAAACCCAGGGACTTTACAAACCTTACTTTCCTAAAGATGGGAAAGAGAGTGAGCTCTCAGGGTGAGGTCACACGTGATTACCCAGCCGGAGTTAGAGCACTTGCGAGATTCTTGGCCCAGCAGTGTGATAGTTACTAACTAAATGGCCAGGGCCTTTGATCAGAAGTTACTTCCTAGATACATGCAGGCCACATAGAGCCGTTCCCAAAAGGAACGCTCCCTCCACTGTTTCAGTGCTATTGTTCTGAATGAAAGGTTTGTCCTCATTATGTTTACTATGAGGAATTTCACATTTTTGTTGTAAAGAAGACCATTTACACCAACTTATTTCCTGTTAGGAAAAGATGGATTCTATCTGCTGGGGGTTACCGGGGGCTGCTGGGAAGGAGTAGGGTGTGGCAGAGTATGTGATAGCCTGAACTGGGTCCCATAATATTTTACTAAAGAGTTGTAGCCCTTTTTCTTTGGGCCCAGGTGTGTCCTCAGAATGTTTCTCAACTCAGTGTCCCACACGGTCCTGCTAATTAGTTGTTGACACGTGAGCTCATACCAGTGGCCACTTCCTGTTTAGAAGGATTATTTTCTCTGCTGATTTCTCTAGAAATCTGCCTTCAGAAACAGCTCTATGGGTTTGTTTGTTTGTTTGTTTGTTTGTTTTTAAAGGGGGTGCTCAGGTTGGAGTCCTTTAGCCTTGGCAGGAAAAGGGCTAGGTCTTGAGACAGAAGGGTGGTCTGAAAGGGACTGGGCATAAGGAACCCTTGCTTTTTACCCCAGGTCCCCTTTCCCTGTCACCTATGGGCAGTGGGCCCCAGTAAATCCTCTTTCCTCCTCACTACCCTTGCCCACAGGGCTTTATGACCCTAATCTGCCTCAGTGTATGGACTTTTAAAATGGTGGGGTTTGTGTAAGCTGTTGTAAAAGGCTAAATGAATCCATTGTTGAACTGAGTAACAATTTAGAATCCTCCTTTCAAAACTACCATGTAGGCTGGGCTGTGAGTTACCCAGAATTTGGAGTGTAAAAAGCAAAGCGAATAAAAATCCTCTTCCTGTCTGAGCTCATGCTAACCCAGAGTCCTACTGCTGCCCATCTCTTTGTGGCATTTTTAATCCACACTCTTGTGGCTTGAGCTAACCCTTGTCCATGTTCTAATCTTGCAGGGCAGAGTTGTGTTTTCAGACAGCACACATTTACTTAAACAATAGACCCTCTTGTTGTCAGTTCTGCTGCTTTCAGTAATTTATCTTGACTTGATGTTTGTTAGCACACGCCATTGGCAAAAGCGCACACCTCCAAACTTGGCGGATTCCTCGGCTTCCGGAATCCACACAGCTGAGGGGAACCTAGCCATCTTCACGAATGGTGCTTTTCTGCCAGGGCCACCCTTAAGTGTGGCAGGTGATCCGGACTGAGCTAACAGTGATGAGCCAAAAACAGAGGAAATCTAGAACCATCAAGGGAACTGGCGGTACTTCCTTTTTCTCCCATGTATTCCCCTTCTGCATCCCCATGAAAGCCATGGCATAGTCCACAGTTTGGCACAGTCCCCAGTTTGGGTAGGGGGACACCACAGCCCTAGAAATTCAGTCACTGGTTTACAAATTGAGTAGCAACTCATGGAAATGCTGAGGCTTAGGGACTACTTGGCAAACCATCAAGGATGGCTGTGTCTGTCACTCACTACACAAGGGCACTGAGCTACACGGTTAAGTGGAGCCAAAGGGTTAAGTGGGGCCCAAATACAACCCTTGGTCTGTCTGGCAGAAGGCGGTGTTGGCCTGGAAAGAAGGAGACCTTGTTCAAAGGCTCTCCTAGACATTGTCCTCTCACCACGCCGTGTGCACACACAGGGCTCCTCTGCCCGTGGCGGGTACCTTTTCCTGATTTGTATAATGGTGCCATTTGGGCTAACGGGGGCCCTAATGCTTGCTCCTGGTCCTGCAAATACCTCAGGCTTTTATGGGAACTTTGAATCATCTTGGTCTCAGGAGCTCAGGAGATGGGTTCTCGGGAATCCCTGAGGGCAGGAAGCCCTGTGGCATGAGATGGTTTCAGGATGTGCATGATGACACCACACATAAGAGGCTGCTTCCTTTAACTCTCTCAGCCCTCCTCATTAGTAAGAAAGTGTCAGTTTGCTAAAAAGGGCTATTGTTGAGGGCTAGCAATACTTTAGTTGGCCACCCAGCCCCAGAGAGAAAGCTGAACTTAGGGCCAGAGGCTTCTGCAGGAGATTCTCGTAGGCACTTGACTCACAGCTTGAATCCTCGGTGTATTTGTGTTTAGAATGACCTTATCTTTGCCATTAAGTGGATTTCTTGTTTTAGTCAAAGCCAAGTTGTTACCAGCATGGACTGAAGTTAGGAAGCACTGGTTTCATGTAAAAAGACCGAATGTATGAAGGGGTTATTTGTGAAAAAAGTAATGTCTTCACAGTAAGACAGGTTTCTGACAACCTCGGCGAAGAAGAGAATGAAACATTTGCACCGTTGTTGGAGGGATTTGGGCTTCAAATGTGCAAATATGCACACGTGTTTCTGTGTTGGTGTGTACTTGCTCCATAAATGAAACCTGAGAGACTGTGGGCTCCCTGAATTCCAGAGGGTGGGCCTGGACATTGGAGGAGAGACTGCAGTTACTTAGATGTCAAGCAATTGACCCCACATTTTTTTCTGTAAGGAAGAAATGGCTGGATTAAAGCCAGAAAGTTCCAGAAGAGAAGCACTGCTCTTGAAACTTGAGTCAAGGTCTTCATTCGTATGTTCCTCTGTGTCTCCTTCATTTTGTCTTTCTCAGCCATGAGTGTGTGCACGCCCCCTGCCCCCCTACCAGCCAATCCACCAGTGATTCAAATCTGCCACCTCCCTTGGAGGATTCCCTGCAGAAGTGACCATGAAAAGTTCCAGGCATGACACACAGAACTAAGGGCATTGTTTTCAGCCCTCCTTGGATGAAAGCACATACTCAGCCGTGGGTGTGAATATGGCTGCGATTACTGCAGTGAAAGCATTGTTCGGTATCCAGTGGCAACATTAGCTTATGTTTACATAAAGAAAAAAAGTGTCATCTGATATAAGCTCAGAAAACTGCTGCCACAGGCCTTTGAAACAATTAGTTGAGACTATTTCACAGAGCATTAAGCTTAACAATGTCAGTCTGTTCCTAAATGCTCTTCAAGAAAAATTTTTGCAATGAGGCCAAAACTTAGGTTGGCAAAAGGGCAAACCTCAGATAGGCAATCTCATTCTTAATTTTTTTTTTAACAGCTTTTATTTTATTTTATTTTATTTTTTAGATAAAATTGACCTACAGTAGACTGCACATATTTAAAGTTGAAGCTAAGCCTCTACAGGGTCCTCTAGCCCCATCCAAAGGCCCACTGCCCATTGGTGACAGGGAAAGGGGACCTGGGGTAAAAAGCAAGTGTTCCTTATGCCCAGTCCCTTTCAGACCACCCTTCTGTCTCAAGACCTAGCCCTTTTTCTGCTAAGGGTAATTTGCTCTGACGGGTAATTTGCTCGGTTTTGACATGTATATATCTGTGAGACTATCACCATAATCAAGATAATGCACACATTCATGACACCTACATACTTTCTTGTGTTTTTTGGTAATCCCAACCTCCTGTCCCTCTCTGTGTACTCTTTCCCCTACTGGGAAATGCCTTCTTTGTCACTGTAGATCAGTTTGCGTTTTCTAGTTTTTTGTTAAGAGTACAGTTTTGTACTTATTCTTGTCTGGCTTTCAGCATAATTATTTTGAGATTCATACATGTGATGCTCATCATTAGTTTATTTGTTTTACTGGTGAAGAATATTTCATTGTGTGGTCACTGCACAGTCTGTTGATCCGTTCACCTGTTGGACACTAACATTATTGGTAGCGTTGGGCTATTACAAGTAAAGCTATGATGAACATTTATGTGTAAGACTTGCTATGGATGTATATTTTCTTTTCTCTTAGGAATGGATTATATGGTAGTTGTAGGTTTAATAAGCTACCACACTGTTTTTGGAAGAGTTATACCATTTTATGTAGCCACCATAATGAGAATTCCATTTCTGGTGTGAGTTCTAGGTCCTCCAAATCCTTGCCAACACTTGATGACGTGTGAGCCATTTTATTTCTTTGTGGTTTTAATATATCCTGAGTAATGATGTTGAGCATCCTTTATGTGCTATTTACCACTTGTATATCTTCTGTGATGTGTCCAGTTACAAAATGGGGCTGTTTTCTCATTATTCATTTGAGTATCCTTATATAGTCTGAATGCACATCTTTTATCAGGTATATACCTTGCAGGTATATATTTTTATTCTAACAGTTATTCTATTATAAGTTCTTTAAGTTCTCCCAAATAACTGAAGTTTTAAATTTTGATGAAGTCAAATTTATCTCTCTTTTTTTTTTAAACAGACCTTGCTTTAGGTGTCACAGCTAAGAAATCTTAATCTAAAGCCACAAATATTTTCTCCCATTTCTTCTTCTAGCAGTTTAAAAACTTCACATTTTGCATTTGGATCTGTGTTCTGTGTAGATTTCATTTTTCTCAATTGGTGCATATTATGAATCAAAGTTTAACTTTTTGCAAATATACATCCAATTGTCCCAGCACTATTTGCTAAAAAGTATTTTTTCTCCATTAAATGGCCACTACACATTCGTCAAAAATCAGTTGTTCATATATTAATATATGTCTATTCTTGAGTTCTATTCTGTTTCATTGATCTGTGTGCCTTTCCTTACTTGATTGCTCCTGTGTAATCTTGAAATTAAATAGCTGTTTCTGTTACTCTGGTTCTTTTGCATTTTCATATAGATTTTATTTATTTTTATTTTATTTTATTTTTTTAAAGATTTTATTTATTTGACAGCGAGAAACACAGCGAGAGTGGGAATACAAGCAGAGGGAATACAAGCAGAGGGAATGGTAGTGGGAGAAGCAGGCCTCCTGCCGAGCAGGGAGCCTGATGCGGGGCTTGATCCCAAGACCCTGGGATCATGACCTGATCCGAAGGCAGACG